>OU015761.1:17678370-17701422 GCA_907173295.1 Fagus sylvatica
CAAGCACAAATATGTAAGCAATTAAATAAATAATAGAGAGAGCGAGAGAAAATCAAACTTGGTGATTTTTATCGAGGTTCGGCTTCCCCGCCTCAAGAACACTTTTTGAGGATTCCCAAATTCACTATTAGACAATCTTCTTTCGGGTGAAGATCAAACCGTTACAATCTTGCTTACACGGTCAAGAGTAACCACTGAATGAAAAGATCCTTTCCACTCCTTAGGATTTATATCCAAACCCTAATAATCACTCACAAGATAAATAAAGGATTGTTGTACAATAGAATGCTCTAATGGCTTAACAACTATTATCAAAACATGGATTTTGAATCAAAGTAAGAAAACTTAAGCTTGAGAAAGATTGAATTGAGTAGAGAATGTTTGAGCAAGTTTCTAGGGTTTGTCTTTGTTCTCTCTTGTGTCTAGATACTTAGAAAGTTTAGTATTTATAGCCAAAAATGAATTCTTCCCGTTATGGAGGCTGACCTAGCTGTTATTTTGAATTTCAAGCAATCTAGTCTCCTGGACATATAAGCAGTCACCTGGATTATCAATATGGAAAAAAATCTTTTGAAAATAATCCATTACACTGAGGCAACTGGCCGTTATAATTTGAATACTGAGAAATCCAGTCGCCTGGATGAAATATCAGTCGCCTGGATTGTTTTGGCAAATTTGGACAGAAACTCTCGGGTTGGAATTTTCAGTCGAACTGGGTCAATTTAGTCGGCTGGACTGAATCCAGTCACTTGGATCCCTGATGCAGTCGCCTGCATCTAGGGTTTCCAACCTTTAATTGTTTTTGGCTTTGTTTTGAATGATCAAACTTTTATAAATTTATTTTTTTTGAGCGATTTGATTATTTTCTTTGAGAACATATTAGTCCTATATAAATATTATTATGATTTGATTTTAGGACTATATAAATAATTACTTTTGAAAATCATTTTGAGTTGGTTTTAAAGTTGAGCCATAGAGTTCAAAACTTAATATACTTTACAAAAACCTAACTCTTACTCTCACTTGTCTAGGAACATGATTCTTGAGCTTGATTCCTTTGACTTTGGTCTTGATGACTTGATCTTCAATGAATCTGTATTTTGATGACTTTGCATTTGTTTGATTCTTGTTTGACCATGGCGGCCCAATCAAATAACTTGTTAAAATCATGTTGTAAACATAAATCATTAGTTCACATGGAAATATCATTTATGAATATCTTTAAATCATTGTTATCATCAAAATTACATAAATGTCCTTGGATTAATTAGCCAAATAATAGGTATTGAAACCTTGAGGCTAACAATCTCCTCCTTTTTGATGATGACACATATCATATGATATTTTTCCAAGAATAATGATTTTGAAGCTTTTCTTGAAAAGCTCCCCCTAAGGAAATCCATATTTATGTATAAGAGATTATTAAATCTCCCCCTATCTTTATGCATAGATCAAGTGGTCGTTAAATATAATCAAGCAATCAATATATAAGCATTTTAGCCAATCATTGCAAGATATGAGAATGCACATATTTCGTTAATATAAACCAATAGATTAGAGTACTCATCGATATAGGGTCAACTATTACAATTAATACATGAGTTTTATGCTATAAAAAACATACGTTAAATTAAATGTTTCCATGATTTAAACAAAACATAAAACAATAGCATTAACACATGACAACCAAAAAAGTCATATATTTCTCCCCCTTGACATCATCAAAAAGAACAAAATAGAAAACGAAGATAATCATATGCCATGATTCCTTAAACGCTCATTGATGTCTTCCATGGTTTGAGTCAAGGTAGCAAAATTTGCATCATAAGCCAAAAAGCGATTAGTGACCAAATTTGTGAGGTTTTCCATGCTAATTGCCATGGAGTCCATATGCCCAAACATAAGTTGGAAGTTATCGTCATTAGCATGAGAGGAGCTAGGAGCCATTGATGGTACGGTTGGAGGCTCTTCATCTTCATGCATTGCTTCTTCATCTCCTTGAGCTCCATCCCCTTCCAATTGAGCTTCCTCATCAATTTCCTCTTCCACAATTCCACCCTTTTTAACCCAAATGTTCTCCCTAAGAATATCCCATTTGTTTCATGGTAGTGGTACCATAAACATCCGAGGGAAGAACCTTTCGAGTCTCTCTCTCACCACTTAAGTTTATTTCAAATTTTTCAAGAATGGAGGTGATGTGGAGACCATAGGGAAGAGCGGCAATTCTTCTTTTTGACACATGTGTCCATGTGCCAAGCAATGTAAATGCAAGATCAAGTTTGACCTTATTTAGAATACACCAAATGAGGAAAAGGTCAAAATAGGATATGTATTCATATGAGCCACTCCTAGGAAGAATGTTGTGAGTGATTATATGATGAATGAGTCGGCTTTCAATGGTGAGCTCGGTATTTGTGGGCTTTTGGACATGTTGGATGTTAGGATTGCCACACATTTGGCGAATAGATTCTAAAGGGTCATACCCTTCAAAAGTATAGTGTTGAAGAGAAGTGTAGGGAACCCCTAAATAGTTAGCTAAGTTGTTTAGGGTTAGGGAAATGGTTTTGCCTTTCACATAGGAAGTGGTTTTACCCTCTTTAAAGTGAAAATGGGTGTAGAAGTGCTTGACAAGAGTGGTGTATTGAGTTTTTCTTAAGCTAAGAAAGTTTTCCCACCCTTGAGCTTGAAAAAGCTCTCTAAGATGAATATGGTGATGAGCAAAGAATGGGAAATCTACAATTTTGCAAAAAACTACAACTCTAAGAGAGATTTCATCCTAGAATCTTACCAAATCCTCGGAGGGACAGAACACATTGTCCATTGTTGCATGTTCTTCTTCTTGAGCCCTAGATTTTTGCCTTTTCTTGGACCCTTCACCAAAAGACTTCTTTGGAGCCATTTTCGGATTGATGGAGATTAGGGTTTGAATTTGGCGGTTTTGTAATAGGAGAGATTTGAGAGTGATTGGGAGTGATTTGGTGTTTTGGAAGGAGGTTTAGGAGGGAATTTCGGCCAAAACCCTAAATGGGAGGGAGAGAAAAATGAGAAAAGAAAGAGATGATGAAAAGAAATTTAGGCTACCTCTGTGTTAAAATACACGTGAAATCACAGATCCAGTCGCCTAGAGCCTGATCCAATTGACTGGATCAAGCCTAAGGACACTTTTTGTACCCTAAATCAGTTACCTGATACAAGGTAGGGTCGCCTGAATTGGGACATCTAGTCGCCTAGCTCCCAATCCAGTCGTCTGGATGTACCTGGCAAACTTTTTTTTATTTTTTTATTCTTTTATTTTTAACCTCTTTTTCAAATTTTAGAAATAATTATATCAATAAATCCAGAAATTTTGAGAAAAATATTATGTTCAATATCTCCAATTATCACTCAACATGTTATACAAACAAAAACATCAATGTAATGCATGATTATAACATGTATAACTTCAATTCAAATTCAATTTTCAAGGTATATTTAGATAGACAGTTTAAACATGGTTGAATCAAATAGAGGAATAACATATTTAAGTTCATTTGATATCAACGTACCTTGCCATACCTATTTCACGTCGTATTGTGCAAAATCATTCTTCAATGAGAGGTTTGGTGAAGATATCTGCCCATTGATGGTCGGTGCTCATAATTCAAGTTCAATGTCCCCTTTTTGCATATGATCTCTTATGAAATGGTATCTAATTTCAATGTGCTTAATGCGAGAGTGTTGAATAGGATTTTTACTTAGACTAATGGCATTTGTATTATCACACCTAATGGGAATATGATCAAATAAAACTTTAAAATCCTTTAGTTGTTGTTTTATATAAAGAGAGTGAGCACAACAATTGCTGGCCACTACATACTCGGCTTCTGCCGTTGATAAAGCGATGGAGTTTTGTTTTTTACTAAACCAAGAGACTAGTGAGTGTCCTAAAAAGTGACAAGTACTACTAGTGCTTTTGCAGTCAATTTTGCATCCGGAAAAATCCGCATCCATGTAGCTTATTAAGTCAAATGAATTAGATTTAGGGTACCATAATCCTAAATCAATGGTTCCAAGCAAATATCGAAATATTTGCTTGACCGCAATTGAGTGTGATTCTTTAGGATAAAATTGAAATCGTGCACAAAGACATACACTAAACATAATATTGGGTCTACTTGCGGTTAAATAAAGTAAACTACCAATCATACCTCAATATAGCTTAATGTCCACAAATTTACCTTTTTCATCTTTGTCAAGCTTTGTTGAAGGACTTATGGGAGTTTCAAATGCTTTGGCATTTTCCAATCCAAATCGTTTTAGTAAGTCTTTGACATACTTGGGTTGATTTAATAATATCTCACATTTGGTTTACTTAATTTGAAGTCCAAGAAAGAATTTTAACTCGCCCATCATACTCATCTCGAATTCATCTTGCATAGTCTTAGAAAAATCTTTGCACAAATTCTTGTTAGTAGAACCAAATATAATATCATCAACATAGATTTGTACAATAAGCATGTCTTTTCATTCAAACATTAGAAATAATATAGTGTCTAGTTTTCCATATGTAAAACCCTTTTCAATAAGAAAACCATTTAGTCTTTCATATCAAGCTCTTGGAGCTTGTTTCAAACCATATAAGGCTTTTGATAATTTAAAAACGTGGTTTGGAAATTCATGATTTTCAAATTCGAGAGGTTATTCTACATAAACTTTTTCGGTAATAAAACCATTTAGAAAAGCACTTTTGACATCCATTTGAAATATTTTAAAATCTTTATAACATACAAAAGCAAGTAGCATATGTATAGCTTCTAATCTAGCAACCGAAGCATAAGTTTCTCCATAATCAATACCTTCTTCTTGATTATGACCTTGAGCTACTAACCTGACTTTGTTTCTTACTATTGTACCTTCCTCGTCCTTCTTATTTCGGAATACTCATTTTGTACCAATGATGGAATGGTCCTTGGGTCTAGGTGCAAGAGCCCATACTTTGTTTCTTTCGAATTGGTTTAGCTGTTCTTGCATGGCAAAGATCCATGATTCATCTTCAATAGCTTCATTTATGTTCTTTGGTTCAATTTGTGAGAGAAACGCCATGTTGTTGTAAATATTCTTGAGTTTTGATCGTGTGCTTACTCCATGTTCAATTTCACCAATGATCAAATATTTAGGATGACTATGAACCACGTTCTAGCTTTTAGGTAGTTCTTCATTGTCGATTGGAGGAGATGTTTTTTCTTCATCTTTTGGTTCATCTACCTGTTCCTTGTCTTTTTCACTTAATTCAATTTGGTTAGACTTACTAGCTTCATTATCAAGAGGATTGGGCTCATCATCACAAGTATTTTTAATATAAAATGGGTTAGCCTCATCAAAGACAACATGCATAGATTCATCAACAACCATGGTTCATTTGTTGAACACTCTATATGCTTTACTATTTGAAGAGTAACCAAGGAATATACCTTCATCCGATTTAGCATCAAATTTACCAAGGTTATCTCTATCATTCAATACAAAACATTTACACCCAAAAACTTTGAAATATCCAATATTAGGTTTTCGATTTTTCCATAGCTCATAAGGAGTTTTATTCAAAGTATTTCTAATAATAGTTCTATTTATAACATAGCAAGCGGTGTTAACGGCTTCAGCCCAAAAGTATTGAGGTAAATTATGTTCATTAAGCATAGTTCTAGACATTTCTTGAAGTGATCTATTTTTACGTTCTACCACACCATTTTGTTGAAGAGTACAAGCAGGTGCCGAGAAATTGTGTCCAAAACCATTTTGATCACAATATAGTTTAATATCTTGATTATCAAATTCTCTACCTCTATCACTTCTAACATTGTTAATAGCATAACCTTTTTCATTTTGAACTCTTCTACAAAGTTTAACAAATGCTTTATGAGCTTCATTTTTGTGAGCAAGAAATAATACCCATGTGTAGCGAGAATAATCATCAACAATTATAAATGCATACAATTTGCCACTTAAGCTAGCGGTTCTAATGGGACCAAATAAATTCATATGCAAGAGTTCTAGAGGTTTTGATGTAGAAATAACTTTCTTTTTCTTAAATAATGATTTAGTTTGTTTACCAAGTTGACATGCATCACATATTTTATCTTTAACAAACTTAGTAACAAACAAGCCTTTTACTAAATCAAATTTAGATAGTTTTGAGAGTAATTCCATATTGACATGTCCTAATCTTCTATGCCATAGCCAACTATTTTCATTTATGGCGGCAAGACATGTTAATTCATTTGATGACACATTATCAAGATCAATTGTGTAGACATTTTCATTTCTAAATGCAACAAATAGTACTTGATTATCAACTTCATTAACGATAATGCACATGATTGATTTGAATATGACATTATAGCCTTTATCGCACAATTGGCTAATGCTTAGCAAATTATGTTTCAAACCATCAACCAAGAGAACATCTTCAATAACAAGGGAATATGTCTTACCAATATTACCTATACCGATGATCTTCCCTTTTGAGTTATCTCCGAATTTGACATTTCTTCCATCTTTTAGAGCAAGTGAGGTGAACTTGTTTTTGTCACCCGTCATATGCCTTGAACATCCACTATCGAGAAACCACTTATCCTTGGTAGATTTGGATATCAAGTATACCTACAAAACAAATTTAAGTGACTTTCTTTGGTACCCAAATCTTCTTGGGTCCACTTAGGTTAGTTCTAGGTGGAATGGTTCCTTTGATAATCCAAATCATATTTTCTGTATGGAACATGTATGAATGTTATGCCCCATTTTTCCACAATTTTACATATAGGAGATTTCAAGAAACTTTCATTAACGAAGAATCTTTGATAGTGTTTTTCTTTAATTTTCGGGTTATATCCAATACCTGCTTTGTCAAATACACATCTTTGACTACCCAACAAATTATCCAAGTTTTCTTTCCATTTGTAAAGTTAGTCACAATCTTGGTTAAGTCTTCAATTTTGAATTTTAATTCTTTATTTTCATTTACCAAAAGATTTGAATCTTGAGTATTTAGTGATGATGTTTCCACATCATTTACTTTCATTTTCTCAAGGGAGTTTTGTGACTTAATTTCCAACTCAATTATTTCTTTTTCCAAAAACATATTTTTATCATTCAAAGAATTAATTTGTTTTTCCAAAATTTCATTTTTGTTTTTCAAATCATTTAATTCATTTGAAAGAGATGTGACTTTCTTTTTAAGAACTTTATTTTTCAAAGCATTTTCTCAAATTCTACAGCTAATTCTTTAAAAGCATTTTGTAACTCATCATAGCTATAAGACTCATCTTCTAAAGAATTAGGTTTAGAGGTTGCCTCATATCCATGTGCCATTAAGCAAAGATCTTTGGTGACGCTTTCATCATCGTTGAATGCTAGTGGGCAAAAGCTTGCATATTCGTCTTCACTTGTGTCGGACTCATTGATGTATCCAAAGAGGCAAAGATTTGCTATTTCATTGTCACTTGAGTCATTATTCGAATCACTTCCATCGGAGTCATCCCAAGTTGCCTTTAGAGCTTTCTTTTTGTACTTCATGTTCTCTTTATCTACTTGAGGACAATCATTTTTGTAATTGTAATACCCGTAACCCACATGAGGAAAGAAAATAATTTTTGTTTAAGTGGGTAATTTAGTAAATTTCAAGTATAGGGTAAAAATACAAATAAATCATTTATTTTAGGAGTTTTTAGAATTAAAAATAAATGGATAGTAATATTAGGGTATAAATAGAGTTCTAAACTTTATTGTAATACCAACAAACACTCTTTGACAGCAAGAATTTGAAGGATTTCAAGAAAAGAGAGACGCTACAAGAAAGAAAGGTAAGAGTCTTGGAAAACTTTTTCTTTTGAATTTATTTGTAAGAATCGACTTCAGTTTTAGGAACGAAATTATCATTCTTAGAGTTACTAGGATTTGATCTTTCTAGTAATTAGTAATACATGAATCAAGTTCAAGGAAAGAAAAAGAATAATTGCTTAACTTAGTGACGTGGGTTTTCAATTTTATTAAAACTCATTGATAGATACAGAATGTTTTGTGACTGACCCTATGTTCCTCAAAGACGTCATGATAGTATCCCTTGAATGTTATGTACTAATGTTAATAAAATATATATCTATCGGTGGGTGAGATTGGTCAGTGATCGTATGAGTTAGCAAGACATTAGGTAAACAATCTTTATTATTTTTGTTATACTGAGATAGCATGAGTTGCAAACCATATTAAATACTTTCTTTTGGTGATACCTTAAAGCATACGTAAAGGTGAGGATGGTGAAATATTTTTGGGAAATTGGTGTTAAAAGAAGAGGTAATTGGAACACGGTATAGTTGATCTCTTAGAGGCCAAATTGGACAGTAAACTTTGATGGTCTTGATTTGTGCTAAATATAAGCTTGAGGATTGGGATTCATTAATGCAGAAAGTGATGAATGCTATGAGGCATTGGAGGTAGTATTTTGTTTAATTGATTTGATTACCATGACTATTTTAGGTGATGTGAGAATGTTCTTGAGGAACCACAAGAGTATGAGTAGACCTCAATTGAAGTAAGTAACATTTTCTTAACTAGCTATATTTTGCTGAAACTTCCCGATTTTATTTATTAAATATTCATTGTATTTCAGTACAGATTATTATTTTAATTATTTTAGATACATTGGTTTAAAGAAAAGAATTAGAGTTTTGTCTTTTTTGGAATATTATAATGTATTTGATTTAATTAGTTGATTATTTAGAAAGTTTTGTGTCTTCAACTGGGATCAAGCATTTTTGAATTTTGTGAAAAGAACCAAATATTGTTTGAACTATGATTTTATTGAATATGATCTTTTGACATTGACTGAAATAAAATTGAATCTGAAAAGAATCTGAACCATTTGACTATGCTTTGGACCCCGCCAATGGGGGTAAACGTTGGCACAGAAACTAGTTTCTTCTGGGGCTTACCACCGACCTATGTGTGGTTCTGGGCCTAGTCATGGGGATAGAGCATGACCATAGTCATATTGTCTTACTTAAACATTTGAAATCTAATTGATTGCGTTATTTTAAGTAAATTGAGACTTTTGATGTTTTGAACTTATTGTAATTTATACATAGTTTTCCGCTGCATTGTGTTATATTTCTTAAGTCTATGAGATTTATCCTATGAACATTTATATATTTTATTTGAATAAATACTTGATCCACCCTTTTCAAACTATAGTTATTTACTGAGCCTCCTAGCTCACCCCCCTTTCTTTCCCATTTCAGATTCTGAGGATTAGCTAGCTCGGACGTTGCGGGGGAGTTGTGTGAGAAGGACTTCTAGGCATGAATAATATTAGTATTTCTTATTTGTTGACTAGGGACTTTATGTAATAGACTTTGCTTATTAAGATTTGAAATAGCAATGTATGGATTTTAATTCATTTGAACTTACTGGTTAATATGTTTATTTGGAGATTTTATATCAAGGATATCATTTTTTAGAATTTGTTAGTAAGGCCTAGCACACTTGTAAGGCACGCCTTATGGGTGCGCGACTGTTGTCACGTGTCGAACTCATGCTTTGGGTTCGGGGTGATACAGTAATGCCCCGGCTTCTTGCATTTGTAGCAAATAGGAGATTCATTCTTGCTTGATTCTCCTCTATGTTCACCTTTCTTAGGGAATTTTCTTCCAAACCCCTTTTTCTTCTTTAAGAACTTTTTGAACTTTCTAGTCATCAAGGCAATTTCTTCTTCTTCGTCACTTTTCTCTTCACTATTGTCGTAGTCATGATGAGAGGATTTGAGAGCAAAGTTTTTCTTTGGCTTGACTTCTTCTTCCTCCACTTTGCTATTTATTTTAAGTTCATATGTCATGAGTGATCCAAATAGTTCATCCAAAGATAACACTTTAAGATCTCTAGCTTCATAAATTGTCGTCTCTCTTTGGTAATGACCTAAGAATTTTTCTCACATTTTCTTCGTTAGTATAAATTTTTCCAAGAGATTTCAAACAATTCACAATATTAGTAAATCTAGTAGACATTTCACTAATATTTTCATCTTTCTTCATAACAAACAATTCATATTCATGAACAAGCTTGCTCATCTTAGATTCCTTAACATGATTTGTTCCTTCATAGGTAACTTCAAGTTTATCCCAAATTTCTTTAGCTGAGTCGCAACCCGAGACTCTATTGAATTCATTTGGGTCAAGAGCACAATATAAACTACTCATAGCTTTACAGTTCAATTCAATAAGTTTCATATCAGCCTCATTCCATTCACTTTCTAATTTTATTATGGTTGCTCCTTCCATAGTTTTTGTGGGAATATGAGGGCCATTTGCAATGACTTTCCAAACATGGTAGTCTTGAGCCTTAATATATAGGGTCATTCTAGTTTTCCAATAACCATAATCACTACCAGTGAACAAGGGAGGTCTATGAGTAGATTGACCTTCAAGCATTTGAGGTCCAGGTATGTTTGCCATGATCTTAACTCTAAGATTGTTAAATCTTAATATAGAGTCTTGGCTCTGATACCAATTGTTACCCAAATATCAACCTAAGAGGGGGGTGATTTAGGTTGAGGCAAACTTTTTTTATTTTTTTATTTAAATGCGGAATTAAAAACTATTATCAAATTGCAAATATTGATTAAACAAATACAAGAACACAATTCAATTGCAATACAAATATGATAGGCAATCAAGCACAAATATGGAAGCAATTAAATAAGTAAGAGAGAGAGAGAGAAAGAAAATCAAACTTAGTGATTTTCATTGAGGTTCGGCTTCCCCGCCTCAGGAACAGTTCTTGAGGATTTCCAAATTCACTATTGGACAATCTTCTTTCGAGTGAAGATCAAACGGTTACAATCTTGCTTACACGGTCAAGAGTAACCACCGAATGAAAAGATCATTTCCACTCCTTAGGATTTATACCCAAACCTTGACAATCACTCACAAGAATAATAAAGGATTGTTGTACAATAGAATATTTTCTCAAAGAGTAGTAGCACACACGTAGACTAATATGTTCTCTAAGGAATTGATCAAAATGGCTCAACAACTATTATGAGAAAATGGATTTTGAATCAAAGTAAGAAAACTTAAGCTTGAGAAAGATTGGATTGAGTGGAGAATGTTTGAGCAAGTTTCTAGGGTTTTTCTTTATTCTCTCTTGTGTTTAGATACTCAGAAAGTTTAGTATTTATAGCCAAAAATGAATTCTTCCCGTTATGGAGGTTGACCAGCTGTTATTTTAATTTCAAGCAATCCAGTCGCCTGAACATATAAGCAGTCCCTAGATTATCAATATGGAAAAAAATCTTTTGAAAATAATCTATTACAGTGAGGCAACTAGCCGTTATAATTTAAATTCTGAGAAATCCAGTCGCCTGGATGAAGTATCAATCACCTGGATTGTTTTGGCAGATTTAGACAGAAACTCTCGGGTTGGAATTTTCAGTTGACTGGGTCAATTCAGACGGCTGGACTGAATCCAGTCGCCTGGATCCCTGATGCAGTTGCCTGCATTTAGGGTTTCCAATCTTTAATTGTTTTTGGCTTTGTTTTGAATAATCAAACTTTTATAAATTTATTTCTTTTGAGCGATTTGATTATTTTCTTTTAGAACATATTAGTCCTATATAAATATTATTATGATTTGAATTTAGGACTATATAAATAATTACTTTTGAAAATCATTTTGAGTTGGTTTTAAAGTTGAGCTATAGAGTTCAAAACTTAATATACTTTACAAAAACCTAACTCTTACTCTCACTTGTCTTGGAACATGATTCTTGAGCTTGATTCCTTTGACTTTGGTCTTGATGACTTGATCTTCAATGAATCTGTATTTTGACGACTTTGCATTTGTTTGATTCTTGTTTGACCATGGCGGTCCAATCAAATAACTTGTCAAAATCATGCTTTAAACATAAATCATTAGTTCACATGAAAATATCATTTATGAATATCTTTAAATCATTGTTATCATCAAAATTACATAAATGTCCTTGGATTAATTAGCCAAATAATAGGTATTGAAACCTTGAGACTAACACCAACAGTTGACAGTCTCACTTAGAATCTGAGTGCCAAAGCAGAGCGACTGCTTGCGGTAGCGCTCCATAACCTCATTGTCGTTAATTCCATCCTGAAAGCCTGGGAAGTTCTCCACCTCAAAGGTTGTGGTGAGTTGTCTGCCAAAGGCAATGCCATTCGCCATCCAACCCTCAAAGAGGATGGGCTTTAACTCTACACGGGGCGCATATATGGCAGCGGTGTGCACAGCTAGACTACTTCCAATGATGCACACCTTCATTTTGAGGGTTTGGAGGTCATCCATAGCTGGAGTTGAAGAAATGGCAGTGGTAGAGGAGGATGCTTATCTAAAAAAAATTGGATTTCCTCTTCTATTTGCTTATTAGTGTTTTGCTTGCATACCTTTTACACCCTTGAACACTTCACAAAGCTGTAACAACAGTATATTGAACTATTGATAATTCGAGGTATAGATATATGAATCAATTCCCTTCATTATAAATGTTCCATGGATTAATGATGTTCCATCTAGCGAATTTAGTTAGTATATATGTATATATGTTCCATCTAGAAAATTTAGTTAGAATGGAGTATGGAGAATGTCAAAATGTAATAAGGCGCAAAAGCCCAACCCATTATATATTTGGGCCTAACCCATTTAAGTTAGGCCCAATTACATGTGTACCTCCCTTTCTCTCTCTCTTTCCCATGTAACCTATATAAAGACATCCTCACTTTATTGTAAAGGATGACTAATAATAGTAAGAAAATACTAGGTGGATGTAGGCATTATTGGCCGAACAACGGCAAATCCGATGTGATTCTTCTCTCTTCCTCCCCATCCACACCAAAAACCCACTTTTGTGGTTCCGACCCAAGAAACAGATTGGAGGAGCTAATTTGACCTCCTACAATTGGCACCGTCTGTGGGAACCACATGCTCTTGGACTTTTGGCATGAGTGGGGCTGCAAAATACCACAAACGGGGGCTATTTCCAAGCATCCTAGCTCCACCAAGCATGGTAGCAACTCAAGATGCTTGGAACTCGAGCTTCCGAGCTTCATATCGCGCAACCACCCTCACCAATAGCTAGCTTGTCACTCGATCTACTAAACCCAGAAAAGTAATTGCCATCGGAACTATTACGTGCTGTAAGAGTTCACTGCCTCGCCGTACACGTGCCACCACGCACGACTAAGTCACAACAACCTCAAAACTCAGTATTCCAAGTGTTTCCTCGAACAAAAATCACCTCTAACTGGAAAATCGTCACCCGATCTATCGTTCTACAGCGGAAAAACCATCATCGGTGGAGCCACATGCCGACGGTAGGTCCGACTCTCTTGTTTACGCACTCCTCCGCCGCTGCTACATTCGAAGTCCAGAACGCGAGCTTCCAAGCTTCGAATCGAGAAACCCACACCACAGCCAGCCTCCTCATCGACCAATCTGTCCTTTTCAAGTGAAATTGCCTCTGTCAATGACTCCACTTGCCGACGATACTCAGGTGTTTCTCTCCACACGCGGGCACGTGTGTGCTTGTGCTAGACACACACAGGCGTGCGGCAGCCACACGCCTCGCACCGTGTGTCACTAGGGTGTCAAAATGTAATAAGGCCCAAAAGCCCAACCCATTATATATTTGGGCCTAACCCATTTAAGTTAGGCCCAATTACTGGTGTACTCCCCTCTCTCTCCCTCTTTCCCATATAGCCTATATAAAGGAATCCTCACTTTATTGTAAAGGATGGCCAATAATAGTAAGAAAATACTAGGTGGTTGTAGGCACTATTGGCCGAACCAAAGAAGCTAATTTGATCCCCTACAGAGTATAATAAGTAACTTTTTCTATAACACAAGCTTTTCTTACTATTTCAATAACCAATTCTCTTTGTTGATGTTACAACCTCTGTAGACACTTTGCCAAAGTCCGGAATTTCCAGCTGTTCTTGACCTAACCCAAGAACACAGAATAAATGGAATCCAGAACAGATAGGAAAGGCATCAATTCCTAATATACAAAAAGTAAGCTTTTATTCCTGGTAATGCATGGGAATCTGATGTGTTTGTTGAGGTTCTATTTTCCTTTGAATATATTCCAAATTTGACACTTCATTCCAAGGCACTGACTTCCACTGACTCTCAACCAAAGCTTGTGATAAGATCATACTCATTTGGCCGTTGTATGTGTGTGAGAGAGAGAGAGTTTAAGTGGATTCCCACAAGTCAGGAATATCATAAATCCAACTCTCTTGTGCACATCAAATTCCTAGAACAATTTGTTTATCACCAAAGCATGTGTCCTAGATAGGATTCCCATGATATTAGAAAAAGATAAAATAAAGAAAAGGTTCTCAATCAGTGGACAAGTTATCTTTTTAAAAAAAATAAAACGGTGGGCAATTTCAAATCTCCTCACTACTCAACCAGACAGTTACTAATTTGTATGTGTCGCTCCATCCTTTATCATCCATGTCTCTTCTTCTTCAAATTGAAAAGGAAACATACAAACAAAACCCAATTTGGTTACCTTGAAAGCAGCCAAGCCTTTTGGACTAGCAAATTCAACTTAAAAGGTATGACTATTCAATTTAATTTTTTGAATTAATCATAATAGAAGTTTTAGGAAATATTTCCAACACTAACATTGTTGAAAAATTTATAAAACTACGTTATGTTAGGGAAAGGAGTGACAACTTTTGGATGTCAATGAGAGTCAGAGAGTAGCTTTAAAGGGAGGCAGACAATCAAACTTGAAAAAAAACAAAGGTATGCTCATGAGCAACAATTGTTTAGTCAATCTTTACAAAAATTTAACAAATCTTTCGCACACCAAATTTTGTATTATTTGTTCTTCTATTTAAAAAAAAAAAAAAATGGATTTCTTGAACCATAATTCGATTCTTTCTTTTTGGACTTTGAATTTTGAATTTGATGTTTTTTTGCATACTTAAAAATCAAAGTTTTGTTTTGTTTTGTTTTTTTTTTTTTTCGTGAATTTTGCAATTTGTTTTGAGTTATTATCCATTTGTGCAAAACTAAAATAACAACCTTCAAAATTTGATGAGGCTGACATGTGATATCATTGCAGTATACAATCTAAATTGCTTGTTATTGAATCTCTAGGTTCAAAGAAAAACTGAATCCAAGTTCAAATTGGAGATAAGGCCGTAGAGACGGTAGAGTACTTGTAAGAGTCTTCCTCTCTTCAGTTTTTCATTTTAATTTGTTCTTTCTTTTATAAAAGTATTTTCGTTTGTAATTGTTAGCATTGGAGACGACAAGGCAATACAATAGTTGTAGGAGTCTTCCTCTCTCCAATTTTTCGTTTTAATTCGTTCTTCTTTTATCAAAGTATTTTCATTTGTAATTATTACTATAGTCTTTATTGCATTAATTATCTTTTCTATTGACCTTTGAAAAAAAATCAATTTCTATGTTTCTTGCATATAGGAGTTCTGCATCAACTTGCTCTTGTGTTGGCGCTGTTATAATGTTATATTTAAACGTGATGTAAAATATTGATGTAATTAAAATTCAATTTCTATTTCTTTGGTATTTTATTTTCTTGGTGAATTGTCAGTTTTATTCAATGCAATTTTTTTCTATTTATCCTATTCATGAGTTTACTCCTTGTGTAGAAAAATTTATTCATTTCGATTATAAATAGATTAATGAACCCTTGGATCAAGTTGTTGACATTAACCTTGCAAACGGAATGCATTTATGTATGTGTGCTTTGTTTTAGAATTAATGGTACTAAGTAATAACAAGCAAAGTTAAAGGTTTCCTATGAAGGGCATTGGAGTTTAATGAAAATTTCATAGAAAAAAAATCTTAATAGACCATTAATATGGGCTGGACAAAAATAAAAATAAAAATGAGCAACCAAATTATGATATATGAAATCTTGAAATAATTAATTAATGAAACATAATTTTATAGTTGTTTTAATAGGCTAACATGTCCTCATATTGTTTCTGAACCCCCAAAACTCACATTTAATTATGCACCTCATGGCACTGCATTGTTTTGAAAACTAGAAGAGAAATAGAATTTGTTAAACCTCCTAAGATCTAGGCAAATTCACTTGAACATCAAAGATATATGGTTTTTGGATTTAATTGTATTAAGTTGTAAAGGAGCTTAATGTAATTTACTTTGAAAAATAAGAGTCTATCTATGTACAATTCAAAGCCAAAGAGATGATCTGTATAATTTTAAGGTCAAATTGCAAAAACAGTACTTGGGGTTTGGGTCAATTGTAAACTGGCCCCCTATAATTTTAATTTTGTGTTATTGATTATTGAGCTATATGTAATAGCAAAATTGATCATTCTACGTTATTTTCTATCAATTGTAAATGATGAAAATTAGTCACATGACTCACATGTACTGTAGTGACTTACTTTCAAATGATTTTCTTATAATAAAATGGTCATGTGAAGTACAATTAACGAGTTTTTATCAGCTAAAATTGACAACAAAAAAATAAAAAACTCAGAAATGTTAATTTTGTCATTATAAATGATTCAAGGGTCAATAACACAATATTGAAAGTACAAGGGATTTAATTTGCAACTGATCCAAATCTAATTTGGTCTCATTTTAATAAACCTCATAGGGGTTAGTATTATATTTCTCCTACATTAGGTACCTCACATTAATTATTTTTTTTTAATCAAAAATCAAATCATTATCTTTGCTTTGTTGGGTTTGTGGTTGTGGTGGCATCAGGTGGGTCACATCATTTATTTTTTGATTGTTCCATTTTATTTTGATTGGTTGATTTTTTTTTTTTTCTTCTTCTTTTTGATTGTTTGTACTTTGTACATTTCCCTCAATGATATTAATTTTATTGGTTTATGTGTTTCATCTTCCATGTTCATTTCTCACGCTCTAGACATTTTGCCATCTTCATATTCAGTTTAAACTCCTTTCACTGCCAAACTTTGATCTGGATTTTTGTATTCAGTCTAGTAACTATTTTTGCCGTGCAAAAGAAACAAAAGAAAAAGAAATCCCCCCCCCCCAAAAAAATCCACAAAAAAAAAAAAAAAAAAAAAAAAAAAAGTTATTTTAAAAAGACAAGAATAAAAACGATTTAACTTGATGGGATATACTCCATATAGGAGTTCTTCTTGGGTGATGCTTTGATTGGGGTATGGTTAATTGACTGTAAAGACAACAAAAATAACTTAGACCTTAACGCATGAGTTCCATTACTAAAACCAATTTATCCGATTTTCTTATTTTATATAAAATAAGAAAATCGGATAAATTGGTTTTAGCAATGGAACTCATGCGTTAAGGTCTAAGTTATTTTTGTTGTCTTTACAGTCAATTAACCATATATAATCATAATATATATATATTTTAAAATTTTGTAGTTTAATGATTTGTCAAAAACTTCTGTTTTTTTTTTTTAAATAGCTTGATTCATTTACCACCCTAGTTAGAAACTAAGAATTATTCCTCCAAACCCATCATAAAAATATGTGTCTTTATCATTTGTCAAAAAAAAAAAGTCTTATTGGGGAAGCTCATTTCATGAGATTATATGAGATAAATAGCATCGCCCATAAGCCCAATCTGTGAGGTAAGAGAAATATGGGTTGCTGGTCCAATAAGTGATGTAAAAAAATTATGGATCATGATCCCAACCTCTGAAGTACAAAACAAACATGTGGGTTGTTACTTGTTAGTCCATCTCATGATGTAGAAAAATGTGGGCCATAAGCATGATTCGTGAAGTAAGGAAATAATATGGGATGTGACCACATTTTGTGATGTAGGAAAATATGGGACCGTGAACCCATTTCTTGATGAAGAGAAATGTGAGCCCTAGACCCAACCAGCTAGGCATAAAAAATTTTGGGAAAAAGTCCAATCCATGTGGTTGGATTTTTTAATAAAGATTTGGGTTTTAAATAAACTTGACCCAAAACTCTTTTTTCTTTCTTTAAGAAAAATATATTGAGGTGGCATGAGTTGGCCAATAAAACTATGCCACGTGACCAATATTCAAAGTTGACTACTTTACATATTTTCTTTCATAATAAAAGGTTGGAGTCAAAATCATGGGTTCAATCTCGTATAACATATATATCATTATATCTTACTAACAGTCTTCGAAAAAAAAAATACTAACAGTTTTTGAGTAACCAAAACTTTATCTTAAAATATTTCCATGAAAATTTTTGGAAATTCATTTCATGTAGTTTGTTGGTGCTAGCTATTTTGTTTTACTCTTTTCTTTAATCCTTCATGGTATATTCTTCACACCCTAATCATTATGTCATCTTCACTAGGCTGTAACATTTCACTTCCAAACTCTGATCTTGGTTTTCATTTTCACTGCAGTGATCATCATTGCTTTGCACTCCTTAATTCAGAGGAGCAAAAGAGAGGTTTGTCCATTTAATTCTAGTTTCTTTGGTTTTGACTTTTGAGATTTATTCTAATAATCAATTATATATACGGATAAAGTTTATCTACAACCTGATTTGAGGGAATTCTCCTTTAAATCAGTACTTGTCAATCAAATAAACTATCCATCTATACTATTTAAAAAAAGTAACATGACTCATAAAAAAGGTTATGTGACTAAAAATATATGTGTATAGTCTATTTAAGTGCCATGTAGTGGGTTGGAGGTAAATTGTTTCCTTATATATACCAGTATACCTTATTTCCTTCCTTTTTTTTTTTTTTTTTTTTTTTTTTTGTGGTTTGTTTCGGCCAGTGCACTTTTATTCTATATTGTTCAATTTTTGTTAAGACTGCTATATTTAATCATAACATAAATTGAACCATTCATTGAACATTGTGTCCATAAAAACTATCTACTATTCTAAAACAGCAAAATCATATCCAAATTATTTATACCTATGGATTTTTGTAATATATACTAGGGTTAAACATGAGAAGGAGTTGATAGATAATTAGAATTAATGAAAACCTAAATTTTTTGTATAAACTAGTAGACTAAAATGTACTATACACCTTTTAAGTTGGGCCGATTTTGATTTTGTTCCTTAATATTTGAAAATTTTGATTTGCTCTCTTTTAGTTTGGGTCTGTTTGGATTTTTGCCCTCCCATCCAAAAAACGTTAGTCCTTGATCGTTAAGTGCAACCTAGACCTAACACGTGTGTTAGTTGGCCCAATAAAATCATCCCACGTGTAAATTGAATTAAAAAATTAAAAATAAATTATTTCAAATACAAAAATTACATAAAATAATTTTAATTCTTTTTTTTTTTTCTTTTCTTTTCATTTTTCTATTTTTCGTTCTCTCTCTCTACCCCTCAAATTTGTTTTCTCTCTCTACTTCTCTCCCTTGCCGCCGCCTTCACCGCCAGTCCATGACAATCTTACACAACGAGTTCCATCTGACAAGCTTTGAATGAAATTATTTTCCCCAAAAGAATGTTATCAGAGTTTATGGGCATCAACTGCTTGCTGGAAACCTTTAGGCGATCGTCTGCGTAACAAAATTTTTGGTCATCTCCACGAGCTTTGACTCCTTTGAGACAGTGAGCTTGTTCTCCATCCTCTGCCCGGTTTCTATTCTACAGGTATAGACTATAGTAAACGAAAATTCATGGGTTATTTGGGTGAGAAAGGTTGTTTCTATTGGATGGAAGAATTTTGGGGAAAGGTGAATAAGGAAGAGTGTGAACAGTAGAATATATAGGAAAGGGAAAATGGTGGTGCAGGGAAAGGATGGGTTGGAAAGTTATGACGTGGGATGGTGCGGTATGGAGGATGATGAATTGATGACGGTGGATTCAAAAAAAATTCTAGTAAAATATTCTAAGGAAATAGGACCTTCAGTTACGGAAAAGGGTAAAATATTATTGGGAAATGGGTTTTGTGGGTTTTTGAGTTTGAGTGATGGTGGTCTTCTTCTTCTTCTTCATGGTCTGAGACTGAGTCAGAGTGAGTGAGTGAGTGAGTCGGGGCTTTTTGGAGAAGGTAGTTTGGTTTTGTTTGGCTTTTGTGTTTGGATTGACAAAAACGTTAAGCGCAGCAAAGTGGAAGTTTTTATGTCTTTATTGTCTGAGTGATTTTTTTGGTTATTTTTGTTACCTAATATCAATCTAAGAGGGGGTGATTTAGGTTAAGGAAACTTTTTCGATTTAAATACGGAATAAAAACAATTATGAAATCACAAATATTAGTTAAATAATTATAAGAACACAATTTAATTGCAACACAATATGATAGACAATCAAGTACAAGTATGTAAACAATTAAATAGGTGAGAGAATTAAATTCAGTGATTTTTATCGAGGTTCGGCTTCCTTGCTTATGTTTCCGCCTTAAGAACAATTTTTGAGGATTCCCAAATTCACTATTGGACAATCTTTTTTCGAGTGAAGATCAAATCGTTACAATCTTGTTTACACGGTCAAGAGTAACCACCGAATGAAAAAATCATTTACACTCCTTAGGATTTATACCCAAACCCTAACGATCAATCACAAAAACAACAAAAGATTGTTGTACAATAAGAAGCTCTATCAAAGAGTGTGTTGTACACAAATAAGCTCACTCTAAATAGTATATCAAAGGATTGATCAAAATGGCTCAAAAACTATTATGAGAAATTGGATTTTCAATCAAGATTTGAAAACTTAACCTTGAGAAAGATTGGATTGAGCAAAGAATGTTTGAGCAAGTTTCTCTAGTTTTTCTTTGTTCTTTCTTGTGTATAGATACTCAGAAAGTTGAGTATTTATAACCAAAAATGAATTCTTTCCAATTATAGTGACTGACCTAGTTGTTATTTTGAATTTCAAACAATCCAGTCGCCTGAATTATTAATATGGAAAAAATATTTTGAAAATAATCTGTTATAGTGAAGAAACTAGCCTTTTTTAAAAAAAAAAAAATTTTGAGAGATCTAGTCGTCTGGGTAATATATCAGTCACCTGGATTAATTAAGCAGATTTAGATAGAAACTGTTGGGTTGGAATTTTCAGTCAACTTGACGAATTCAATCGGCTGGACTAAATCCAGTTGCCTAGATCCCTGATGCAGTCGCCTGCATCTAGGTTTTCCAAACTTTAATTAATTATTTTTGGCTTTTGTTTTGAATAATCAAACTTTTATAAATTTATTTGTTTTGAGCGATTTGGTTATTTCTTTGAGAATATGTTAGTCTAATATAAATATTATTATGATTTGAATTTAGGACTTTAGAATTAATTACTTTTGAAAATTATTTTGAGTTGGTTTTAAAGTTGAGCCATAAAGATCAAAACTTGATAAACTTTACAAAAACCTAACTCTCACTCTCACTTGTCTTGGAACATGATTCTTGAGCTTGATTCATTTGTCTTTGGTCTTGATGACTTGATCTTCAATGAATTTGTATTTTGATATTTGACGACGTTGCATTTGTTTGATTCTTGTTGACCATGGCGGTCCAATCAAATAACTTATCAAAATCATGCTTAAACATAAATTATTAGTTCACATGAAAATATCATTTATGAATATCTTTAAATTATTGTTATGATCAAAATTACATAAATGTCCTTGGATTCATTAGCCCAATAATAGGTATTGAAACCTTAAGGCTAACAATTTTTTCTCCAGTCAATTGAATTTGGTTGGGCTCAATTAAGGTTGATTTTTGTTTTGATTTTTCAATTTGAATATGTTGATTGTTGCTTTATGAGAAAGTAATGGTGATGATTGTGCTAGGTTTGAAAAACAATTCTGTTTGGATACCAAGAATATCTTGAAAAGAAAGAAAATTAATTTCTATTTCTATTTTATGTAATTTTTTGGAATTTAGAAATTTTATTTTAATTTTATTTTTCAAATTTTTTATATTTTTTAATTCAATTTACATGTGGCATGGTTTAAGTGGGCCAACTAGCACATGATTCAGACCTATGTGGCACTTAACGATCAGGGAGTAACGTTTGTTAGACGGGAGAGCCAAAATTAAAACAAAATCCAACTAAAAGGAAGCGGATCAAAATTTTCAAACATCAGGAAACAACAACAAAACTGGTTAAATTTAGAGGCTGTACCGTGTATATTAGTCAAACTATTACTATAAGTAATGTTAGTAATTAATATACTTGAGCCCAAATACGTCCTAAACTTCTTAAAAATTTATCCCGTATTATTAGAGTCAAGAAATCCATTAATCAAGTCCCTTCGCCATCCTTACTTGTATGAGTTGGCTGAGTGTTGTCTTTTTTCTTTATGAAAGAAAAAAGAAACACAATGTCTTTCATATATATTTTTTACTGATTTTTTTTTTTTTTTCTTTCTTCATATTTGGATTTTAATATATTTAATTTTACGTACCAACCCAGGCATGACTAGATGCACTGGTGAAGAAATTAATTTAGGTGTGAAAGTCAAGCTCTAAACCGTGATTGGTGTGGTAGATCGGTCACGTCTGTTCCATTGTGGAGATATATACGTACTATCGTTACATTGCCATAATTTATTGTGCATACTTCATGGTGATCATTTTGCCACCTTTGCTATACTATACTCCAAACTCTATGTCTTGCTTTTCATATTCATTCTTATAGAAATAGTGGTATATGTTTCTGGTCTCCATTTTTGCTTTGCTTAAGTTGGTTTCATTTTCCAACTTCGTTGGAGTGGCCCTCTTTACTCTAGTCCTTCAATATATATACCATGGAGAGTGTATTTTCTTGTGTCTCCCTATTATTTTTTTATTCTCATTTCAGAGAATAGTTGTCATTTTCTTGGTTTTGAGTTTGTGCCTACTTCCACACCCCCCAAAAATATAATAATATAATAACAGAAGGAAAAGGGAACAAAGGTACTCATACAGGAATGGAGATTGTTATTTCAGTTGCAGCAAAAATTGCTGAGTACATGGTTGCACCTATTGGACAATGGCTTTGTTATTCATTTCACTACAACAGCAACATTGAGAATATGAAGAATCAGATAGTGGAGCCAGGGGATGCTAGAGATAGGGTGCAACATTCCGTTGGAACAGCTATA
>OU015761.1:17701522-17743983 GCA_907173295.1 Fagus sylvatica
GAATAATCTCCAGCTGATATTGGGTTATCCAAGGCTAGTAATAACTTGGGGAAATAACTAGTCTACTTGTTTATATAAAGGCCGGAAAATCCCTTCCATAATTGGTAAGACTATAGAGTGTTGTTAGGAAGCTGGGCAAGATTATCTTGGAAGTCATATAATGCCTTGGTTAAGGGTAGAAAATTTTGGATTTTGCCTTTGTGGCTAATTAATTGTCATATCTATGGGTGAATTTGGCTGGCAAATGTCTCATCATATGTGATAGCTAGTTGGTTAAATTTATATGATTTTAGGGTTGCAACAAAAACTCTTGTTTTAGCTCGGTCCACTAGCTTTCAATCGTTATACTGTACGTGCATAGGGTTACCATCCTTTCGCCTCTAGATCAGACCATGACCACCTATGTCCCCCAAAGGGGAATTAGGCAAGAACCGAGGAGCTGCTTAGTTACCTTTTTCAGTCCCTATCCTTTTTTTTATTATTATATTTGTTGAGACAAAATAGACACAAGTTTTAATTTTATATATTAATTTATTCTTGAATCTTTGTATAATTTTCATTTTTAAATAATGAAAAAATTTTGTTCATACTTTGGCCCCCCAACTGAAATTTTGGTTCCATCCCTGGGTGTAACATTTTATTTTTGCCAAATGGTAAAACTACCTCTTGGGATTTGGGCTTGTTGCAAACTCATCCCATGTGGTTTTAATTTTTCCTTATCACACCATGAGATTTATTGTTAGCCTTCCATGACGGAAAAGGCTCACATGAACATCATGTGATCCTTTTAATTGTGCAACGTAGACCCAACAACTCGACACATGAGAGAGAGACACATAAACAGTACTTTGTTGGTTGGTAATAGAGTCTCATACACATACAAATAACTAGATTGAAGAGAAAAACCATAGAAATTTGAGGAGAGGGATCGAGGAAAGGGATATGATCTCATCAAAATGTAGCAAATCCCATAGAGTCTACATAGAGATGACAACTCTGACGATATAGTTAAGGTGTAGAATCTGTAAGTACTCTGTTGGTTGGTAATGTCTCATTAAGTTTTAAAATCTCAAACGATGATCCACACCCCTAAAACCTGAGGGATCAAAATTCCACAAACTTTGAGGGTGTAAATTGAATTTTAGTTTAATTTTGATATACTTATAATGATTCAAATGACAAAATTATGACATACTTATTATAAAAATTGTATTCAGCCATAATGCAAGCATGAAATGTAAGACCTAACATTTATTATTACTTAATTTGGGGTCTTGAGAGAGTAGTTAGGAAGTGTGTTGTGGATGAGTATAACAGTGAGAGAGGAGAGGAGTTATCACTGCTCTTTGTTTTTGGTAAATATATATATTTTTATGAGGAATGAATATTGTAGTGAATATCATGTTTGTAGCAATCATCATGAACAGAGAACTTTAGATTGGTAAATCAGCCTCTTGGCCTTATAGTAAGAACAATTATCATGAAACATACGTCATAGGTTCAAACGCAATCCTAACTAAAAAAAATTAAATAAATAAAACTACAAAAAATTGCTCACAATGCTTGTTTAAAAAAGAAGGGACAACAATTGTTTAGGAAAAATTGAAAAGAAGACTTAAGTTGCATTAATGGAGAAACAACTTTAGAAATCCCTTCTCGTTTTTCGCCTGTGTGTTTGCTTCCCCCAAACCAAAATAAAAATATATATATATATAACTAAAATCTTCTTAGCAAAAATTATAATTGAAATCTAAAAGGGAGAGTGAATACCTTGCAAGCGATCTTAGGCTCTTAGGCTCGATTCCTATAGAAGACAAACTTGTTTTCATTCCTTTCATCATATTTAAGATTAGAAAGAGTTAGTGGTTCTTTCATGCATGTGATTTACACCTTGAATTCTTCTAGTTCCTCTCCACATATTGCAAGCAATAGAAAAAATGAAGATGAGACTGCTTGTGTATATTGAAATGAAAATATTATCTTCAATATTACCATCTTTAACTAAAATTTATGTCATTTTCTTCCTATTGTGATCATTGTTTCTATTTGTTCTTTTCTTGTTCCATAAAACATTGAGTTGGAATTCAATTAAAAACAATTGTTATGAGACAAATATAATTTTACTAGTGCATAGATAAAGCCTTAAAGATAATTTTCTAGATTAGCATCTTTAACTAAAATTTCATAGCCAATATACATGATTATTTATTTTCTGTAACCATGAAGCTGAAAGTCAAGGAGATCAGATTGGCTACATTGATCTATGCAACTGCTTCTATGACAACCTTCTGGTGTTGGACCCAATTTGTCTCCCTCTCTGATTCTATTATGTGCAATGTATGTGCGTGACCGAGTTAGAGAAATATTTAGTAGGATAAGCAACTAGACATTCATTATAAATTGTCACACTTAAAAAACTTTTAACACTTCAACGATAACACATAACTTCATGCAAATAGTCATATGGTCTTTTTGCACCTAGGAAAAGGCAGTTTCTAACACTCCAAAGAGGAATGCATCAAACATATACATTGTACTACTTTTTATTTTTTTTATTTTTTAAACATAGCAAAATAGGAAATAAAGAAACAAAAGTAGAACAAACAAATAGATGAACCCTATTCATTTCAATAACCATGGGGATGACAACCCTCTGACCAAATGATTTCAGGAGAAAGAAACTTGATCCTCAATACCACAAACTTTAATCACAAGCCACATTCCTGCTGCTGCATATTAAGGATGATCTTCATCTTCTTTAGAGTTCTGAGCCTTGCGTGATAGAAAACAACATATTGAAGAAAGAAACATCAATCATTATAACATTTTACATCAAAGTAGAATACAAATCATTTATCCCACATTTTGTGTTCCATTTTATGTTCCATCATTTTGTATCACAACTCGCCACACATTCTTATTTATTTCCTTATAAAATAACTAAAGTTTAAAATGGAAATAAATCAAATACGTATTACAATTAGTATCATCAAGGAAGAATAACTTTTCTTTTAAATATAATAACGTTATTTTTTTGTTTGTTTACGAGTTCATATGGATACAATTATATGTTTGATTTGAGAACTTTTTGTGCAATTTATGAGGATTGTACTTTTACTAAAAATAGGAAGTGTTAATAATACTAATGCATTTATACTATGATATGTATCCACTGGGAGAGTGAAAAAATTGCTTGTGTTTATGCATTAATGCATTAAAAAAAAAATCACATGGTGTGGGAAATTAGGATATGTGATGAATAACATACTTACCCTTACTCTGTAGAACTATTGTATGGTGGTATCATAATTTGTCCTTCCAAAGCCAATGTACGCACGGTGGTATTCAGGTCAACCTTCCAGTGCCATTCATCTTCTTTTGTTGCTTGTACTCTTTCTAGCTTTGGTGTCCTATAGACTCCATGACAGAAAATCTTCATCTTAGGGCATTGCCTCACAATTACTTCTTCCAAAGATGGGAACTCAAAGGAATAACTTCCCGAGCAAAAGCTTGTGAGGTTTGGCAAGCAATCAAGTTGCAAGTGTGTCAATTGGCTCAAAGTAATTACCTCATCTGCTTCACCTCCCTCCCTTGCCACAACTTCTGTTATCCTTTCGCATTCATTCTTACGCTTCAATTCAATTTTTAGTTGTACCAAACTTTTGGCTGTTGAAGATGTAACTAAATTAATCAATCCATGACCATTCAATATTTCTAGATTCGTCAAATTTTGGAAAGATACTGAGGATGGGATTAAAATAGAAATCTGGATCTGATTCACAAAGAATTCATTTTAAGTAAAACTTTTAATTTGTTCCAAAGCATTCTAACAACTTCCAAAAATTGGCCACAATGTATCTCCTTCATCAAGTTGTAATTTGTATCCTCAGTTTCAATGTCAAGACCAAAATTGTCCAAGTTTGTCAAAGGAATGTACCCTATAAAAAAATCAAAGCAAAATCATGCAAAAGAAATTAGGAGTTAATATTCAATTCCTCAAAGGTTCAAGTTAATTAATTCTAGAATTTACTGGGTAATTCTACAATACCCATATAGGTACGGTACTTCTAAATAGATAAAATCTCACAATTCTACATGATGGTCAATCTTACACATGATGGTACCTACACATATGATGGTACCTACCATCACATTGCTTGATACCTAAATTTTTATTTATTATTAAATAAATCTAATATATATCAAAACATATATTAGCAATATACATATCACATTGGATAGTACCAATATCACATATGATGGTATTTATATCACATTTAATGGTACCAATTGAGTGGGTACCATATACACAAAAAGAGTGTGGGTATTATAGAATAACCCTTACTGAATTAACTATAAGAGTACGAAATAGATTTAATCCTTGAAGCTATAAGTCCCTATCATTAATGGTAGGAATATGGTCATAACATGTTACAGGAATATATCTAGATGAAAAATAATTAAAAGAAAGTAAGAGTTATTTACAAAAAAAAATTCCTTTTCCAAAATTGTGTTAATCATTGAGCAGTTCATGTGGATTAATTTTTTCAGGTTGTCACAATTTGTCTTGTGTTGTACTCCCATATTTCCAGACATATATAGAGATAGAAAATCCAAGATACACGTATTTTAATAGAATTGTATTGATTTATAAACTTCATTGAGAACTCAACATTTGGAACCCCTTTTTTCTGTTAGAAGGATGAGTATTATTCCGAACAGGGCTATAGTTTCTCATAAACTTGTATATCTTAAAAGAGTAGTGAAATCAGTGTCTTACCTCTTGAACCAAGAAAAGGGGTTGTTGAATGGATGACTCAATTGTTTCATGAAAGTTCAAATTTTTTGTTGCAAA
This sequence comes from Fagus sylvatica, assembly GCA_907173295.1. Lineage (NCBI taxonomy): Eukaryota > Viridiplantae > Streptophyta > Magnoliopsida > Fagales > Fagaceae > Fagus > Fagus sylvatica. The sequence goes on from OU015761.1 coordinate 17,706,378, forward strand.
TATTCTAAGTTGATCACATTCAGACACCTCCAATTCTTTCAACAATGGCCATTCTAAAGTTTGCACCCCTTGGTATAACCACTTGAGTTTTGGCAATTTACGAAGTATCAAGCGAGTTGCTTTAGGGAACAGAACTGTCCCTACTGCAACTTCATCCCTCACAACAATTTCCTCAACCCCACAATCAGTAACTGAAAGTTTCTCCAGACTTTGGAATCTTGTCAACAAATTAGATTGAAAGATGTGCATAAGACTTTCACAAAACTCAACTTTTAAAACTTGAAGCTTGAAAAAGGAATATCCAGCAAATTGATCAGGCCATATGATTTTCAAGTTCTCCATGTGGGAGAGTTTCAATGTTTCCAAACTAGGGAATGCAACCTGCAAGTCCATTGCATTTGTTAATGACATACCTAATTGTAATAACTCAAATATATACAAAGTAAAACAGGGGAATAATTAAAAAAGAGTTACCTCTTCGCTGAAGAGAGGTTGCATGGCAGTATATGAGATCTCCTCTAAATTAATTTCCTTAACTTCATTGCTCATGGTCATGCTTGAAGTGACATATTTGAAAATGAACGAACTTCAATTTAGGGCAATTTTCTATCCACAACTGCTTCAAAGATGGAAATTCGATATTGCTTCCTATGCAGAATCTTTTTAGAATTGGAAGGTCTTTTAGCATTATGCATTCTAGTCGAGGGAACAGCTTTGAAATTATCACTTCTTGTCCTAAATCTTCTGTGGCCAGTATCTCTTCCATAACCTTACATTCCACTATGTGGAAGATGTTTGAGTTGCACCATAAATCTCGCATTAAAGGATGACAATAGATATTTTATACTGCCAAAGCCTTGTACTTCCAAAAACAACAAATTTTGAAACCTCATGGTTGCTTGCATGTTTGTTAACTTGCAAGAGGACCTTGCTTGAGGTTGGTTGTGCTGTATCTCTTCCAATTCTATTGAGGATAGTTTCAAATTTTCCAAGTTGGGAAACACAACCTGCAGCAAACATATATACAACGTAAGGATGGCAAAGATTTCAAATTTTAAAATTAAAACAAAAACACAGAAAACAAAAATTCTACCCCTTCATGAAAGAGCGGTTGTAAAGCAGTATGAGGGATCTCCTCCGAGTTCAGTTCCTTGACTTCTTTGCTATCCATTTTGCCTAAAGTGCAAGGTTTGAATATGAATGATTTCACTTTAGGGCAATTTTCTATCAACAAGTTCTTCAAGGACGGGAATTTGATATTACTTCCTATGCAAAATCTTTTTAGAATTGGAAGATCTTTTAGCTTCATGCATTCTAGTCGAGGGAACAACCCCTCTAAAATTATTTCTTCTCCTCCCAAATTTTCTGTGAGTAGTATCTCTTCCATAACCTTACATTCCAATATGTGAAGATGTTTGAGCTGCACCATAAATCTCATTGTGGAGAATGATAGTAGATATTTCAAACTACCAAAGCCCTGCACTTCCAAATACGACAAATTTTGAAATCTCATGGCTTGCGTGTTTCTTAATTTGCAAGAGGACCCTGCCTGATGCTGTATCTCCTCTGATATCGAGGATAGTTCCAACCTTTCCAAGTTGGGGAACACAACCTGGAGCAACAAACTCTTCATTTCAACAACCCAAAGATGCACAGTTTAGCTAGGGTATGCATATCATTCTTCTTTTATTTGAGGAAAAGACCAAATTTTACTGAAGCATGCATTTCTTGATACTGGTAAGTAGCATTTGTCGTCATTCATGAGCTTCTTATGTGTGGTTTATTAAGAACAAAAAAGAAGAAGATGTTTATGTACATTTAGGGAAAAACAAATTCTCCGTTTTTTTGGGAAACAATTAATGGTGCATAAATAAGCAAACATGGCCTTGTGATCCAAAGAATGAATTGCAGTACACTTTGATAGCAAGATGGCTCACATACAATGTATAAATTTTTAAAAATTGCAACTTCAGCTATAAGCATGATTGTAGACACAAATAATAGACAACAGCAAGAACAAATTTGTAATGATTACATGCCCCCACGTACGCAGACACACACAAAGGAAATATATTACTTTGTTCAAGAAAATTTCATTTCTTATTGTAAAATTCTGTGTGAGAGCAAACAAACTTGTACTTGCCGTTGAAATTAGGCCATATATGATTCTCACGGGACAGTCAGCCGTATTACAAATTCCTTTGCACACACATAACACTCTGTAGCCTTTTGGACACATGAACTTAAAAATTCCACAATTAGCATGCAAACTCAATAGTCATATGAAATCTTATTAAAATTCTTAATTAATCAATCAGGTGAATAGAAGTAAGTTCCATCTTGAGAGACAGGCTTCTCACGTGTCTGGACGGGAAAAGGTCTTGTGTTTGTCACGTATTACATGGAAAATTCAAGATTAATATGATTAAAAATATGTACATATTACTCTTGTGAATTCATAAATATTTAATTAATTATTTCGACTAATTTAAGTCCACAATTAGTTTTTTATATTCTTGATTGCATGTGTTATTAAATATGCTTTTGTCTTTTTTCTTTTTCTTTTTTGGTTTTTTGTTTCAATTGTTGCCAAAACAATTAAACATGAGGAAGAATGTCATATTCCAAATTATTATTATTATTTTTTTATAATTAGTATTTCAAATAAATTTTATAGAAATAACCATGTAGATCCCTTTAAAATAAACAATAAATGCATCATCTATAAATAATTAATAGATGAAAATAAATGCATTTACTACATTAACACATGTCAATTAATTAATAACTAGCGTATGACCCGCGCAATGCGCGGGATACACTTATTTAATATGAATAACAAAAACAGTAATTTCCTATCATACATCAACTTCTAATTCACTTGTTAGTCTATGCATCTTATATCAATTCTTACAAAAATCAAAATCACAAAGTAAACAAACCCAGATTTCAATGCTTAGGAAAAGATATATAAGTCTTGAAATATTAAAAATGTAATTCATTATAGTTTTCCCAAGTAGAGGAGCAACAAACTCACAAAAAACCATATTCTTATTCAGTTGGCTTAGTAAAATTCTTCCATCAAAAAATTCATGACGTCCACACACACACACAAAAAAAAAAAAAATCATTCAGTATGGGAAATTCTGAGTATATCATGTATCACGCTGAGATTACTCAGAATAATGAGCATATCAAGCTCTGCCCACAAACTATGAGCTTTAAAGAAACTTAGTAAGCAATAAATATGCACCCTACATGGGAAATTACAGTAAAAAAATAGTCAGTCAGCTTGGTCAGTTGATCTCAGGATTTAACATGTGATCAAAAGCAAATTTAAGATCATGAATCATTTCAGTAGGAACTGAAATTTCATCTGCTGCATTAGTCATTAAACACTGAAAAATAGTAAAAACAGAACAAAAGGGCAAAGGAATTTAGAAGAACACGAAGCATGGACAAAAAGGTTCCATAAAAAAACTTAGAAGCACTGAAATTTATTTACTCATTGAATTTATAAGCCATCATCATGAAATTCACAGTGTGTTCTTATTACAAAAAAATATGTCATATACTTTTGATGGGCATACACCTTCATTAGGTAGTCAGCCTCAACCTCAAAGCTTGTCTTTTCTCATCCGAATTAACAGACTATAGGAAGTGCCCTTTTGCTTTCATGAGTTGGAGGACCCTAAAAGCATCAAAAACAATAAATCACAATGAGAAAGAAAGACAACATTCTTTATTTAACAATCTTTTTAACTGTTGTAATTGTTAATAATCACTAATCAAGTCCTACATGTAGATTGTTTAGTAGAACCTATTTATAAAGTTTATAACAATTATACATGATACATACAACATCCAATAGTTCGGACTATTTATTTATATTGACAACAAAAAACAAATGGAGTCAAGAGTAATACGTTGCATAAGAAGGAAGATATTGATATCAACCCCTTCCATTCAGTAATGGCCCTCAAAACTAAAAGCCACTATAGTCAGCAACTGTTCATTGTTTCCACAACAAATATTTGAGTGACATTGTTACAATGAGAAAATGAGCATGTAAAAAGATCATCAATGCTTCATAGATGAAGTTACCAATTCCTACTTGCATAGGCTCTTGAGGGAAGCTAGATTCTTTCTTTTTTGAAGCACCTGAAATGCAAAAATAAAAAAATCATTTTAGTTGATAATGTAACAGATTAATTTTACTACCACTATGATTAAATAAGATACATCAATAATTTTTCTCTATAAAGTCTAGTATGGGATGTAAGGCGATGTAATTAGGCAAATCACAAAAATTATTTGAAGAATATATAGTCCAGATAGGTTCTTTAATCTACTTCAGAAAGATACTGTAAACTTCGTACAGTTCATGTAGTCAAGAACAGTGCAAGCAATATGCAATACTCATTTCGGGGGTTCTCTACGCATAAAAGTGGTTAACTCTTGCATACATGCATTCATCATATTATGTTACCATTTGTTGGTTGACTGCTAGACGTTATTCACCGAAAAAAAAAAAAAAAAAAAAAGTTTGACTGCTAGACGATATAATGTAATAGCAATATGAGTCAAAAGAATGTATAATCACAGTTGGCTCAAAACAATATAGTTCAAGGCAATAAACAAACATTTTTCTGAAACAGAGACTCCTACAGAACACCTAAGGAAGGGGGCAGAACATTACCTTTGAACATTTGTGCGAAGAGCAGATACAATAATGTCCTCAACTTGCCAAATACAATAACGTCCCAATATAATGGATACTAAGAACATTTAATTATTGCATAACACTTCTTACTAACCCAAGCTCATTTTTCAGTTTGGCTCGGGCATTTTATCAAACACTTTGAGGGTGCTAAATGGTGTCTTCGTTGCTTAAACCCTTGGATTTTTGCCTCAAAATCTAGGTGTCAAATACTTGGGCAAACAAAAACAAAAAAAACATTTACAATGCAAATGTTAAAGATACTTTATCTATCAAAGTATGCAATCTCAGCCAAACGATGTAACTATTTGTATACTAACCACTGTGAATAAGTAATTATCAAAGTACTTTTCATCATTAATCACAATATATCACAATAAACATATACAAAATCAAATAATAATAATAATAGAAGAAAAAGCAAAAGCAACAGAGATCAGATGGTTGTGCATATGATTTACAAATCAAATTGGCTCGATTGGGATCCGTAAGACGGAGTCAATGATGTCTGGGCTGAAACCGTGGCGAAGATCGTGGCTCGAATGGGAGTGGAGATGTAGGAGAAGGTCGTGGCTACAGAGGCAGCATTAGTTAAGATTTGTGGATGGATAGTTCAGATTTTCAAGAAAGAGAAAGAGAAAGAGAAATAGTGAGAGAATGAGCGGCTTAGAACATGAAAAAATGAATTGTAACAGTAGAAATCGGGACTCCAAAAGGGGCAGAATGTCATTTCATAAAGACGGAGGACAAATTTATTGGTAAGGCAGTCTGTTTCAGATGGTTGCCGTTTCAAAAAGAAGAAGCCCAAGCGTTAGAGGAGACTGGATTTAATAAGGAGGGGAAAGAAGAAAAAAAAAAAAGAAAAAAAGCGAGGAAGATAGTGGAGAGAGAGAGTCTGAAGGAAGACATGAGAGAGAAATAAATAAAAGACGTTTGAGAGAGAATGATAAATTAAATAGAGAAATAACTCACCTTGGTTCATTGGTGCCAACAAATAAAGAGGGAGAGAGATTGGAATTCTATCTACTTGAACTCCAGGGATTGCAACGTATGAAAGAGGAGAGAGAGAGAGAGGCGTGAAGCAGAGAGAGACGTGAAACAAAGAGAGAGAAAACATTAAATAAAATGTATTAAGTTAATTTATTTAAACAATGTATCACTTGACAAATTTAAGATAAACATGCCACTTGGCAAAATCTTACACTGTAAAAAAAGAGACACTTGGCAGAACCTCAGATGAAGGTCTCTGCTTTTATATATATATTGATATTGATTTGACAGAAAAGGCAATTGCTTCACTGAGACACTACATAAATATTTATCAATACATCTATGTGGGGTGTGTCTCATGTGAGCGGTATCATCATTTGTTGTAAAGTACGTACCTGTTCGTGTAGAATTGGCATAGGAAATCATGTTCGCCCTCGGGAGTGATTTCTCCAACATTAGTTATGAATGAATTTTGTGTGCTAAAGAAGCTCACCAGCTTTGGAAGATGTTGTACGGTCAAGACACGCAATTGAGGGAACAATGTCATATCTATTTCTTTTCCTTCTATTTTAGGTTCTTCTTTAATGACTATTGCACCCATGATACTGCATTCTCGGACCTCCAATTCTCGGAGTTGTGAAAGCTCCTTAGCTATGGATAATGAGAATACAAATTTCAATTTATTACAATTTTCGAATTTCACAACCCTCAAGTTACCAAAGGATTTGGAGTGAAGTTGGCCATGACATATTCCTTCCATGTTGATCATATTTTTTAGAGAAAATGTCTCCAAGGCGGGAAAGACAATAAGCCACACGCTTGAGTAGATGATATACTTAATGTCAGCATTATTTTGGACACGGAGATGCTTCAATTGTTGAAAGCCTTCTGTATCTAATTCGTATAGGGTACTCTCAACACCCTTTAACTCATCCAACCAAAGATCTTCAACACCATTCAACAACATTTTGATCCCAAACTCCAATTGAAATCTTGTATTCAGCTTGAGTTTTAATCTTCTTGAGGTTTCACGCTTCTCAGCCCAATCCCACACATCTCCTACACATATTCTGTATCTTTCTAACTTTTTAAATAATAGTAGATCTTTTGGCAGAACGCTAGCATCTCGAATATGAATCTCTAAAGTGACCAAGTGTGACAAATGCATTAGCTCAGCAAGGGTAGCATTATTTCTTCCATTATTGAGTCCTTCGGTCTCCCAATGATCAAAACTGTTTCCCATATACAACTCTTCTAATTCCACCAAGCTTGATAAGACATTACGTGGAATCACTTCAAGTTTGGAACATTTGCTCAAATCCAACAATCGCAGATGAGTCAACAACCCTATTTCTCTTGGCAATTGTGAAACATTGGATCCCATAAGGCTAAGAATTTCTAAATTCTTGAGCTCTCCAATTACAGTCATGTCTTCAAATGCACAGAAATCCAAACAAAGTGTTGTCAGGTTACTAAGGAGATGAAGTGAGGAAGGAAGTGATGAGAGCTGCATTTGAGTGAAATCTAGAACTTTCAGTTTCCTCATCCCGTCAAAGAAAGTCTCTGGGATAATTTGCAAAGATTTATCTCCACCATTCACATAAAGAAATCTCAATTCTGGACATTCCATTTCATTAGGAAGTTCATGGATATCTATACCAGAAATTGATAATGCCATGCATCTTTTTTTAAGTGCATCCATATCTATCCTTTCTTTCAGCTCACGGTCATCCGCTCACCAGAAAAATATTATGCTCATCTTTTGATGCAATTAATATAGCAGCATCACGAACAACATCATGCATATGAAAATTTTCATGAGTATTGGGACAATCTAGCAACAGACTGGAGTCTCTCAGGTTACGAACTTGTCTATATAGTCTGTTTCTCGCCTCTTCCAATGTATTAATGTTAGGAAATAAACCCCAACCATAACAATATTTCAGCATGTCCAGATATTGAATACCGTAATGCCATGTTGTGAACAAAACAAAAAGAAGGTTTTAGCCTCCTCACTTTCAAGATGACTGCAACTCAGCTCGATTGAGGAATATATAGTTGACTGCATTTGTGAGAGGTGTCCAGGAGCCGGTCTTCTTAGTTGCTTTAGAGCATCCTTCCACTCGTATAAACTCTTATCTTTTAATGCCTTAGAAACTGTCACAAGTGCAATAGGCAGACCTGCACATTCTTTAGCTACCTCAGTTGCTGTGCTTCGCAAATTAGGGTCTTTAACAGAATCACCTGCCATCTTCTCAAATAAGTTCCATGCTTCTTCTTCGGTTAAAACACCAAGTTCAAAATTCTTCTTGGGTGCTCATCTCACAAGATAATAGATCTTTGTTCCTAGATGTTATCACCACTTTGCATGCCGTAACAGGAAGTCCTATTTTCTCCCATTCAAGTTTCTCCCATACATCATCTAGAATAACTAGTATCTTATTGTGCTTTGATGTTAACCTCTGCCATAGACGCCTTGCTCTTACGGTTACCGGCTCCACAATATCAAACTTTAGATCTAGCATGCCTGCGAGTTCTTCTTGAATTCGTCTCATGTCTGGACTCTGCGTCACTTCTGCTATGGCCACGTCATCGAATAATTTATTTTCCTTGACTTGATTAGCAACTTCTCTCACAAGTGTAGTCTTTCCCACACCAGGCATGCCCCACACCCCAATCATGTTGATATTAGCATCTCGAAGTGCCTCCATAAGTCCTTCCACAGTTGACACTCTTGAGTCAAACGTCATGTAATCCTTATTTGCTTTAGTCATTATCCCCGGTAAAGCAGGACGGTAGGAAACTTTGTCAAACTTGCGATTTTTTTGGGCTTCGATTTCTTGTACTATCTTTTTTGCTTTCTTACTTTGCTGATGACGTTGCTTCAAGTTCAGGCATGTCCCATTAGAACATCTCGTATTTGCTTTTTCTTCATCTTCAAGAACTTGCTCGGCATTTTCCATAATCAAATCAACTTTTTCTAACCAACTGTTAACATCAGCTTCAATTTCTTCAGCGTTTCTTATAGCACCATCAACAAGATGTTGCACTCTCTTTATATTATCCTTCAACTCGTTTTTCTGTTTCTTCAAATTCTCAATGTTGCTACTGTGGTGAAACGAGTAACCTAGCCACTCTCCAACTGGAGCAATCGTGCACTCACTGAGCCACTGTCCAACTGGTGCAACCAAGGACTCCACAATTTTTGCTGCAATCACACCAAGAAACTCCATTTCTGTTTGGATATGTTTCTCTTTTTTTTTTTTTTTTTTTTTTTGGGTGGTGGAAGTAGGCACGAGATCAAACCACGAAAAAGACAACAAGAAATTGCCACGATAAATTAATCATATAGGAAACGTAGAACACTTTCTTCAACAGCGCCGCCAGATGTTCCTACTTCTGAACATTAAAAGTGTGAAGATCAGAAAACGGGAGTTAGTGAGATTAAAAATATGAAAATTCAAATATAATGAAATACCTTTCTTTTTTTTTCTTTTTCTTTTTTTCTTTAAATCATGATGGTAAACACAACTATGAACTTTTACAAGATCAAGATTTCTAATTCGAAAACTAACAGTAATTTATATGATATATAAATGTCGGTATTTGCATTTTGCGGCAGTCCTTACTTTGATTATTATACTTGTAACGTCCAGAACAGCCCAGAACAGAAAATAATAATAATAATAATAAAATAAAAGATATTTCTAGAACCCCACCTAACCCCACAAGTCCCCACCACTCATTTTCCTTCTAGATTTCTCTCCTCACCGTAGCTCTCCCTCTCACTCTTTCATTTTCTGTTTTTTTTCACCAGCACACACTCTCTCTTCAACTCTCCCATTCGGTCACTCCCTCTCTCTCTCTCTCACCAGTTAACCACCATAATTACCGGCGAAATTTCCGGTAGGATTTCCAGAGAAAATCCAAAGAAGACTTTCTAGGCTCCATTTGCTTCCAATAGTTTTAAGGTAAGAACTTTAAGTTTGGGGTTTTTATATTTTGTTAGTTCATTTCCAAATATAAGTAACCTTAGTGTTATATATGATTTAGTTTGAGCAATCTTAATGATATTTATGTGATTAAGAAAATGGGTTTTGATCTTGGTGGATTTATTTGAGGAATAGTTGAAGATTTTGATAAGGGTGTTTATGGTGATTCCTCTATGGTGAGAATTTAGGGATTTTGGATTCTAAATGTTAATAGTGATTAGATCTAAGTTTCCATATCATTTAGTGTATTTGGGTTAGTTGAGGTTCTAGATGATTTTGTCTTGATAGGCTTGCTCATGTCTTTTATAGGTTCTATTTAATCTCCTAGGAGCATTGGAGATTAGGATTTTGAGCGGGTTGCAGGTAAGTAGCTTCTTAATGGGATTTTTAGAAAAATAATCATCATTGCATATGAGATTTATTTTAAGGTTATAAACACATTTTGGAAATTATTGTGAAATTATACTTTTCCTAAGGGGTTTTGTGTATAAACTTTAGTATTTATTTATTTATGAGAAAATGCATTATATTTGATATTGCATTTGGGGAAATGCATCATTTGTTAGATTGGAAATTTTATAAGCATCTTTCATTAATCTTTGGAGAGTTATTTGATAAAGTTATTGGATTATTGTGAATTCTAAAGATGCTTTATCATTGATTTTGTTGTTTGAGATATGTTTTGGAAACTTTTAAAGGTTTGGGAATTATTTGGATAAATGACAAGCTTTGTGAATACTTTGAATGTTGAAAAGATTGTATTTTTATTATGTTAACCTGTGAGCTATTTTGGTTGTTTTACTCTTGTGCCGTGATAATTGTGATTATATGGTGATTACCCAGCTGGATGCCGTTTACCTGTGGGCCTAACGAAGCTCCTAGTAGAATCACAACCTACCTGTAGGCCTAACGAAGCTCCTGGTAGTAACACAACCTACCTGTGGGCCTAACGAAGCTCCTGGTAGTATCACAACTTACCTGTGGGCCTAACGAAGCTCCTGGTAGAAATAAAATTGTTTGGTCTTTTATCTGTGGGCCTAACGAAGTTCCTAGTAGAAGCCAAGTTATGAGGTCTTTTATCTGTGGGCCTAACGAAGCTCCTGGTAGAAGCCTAGTTGTGTGGTCTTTTACTTGTGGGCCTAACGAAGCTCCTAGTAGAAGCCTTGTCATGTGGCCTTGGGTATTTGTTTGTGGTTTTATGCTTTTGGAAAGTATTGGAAAATGATGGCTCACATTGTGTGTTATGTAGTTTCGTTATTTATATATTGAAAAGCTTGGTGTTGTATTATTCTTTTAAATCTTTCAGATTATTGCAGGGAAGATGATTTTGAGAGAATTTATATAAAAGTTTCCAAATCCACGTTATGTTATGTAATATGCTTTAGTATCAATAAACTTGCATTTCCCCTAACCCCATTATTTATCTACTTACTGGGCTTTAGCTCATTCCTTTCAATTATGATTTTTACAGAGTAGGCAGAGACTCAGCAAGCTGAATTTTTGTGGGTTTGCAGTAGTTAGACAACCACTCTGTGGAGGCTGTATTTTTTATAGTTCAACCTTAGGTGTGTTAGACCCAGAGTTGTTGCTGGGGTTGCACATCCTAAGAGATATTTTTTGTATAGAAATATTGACATGTAATTTTATGTAATTATGCACAGACCTCCATTCTTTTGTGGCCAGTGGTCAATGTAAGGGTCATAAAACTCTGACTTATATTTTGAGGACGTACATATATGTAAATGGCTTAATGTATGAACTTATGGATTAGTGTACTCAAACTTTTGATAATAGACTTTGGATATTCTAAGTTGACATACAGTTATGTAATAGTTGAGGAAAAATTTACAGGTGTTTGGGTTGTAGTCTTCTCATGCACTAGACCCTATTGGGTTTGGGGCGGGACAATACTACTTCAATATTTTCTACATCTTTCCATATATCAACCGTTAAAGTGTAGATAATAATAATAATAATAATAATAATAATAATAATAATAATAATAATAAATGATATCACATTGGTTATACTTTAGGTTGTTTTTATTTTTTGGATTTCTCTCATATATATATATATATATATATGTTCATGTGGTTTTGTTTCGCATAATTAATCTCAATTATTTTCTGTCATTATAAATTTATAATGACCAAATATTTACCCCACAAGATATATATAAATATTTGAAACCATGTAAAACCTTGAGCCTCCCACTTAGGCTTTTAATATTTATGTAATTTTTATACGGCCAATATATTGTTGGTCCCAAACGTTGATATGTTTTGCATGTTTAGTCCTTAATGTTTCAAACAAGCGGGAATAGTTTCCATCATTTTAAAAATGTGCACCATTGATCCTGATGCAGGGGTGGCCATGGGCATGTACAATTTGTGCGACTGCTCCAGGCCTAACCCCAAAATTAATCTTGATCCCAAAAATTTTTAAAGCCCTTGTAATTTTGAAATACCTCAATTTCTTTTTTGACAATGTAACCTTATACAAAATTTGAAAAAGCCCAAATAATTAATATAAACATTAAAAAAGGCCAAGCATTAAAATTAATTTTTTAAATAAGCCTAACAATAATAATTTATTTCTCTAGCTCAAGTCTAAACAATAATAAATTAACCTTAAGAAAAGTAAAAGTAAGAAAAAAAAATTAAAAATTTACTACTTTCTATAACTTAGCCGCTACCACTTTGACAACCTTAAATATTCAAAGTCATTCACTCATTTTATGTCTTGCTCTTTCTCTCTCTCTTTCTAAACGACTACTTGTAATCTCTAATCTCTTTATATCTTTATTACTCTCTAATGTCAATTTCTTTTAGGGTAAACTATTGTTTTTGTACTTAAACTTTGCATGAAGTTTGGTTTTCGTCCCTAAATTTTAAAAAGTTCGTTTTTCATTCTTGAACTTTGAAAAAATTCTTTTTTACATATAAATTTCGTCCCTGAACTTTAAAAAGCTTGTTTTAAAAGGACAAAATTCATTTATAAAAACAAATAAAGTTTAGGGACAAAAAACGAATTTCATGCAAAGTTTAGGAACGAAAATAATAGTTTATCCTTTCTTTTATTACTCTCTCATCTTATTCCAAAAGTGAAAATTTCAAGTCTCCAACAAGTTTGAATTCTTATCTTTAAGGTATGTGTTTAATACATTTTTTCATAATAGTTTATGAGTATTTTATTTTTTATATGTTGGTTTACTTTCTTCTTTTACATATAAATGTATATATATATATATATATATATATATATATATATATATTATATATATTATATATATATATATATATATATTATAATATATATATATATATATATTGTAGCACAAATTGGGTGTAGAGTAATTTATCAACGATATTTTATCTTAGAATTATTTTTGTTTTTTTAATAGAAGGCCTCATTTTTTTTATTTCTTTTTTTGTATCACTATAGACCTTTATAATTCTCACGAGTGGCCTTGTCCTATATCTACTTTTTTTTTTTTTATTCTTTTTTTTTTTTTTTTTTTTTTTTTTTTTTGGTTTATGTTGCTAGTGGAACGATGATGTAGCATTTTTTAATTGACGTAGCTATTTATTTTATTATTTTTTTATGCTACACATTGGCATTTAGGCCCATAATCATAATCCATCTAGTTTACAACCCGAAAACCCAAATTGAAACCCTAACCTAAGAGCTATATATCATTTTTAAAAGTTCATAATGTAGTGTTACAATCATATGAACGACAAGATTGCTTATTGATCCAAGGATTGACATACTTGGATTGTGAAAGATAAGAAAATCATTATGGGATCTTGCTTCATCCTATTTTGAAATGGGTTCCTAGATACAACAAAACTCCGTTCTTTAAATTAAAGGTGTAATGTATAAGTGAGATTTCATTTATTGGTTTTTTTTATTTTGAAGATTGTTTTAATTATTTTGGTTCATTTAGTAACTTATAAGGCATAAATGCACCTACAAGGGGTCCTCGATGAGATTATGACCTTCCTCACCACTTGAGAAATTATGTGAATTGATTTAAGAAGGAAGCACTCCACTTAGATGAAGTCAATGGGAAGGTTTTCCTAGTAGCCTTCATGTTTTGTCATTGCTCCCTACCAATTCTTATTTTTGTTATAGATGGCTCCCCTGACTAGTATGGCTAAGTTGATGACGCAATCCCAAAAGCGTATGAATGTGGAGGTCAATATGCATGCAAGGGGAAACTTAGTCTAAAGGCAAGGAAGCCAGTAGGACAAAAGGAAAAGGAGTAAGAGCAGGCAGACAAACTTCTGATGCCAAAATAAGGAAAGCTGAGGATAGACAGGACTCTCAATAGAAAATAACTAGGATTCCAAACAACAAGTACACAAATTATACCCCATTTAATATGCTGACGAGCAAGTTTTAAAGAGGTCTGAGAAGATTTGGCACTTAAGCGGTTGAAGAAGTTGTAGACTCCAGTAGAGAAAAGGTACCGAGATAAATAAATAAAATAAATAAATTTATTCCATTGTGATCACAGTCACCACACAGGATTGTTTTGACATCAAAAAGTAGATTAAGTCCCAAATTAGAAAAAGGGAAATTGCAGAGATTTTTCGTGGGTAGGTGACAAAACCAAGAAGGCTAGAGAGAGAAAACTTAGACTGAGAAAAATTCCTAGAGCAAAGCCCTTTAGGAAAAATTCAGGTAATATCTTGCAAATTCACAAAAGGGGGTGAGTCAACCTCACCTAGGAAAGTCCATATTCGGAAAGCTCGAGCAAAATATGTCTAGTAAATATGCTCTATATTCAGGTCAAGCAAAACACCTTGGAAGGAGGATGAAAGGAGAGCGTAAGACCCCCATAATGATGCACTAGTCGTAACGATGGTCATCACCAACCTTTAGAAGGATTTGGGTCGATAATGGGAGCTAAGTTAGTTGGTTTCCTTTACCTACCAGCCTTCGAGTATGTTAGGATTATTTGTATTGTGTTGTAAAAGTTATGCAATAAATGTATATTGCATTATTGACAACTAACACCATTAGTTGGTGACCAGCCTACCAATGCCTATGTAATAGGCTCACCTTCAATATGCAATCTCTTACAAGTTGCATACTAGCTTTTCTATGTATATGTTATGAATGGTCGTGGGGTCTCACATGTTTTGGATTGAATAACAATAGCATGCTCTGCGTGAAGAAAACATGAACAAAGTTGATTCAATATTATTCACGTACTAGAATATGTCAGAAGGCTTTGTAATAGATGGTGGCAAGCTTGGAGAAATAATTGTCAATGTTTGTGGCTAGCATTAATGAGGTGGGTAGAAAAACTTCTGTATAATAGAAGGTTATGTGTGTGTGCTCAATAGAAAAAGAAGAGAGATGCAAAGAGATATCGATCTGAATAAAGTTTACAATATGTGGATGACCATTGAATGAAAGAAAATTCTTATAATATTTTCTTATCTTCAAATTTATTTTTTCTTGCTATTTCCTTTTATTTTACAACAAGTTATCAGCACAAAGCTCTTGCCAAATTCTAAAAGGGAGTTGTACTCACTTTGTCTCCAACCCATAGCCAAATTCTCTGGATTTGTTGTTTGAGATATGTTATGGAAATTTTTAAGGTTCGGAAATTATTTAGGAAAAGTTTCAAGCTTTGTGAATCTTTTGAATGTGAAAATATTTTCCAAAACTACTTGGACATGAGCTATGTATTATTATTTTTATTATATTAGCCTATGAGCTATTTGTGTTGTTTTACCCTTGTGTTGTGACATTTGTAATTATCTAGTAATTATCTAGCTAGATGTTGCTGTCTTTGTGACATTGGGGTCTTGGCACCCGATCTTTGTGACGGTTATGTCTTCATGACAACTCAATCTTTGTAAGAAGTATTATGTCTTCATGACAACTCGATCTTTAATTGTGAGGAGAACCATGTCTTTGTAACAGCTCCATCTTCTTGAAAAGCACTATGTCTTCGTGACAATTCCATCTTCGTGAGGTGTACAATGTCTTTGTGACAGCTCCATCTTTGTGAGGAGTATTACGTCTTTATGACAACCATTGTGTCTTTGTGACACCTTGTCACGTGGCCTTGGGCGTGTGTGTTTATGCTTTTAAAAAGGTATTGAAAATTGTGATGGCTCAATGGTGTATTATGTAATTTTAAGATACATTATTTTTAGAAGCTTGGTGCTGCATTATTCTTTTGAATCTTTCCATATTATTTCTGGGAAGATGATTCTGAGAACTTAAATGAAAATTCCTAAATTTATATCATGTTTTCATAAAATGATTATGATCATGAAACTTGCATTTCCCTTACCCCCATTATTTATGCTACTTATTGGGCATTATCTCATTCCTGTTTAATTATGATTTTTGCAAAGTAGGTAGTGACTTGATAAGTTGAATTTTGTGACTAGCAGTTGTTAGGCAACTACTTTGTGGAGGCTAGATTTTTGGTGGTGCAACTTTAGTTGTGTTAGGCTTGAAAATTATTGTTGGGGTTACACATCCTAGAGGATATTTTGTATAGTAATTTTTTCATCTATTTGTGGTTATGACTTTCATTCGACTTAGACGCATGATATTGATATGTAATTATTCATAGACCTCAATTCTTTTGTAACTAGTGGTCAATGTAATTGTCAATAAAGCTCTGACTTGTTTTGGGGATGTACAAATATATGTAAATGGATTAATGGATGAACCTTATGGATTAGTGTACTGGAATCTTCTTAAAAGAACTTTATGATTTTCTAAGTTGACATAAATCTTTTGAAATGGTTGGAGAAAAAATTTATAGGTGTTTGGGTTGTAGTCATTTCATGCACTAGACCTTGTCAGGTTTGAGGCGTGACATTGTAAGTAAATCTATCAGAACCTTGTTGTTGTTCTGTTGTTAGTGACCTCAATCGAACAAGTTTATAGAGATGGGCAAGAAATTCAGGTGAGCGGGAATCGCAGAGCTTTCTGTTGCATCAAGCATGTTTAAAGGTTTTGAGCAAGCAGTCGAGCGAGTTTTATGCAACCTTCTCAAGTTAGGACCTTTGCTTGAAAACTCGGTCGAGCAAGTTTGTCACTAATTTACAAAATCTGAGTTTTTTTGTGTACAAACAACTAGTTATTTCGTCACCAAATAAGAAAAACCTTATACCTTAATTGTTTGTTGAGATTGTAAAGCCCAAAAAGAGAGACCCATATACTCTAGCCTTAGAGCTTTCTTTTTAGGTCCATGGTTTCTCTTATAAATCTCACCCTCCCCCATTGTTGATTCTTTGAGAGGTTTGTTTTTACAACCAAACACCTTCATTCTTGTGAGCTTGTGTGTGTTGACGCCCCATTTTGCAACCATTAATTTTACTTTTTTATCTTTAGTGCATAAAGGGTAAAATGGTAATTTCACAAGCTTGAAAATTCAAAGTTGATCCATAAATTTAAAATCATATTTTAAGTGATCAAAATTGAATTAAGAATGAGAGTGTAGTTTTCGGATTGGAAATCGAATCTAAAACCAAGATTTTATTAAGGAAATAAATTTGATTGGTTGAAATGATATTTACCATAAGCTCACATGTATAAGATTAATTGTTAATTAATTTGAATGATCCGCTAAAAGATTAAATTAAAATCAACTAATAAATAATTCCTATTGGTTTAGAACACTTTAAAATGGTAAGTATTCATGCACAAAATATTTATCAAAGGATTATTCTTAAATTAATTTATTTTTAACTAATAGGATAATTATTTTGACTAATAATTATCATATTAATTATTAATAAATTGATTAAAATCAATAAATCTCGAATTCAGCCAAAGAAGGACTTCTAAATCCACTAGAAGTTGACCAAAAAAAAACCCTGAAATTATCCAAAGCCCAATTTGGATTTGGATTCCAGCCCGTACACTGATCGGTATTTCGACCATAACTTTTGACTCCATTATCCAATTGAGTTGATTCAAATTGTATTAGAAAGATGACATGATGGAATAAAAATATGCATTTCATGACAATAGCCAAATTTGAACGTTGAGAATGTCAAAACGGGCCCACAATCAGGGCCTAAAAATCAGTCACAATTTTGGGATTTTCATGAAATATATCCAATTTCCAAAACCCTAATGCACTCCCATGAGGTCCAGAACGTGGATAAGTTCATTTTAGGGCTGCCAAATAAATAGAAAATATTCTCATTTTAACAAGGGTTGGAAAAATTAGTGAGAGTAATCCTAAGCAAAATTTAAGAGAATTTTTGCAAATGGTTAGACTTTGAAATAAGAATACAAGTGTGTTCTTATATTTAAGTCCAGAGATTACAAAAAGTGGCTTTTAATCTCTTTTAATCAAATTTAACGGTTTTTCTCTAAGAACAATTTTCAGGACCGGATCTGGTATTCTCCATCAAGAGGCCGCATCCCACCACAATCAAATTAAATACGGGACACTCATTCAAGAGATTGTATCCCAAAAGGTACAATCCTCACTTTTTTAATTTAATGTAGCAACTTTAATTGTGTAGAATGCATGATTAGGTTTTAATTTTAATAGATTGATTAATTTTTAATGCACAATTGCTACATTGTATTGTTTTCGGTTTCTGTTTTGTGAATGATGCAAATCTGATTTTTCTAACATGTTGTACTAAAATTACAGCAACTTTAAATTTTCTTTTTTTCATGTGAGATGCATGCTTAAATGATTTTAATTGTTTGATGATTAATCATTGTTTAATTTTTTATTGCATGTACTGTTGTGATGCTATGAATCAAATGCGGATATGGTTTGTTTGAGTTTGAGAACTTAAACTAATGAATCCTTAGAGATTGACCTAGGTCAAATTGGATAGGTGCCTAACACCTTCCCATCTAATCCCCTAGCTCCTGAATCCTAATCTTAGGGGAAGATTAGATTGGTTTATGTATCCTATTTAATTTCTTTTTTAGATTGTATTTAGAACCAAAGCCTTGTATTTTGTTTTCTTAGATTGTATCTAGAGCAAAATATTGTAATTTATTTATATTCCAAACCATTGTATTATTTATTCAATCAATATAAGATGTACTTTTTTCTTAGCTTTTTTTATAAAAGTTAGGTGACGACTCTATTATAAATTCTCCTAAAGATTAAGATGGAAAACAATGTAATCACCATTTCTTGGGAACTATGTTTAGACTTTTTTTGATTAAGTGTCATGGTTCTCACAGTGTGTTTTGTGTTATTGTAGATCACAAAGGTAATCACACATTAAAATCTTCAAGTAGGCTTGGAGTGATCCTTGGAGAATCTTGTAGTCACTGGTGAATCTACTTACGGTGTCAAGGGTTAGTGAGAAGACAAATCTGATGTGGCTGGTTGTGGCAAGGAGCTGGGAGCTCAGATACATAGTTAACTTTCATGTATTGGAGGTCTTACAAGTAGAGTGTAACACAACCTTGTTCTCATAGTGAATTTGTCGAGTTGGGTTAGGTCCTAGAGAGTTTGTACCAATTGTGGATTTTCTCTATGTGAGTAGGCACAATGTTCTTCTAACCAAGAAACATAAAAAGAACAAAAGTGCACCACCCGAAACAATTCACATGGAAAAAGGAAGGAAATTAAAGAACATTGGTATAATTGGTTACTAGAATAAGACTGAAAACCAAAAGCAAAAGCACAAACAAATAACCTCTATGTAGCCCATCCGACTTGAACAAGTGTAGAGCAAAGATGATCGCTGCAATGAATATGGAAACCAAGATCAGAGTTTGGTACTGAACAGTCTAGTGAAGATGATGACAAAATGAATAGGGTGTGAAGAACATATTATGATTCATGAAGGAATTGTTTAGTAAGATATAATCTCATACGAGATTGAACATTTGATTTTGATTTTTTGACTTATGGTAATAAATATGCATAGTCAAAAAGAGAATTTTATTCAAGTAATTTTATACTTCGGCGAAGGCCACGTGATTCAACCACAGTAGAAAATGAAGAAATATAGACATTAAATAGTTTACAACTTGCTTGATATATTAAATAATTGAGAAACATTTTAAATCTTATAATTTAGGGGTATAATAAATTAAAATTTTTCTAAAGTAAAAATTAAACTCTATAATTTAAAAAGTAACAAATTAAACTATTGTTCTAATTAAATTGATTGAAGTTTCAATAATTACTTTTTAAAGCTTCAAGATTTATTTTGTTACCTTGACACTATATGGTTAAATTAGTTTTTCTTTTTTTAAAACTTCAAATTCTAATTTGCAACTTTTAAAACTATAAGATTTAATGTGGCTTTTGAAGCTCTCCATTATATGAAAACCAAGAGACAAGGCAGAACCACCCATATGGCAGTCAAGCTGGATATGAGCAAGGTGTACGACAGAGTAGAATAAACTTTCTTAAGACTCATGATGATTAAATTGGGATTTGAAAGGCGTTGGGTACATTTAATCATGCAATGCTTGACCTCTGTTAGTTACTCTATACTCCTGAATGGTGACCCTACTGGTTATATAATGCCGACTAGGGGTTTACGTCAAGGTGACCCACATTGTCCCCATACCTTTTCCCCATCTGTGTAGAGGGTCTCACTGCATTACTGCGACAAGCTAAGAGATCTAGTTCTCTTCAAGGATTATCCATCGCTAGAGGAGGCCCTAGGATAAGCCACCTTTTCTTCTCAGATGATAGTCTCTTGTTTTGTAAGGCTACCATGACTGAATGTAGACATCTACTTGCCAACCTAGATATTTATGAGCAAGCTTCGGGACAGAAATTAAATCAAGAGAAGACTTCCTAATTTTTCAGTTCAAATACTCAAATTTACTCCAGCAGTGCTATATGTTCTGAAATGCAGACAACCTCCACCGGGGACTTGGGTAAATATTTGGGTCTTCCACCTATTATTGGTCGAGGTAAAAAATAAGCTTTTATGGAGATCAAACAAAAGGTTGCCAAAAAGCTCCATGGCTAGAAAGGAAAATTATTATCTCAAGTAGGTAGAAAGATTCTAATTAAATCAGCTGCTTAAGCAATCCCAGTCTATACGATGAGCTATTTTCGAATACCAGATAGTTTGTGCACTAAGATAAACACAATGGTAGACAAATTTTGGTGGAGTCAAAAGCAAACGGAAAGAAAAATTCATTGGCAAAAATGGAGTAAAATGTGCAGAAAAAAGTCTGAGGGCGGCATGGGATTTCGTGATCTCTCATCGTTCAACCTCGCCTTATTAGTTAAACAAGGATGGCGTTTGATGAATCACCCAAATTATTTTCTCCACAGAATTCTCAAAGCAAAGCACTTTCCGAATTGCTCTTTTATGGAAGTTGTCACTCCTCCTTCACTTGGCGAAGTTTAGCTCAGGCTCGCCACATCATTCGGTTGGGAACAAGATGGTGGATGTGAGATGGTTCTCATGTGAATATCTGGAAAGATAAGTGGATCAGTTCCCCCATTCCTTCTAGTGGATGTGAGATGGTTCTCATGGTTCTCATGTGACATCCCAGTTTGGAATGGCACGCCGAATAGGTAGTTCACTACACGGAGTGCATACTTTATGCAGCAAGAATCACGAAATTCCGAGTCGAGATCATCCAGCGATATGTCAAAGGTGCATTCATTTTGGAAAGCGCTATGGAGAGTGTCAGTTCCAAACAAAATAAAAGTTTTTATGTGGAGAGCATGCAACTCAATTCTACCTACCAAAACCAATCTTTTCAAAAGGGGGGTGGTCTCATCAAGCTCCTATCCAAATTGTCATGACGAGGAGGAAACTGTAATGCACGCTCTATGGGACTGTGATTATGCGAAGGAGGCTTGGCACCAATCGCCAATTTCACATTTATGCAACCTTCCCAGACCTTCGCTGTGGAGTGATATAGTGGAGCATGTGTTACGGACACTAAAAACTCCAGCTAGAGGTAGAATTTTTCTTCTGCCTAGCCTGGATGCTTTGGGGTCACCGTAATGATAGGTGGCTGAATAAACCATACATAGAAGCCCAGCTACTAAGCCAACGATCAATGACTTATGTTGAGGAATTCATGGAAGTCAACTAGAAGACTGAATTATCCAGACCACCACCTGAGCACAAATGGACTCCCCCACCAGCATTGGTGATGAAAATGAATGTTGCATGGAGACCTTTTAAAGAGCAAGATTCCTGGGGACTAGGATCAGTGATTAAAGATAATTCGGGGGCCTTAATGGCAGCTTATAGTGAAGAGATCCCTCGAGTGGGGGATAATCTCCATATGGCAGCCCTTTCTTTACTCAAAGCTTTATCCTTCTGCCACAATGCGGGCTTCCATCAGTTAATTTTCAATGTTATCTCTTGGTCTTGCAACAAAGCAGCCAAAGTGTTGGCTAGCTATGCCAAGGAGACCAAGGAGCCTTCTTTTTGGATAGAAGAAGTTCCTACGGTTCTCCTTCCAATTGTTATTGCAGAACTATCTTAATAATATTCTATTGTTTATCTTAAAAAAAAAAAAAATAAAAAATTATAAGATTTAATTTGTTACATAATGTGGACTTGACCCCAAGACTTTCCTTTTGTGTATTAGGAAAAGTAGATTGTCTCTCCATTTATGTATGTATAACGACAATCATCCATAAAAAAATAAAAAAATAAAAAATTATAAGATTTAATTTGTTACATAATGTGGACTTGACCCCAAGACTTTCCTTTTGTGTATTAGGAAAAGTAGATTGTCTCTCAATTTATGTATGTACAACGACAATCATCCATTTATACTATAATGCAAAATCAAAGTTTTATTTTTTTACTTTTTTTTTTACTACATAACATATTGACACATCACCTTTTAAAACCTCACAATTTTTCACATCAATATTATTATTTTGAAAAAAAAAAAAAATGGCTTCAATTTCTTATTTCTTTATTCAACTTTATGTCTAACTCCCCTGTTGTAGTGAAATGAATAACCCACAATAGGTGCTTCCAATTTTTGCTCTCTCTCACTGGCTCTCTCTACTTTTCCCCTCTCTTTCTCTCTCTCTCACTGGCTCTCTCTCTAACTTTACTAACTATTGCAGATTAGGATCTTTGTGAGAATCACCTATCATCTTCTCAAACAAACTCCATGCTTCTTCTTTGGATAAAACATCAAGTCCAAAATCCATTTGCGTGCCCATCTCATAAGATAATATATCTTTGTTCCTCGATGTTAACATTACTTTGCATCCATTGTTAGCCTTAAGGTTTCAATACCTATTATTGGGCTAATGAATCCAAGGACATTTATGTAATTTTGATCATAACAATAATTTAAAGATATTCATAAATGATATTTTCATGTGAACTAATAATTTATGTTTAAGCATGATTTTGATAAGTTATTTGATTGGACCGCCATGGTCAACAAGAATCAAACAAATGCAACGTCGTCAAATATCAAAATACAAATTCATTGAAGATCAAGTCATCAAGACCAAAGACAAATGAATCAAGCTCAAGAATCATGTTCCAAGACAAGTGAGAGTGAGAGTTAGGTTTTTGTAAAGTTTATCAAGTTTTGATCTTTATGGCTCAACTTTAAAACCAACTCAAAATAATTTTCAAAAGTAATTAATTCTAAAGTCCTAAATTCAAATCATAATAATATTTATATTAGACTAACATATTCTCAAAGAAATAACCAAATCGCTCAAAACAAATAAATTTATAAAAGTTTGATTATTCAAAACAAAAGCCAAAAATAATTAATTAAAGTTTGGAAAACCTAGATGCAGGCGACTGCATCAGGGATCTAGGCAACTGGATTCAGTCCAGCCGATTGAATTCGTCAAGTCGACTGAAAATTCCAACCCGAGAGTTTCTATCTAAATCTGCTTAATTAATCCAGGTGACTGATATATTATCCAGACGACTGGATCTCTCAAAATTTTTTTTTTTTAAAAAAAGGCTAGTTTCTTCACTATAACAGATTATTTTCAAAATATTTTTTCCATATTAATAATTCAGGCGACTGGATTGTTTGAAATTCAAAATAACAGCTAGGTCAGTCACTATAATTGGAAAGAATTCATTTTTGGTTATAAATACTCAACTTTCTGAGTATCTATACACAAGAAAGAACAAAGAAAAACTAGAGAAACTTGCTCAAACATTCTTTGCTCAATCCAATCTTTCTCAAGGTTAAGTTTTCAAATCTTGATTGAAAATCCAATTTCTCATAATAGTTTTTGAGCCATTTTGATCAATCCTTTGATATACTATTAGAGTGAGCTTATTTGTGTACAACACACTCTTTGATAGAGCTTCTTATTGTACAACAATCTTTTGTTGTTTTTGTGATTGATCGTTAGGGTTTGGGTATAAATCCTAAGGAGTGTAAATGATTTTTTCATTCGGTGGTTACTCTTGACCGTGTAAGCAAGATTGTAACGATTTGATCTTCACTCGAAAAAAGATTGTCCAATAGTGAATTTGGGAATCCTCAAGAATTGTTCTTAAGGCGGAAACGTAAGCGGGGAAGCCGAACCTCGATAAAAATCACTGAATTTAATTCTCTCACCTATTTAATTGTTTACATACTTGTGCTTGATTGTCTATCATATTGTGTTGCAATTAGATTGTGTTCTTATAATTATTTAACTAATATTTGTGATTTCATAATTGTTTTTATTCCGTATTTAAATCGAAAAAGTTTCCTTAACCTAAATCACCCCCTCTTAGATTGATATTAGGTAACAAAAATAACCAAAAAAATCACTCAGACAATAAAGACATAAAAACTTCCACTTTGCTGCGCTTAACGTTTTTGTCAATCCAAACACAAAAGCCAAACAAAACCAAACTACCTTCTCCAAAAAGCCCCGACTCACTCACTCACTCACTCTGACTCAGTCTCAGACCATGAAGAAGAAGAAGAAGACCACCATCACTCAAACTCAAAAACCCACAAAACCCATTTCCCAATAATATTTTACCCTTTTCCGTAACTGAAGGTCCTATTTCCTTAGAATATTTTACTAGAATTTTTTTTGAATCCACCGTCATCAATTCATCATCCTCCATACCGCACCATCCCACGTCATAACTTTCCAACCCATCCTTTCCCTGCACCACCATTTTCCCTTTCCTATATATTCTACTGTTCACACTCTTCCTTATTCACCTTTCCCCAAAATTCTTCCATCCAATAGAAACAACCTTTCTCACCCAAATAACCCATGAATTTTCGTTTACTATAGTCTATACCTGTAGAATAGAAACCGGGCAGAGGATGGAGAACAAGCTCACTGTCTCAAAGGAGTCAAAGCTCGTGGAGATGACCAAAAATTTTGTTACGCAGACGATCGCCTAAAGGTTTCCAGCAAGCAGTTGATGCCCATAAACTCTGATAACATTCTTTTGGGGAAAATAATTTCATTCAAAGCTTGTCAGATGGAACTCGTTGTGTAAGATTGTCATGGACTGGCGGTGAAGGCGGCGGCAAGGGAGAGAAGTAGAGAGAGAAAACAAATTTGAGGGGTAGAGAGAGAGAACAAAAAATAGAAAAATGAAAAGAAAAGAAAAATGGAAAAAAATGAATTAAAATTATTTTATGTAATTTTTGTATTTGAAATAATTTATTTTTAATTTTTTAATTCAATTTACACGTGGGATGATTTTATTGGGCCAACTAACACACGTGTTAGGTCTAGGTTGCACTTAACGATCAAGGACTAACGTTTTTTGGATGGGAGGGCAAAAATCCAAACAGACCCAAACTAAAAGAGAGCAAATCAAAATTTTCAAATATTAAGGAACAAAATCAAAATCGGCCCAACTTAAAAGGTGTATAGTACATTTTAGTCTACTAGTTTATACAAAAAATTTAGGTTTTCATTAATTCTAATTATCTATCAACTCCTTCTCATGTTTAACCCTAGTATATATTACAAAAATCCATAGGTATAAATAATTTGGATATGATTTTGCTGTTTTAGAATAGTAGATAGTTTTTATGGACACAATGTTCAATGAATGGTTCAATTTATGTTATGATTAAATATAGCAGTCTTAACAAAAATTGAACAATATAGAATAAAAGTGCACTGGCCGAAACAAACCACAAAAAAAAAAAAAAAAAAAAAAAAAAGAAGGAAGGAAATTAAGGTATACTGGTATATATAAGGAAACAATTTACCTCCAACCCACTACATGGCACTTAAATAGACTATACACATATATTTTTAGTCACATAACCTTTTTTATGAGTCATGTTACTTTTTTTAAATAGTATAGATGGATAGTTTATTTGATTGACAAGTACTGATTTAAAGGAGAATTCCCTCAAATCAGGTTGTAGATAAACTTTATCCGTATATATAATTGATTATTAGAATAAATCTCAAAAGTCAAAACCAAAGAAACTAGAATTAAATGGACAAACCTCTCTTTTGCTCCTCTGAATTAAGGAGTGCAAAGCAATGATGATCACTGCAGTGAAAATGAAAACCAAGATCAGAGTTTGGAAGTGAAATGTTACAGCCTAGTGAAGATGACATAATGATTAGGGTGTGAAGAATATACCATGAAGGATTAAAGAAAAGAGTAAAACAAAATAGCTAGCACCAACAAACTACATGAAATGAATTTCCAAAAATTTTCATGGAAATATTTTAAGATAAAGTTTTGGTTACTCAAAAACTGTTAGTATTTTTTTTTTCGAAGACTGTTAGTAAGATATAATGATATATATGTTATACGAGATTGAACCCATGATTTTGACTCCAACCTTTTATTATGAAAGAAAATATGTAAAGTAGTCAACTTTGAATATTGGTCACGTGGCATAGTTTTATTGGCCAACTCATGCCACCTCAATATATTTTTCTTAAAGAAAGAAAAAAGAGTTTTGGGTCAAGTTTATTTAAAACCCAAATCTTTATTAAAAAATCCAACCACATGGATTGGACTTTTTCCCAAAATTTTTTATGCCTAGCTGGTTGGGTCTAGGGCTCACATTTCTCTTCATCAAGAAATGGGTTCACGGTCCCATATTTTCCTACATCACAAAATGTGGTCACATCCCATATTATTTCCTTACTTCACGAATCATGCTTATGGCCCACATTTTTCTACATCATGAGATGGACTAACAAGTAACAACCCACATGTTTGTTTTGTACTTCAGAGGTTGGGATCATGATCCATAATTTTTTTACATCACTTATTGGACCAGCAACCCATATTTCTCTTACCTCACAGATTGGGCTTATGGGCGATGCTATTTATCTCATATAATCTCATGAAATGAGCTTCCCCAATAAGACTTTTTTTTTTTGACAAATGATAAAGACACATATTTTTATGATGGGTTTGGAGGAATAATTCTTAGTTTCTAACTAGGGTGGTAAATGAATCAAGCTATTTAAAAAAAAAAAAAACAGTTTTTGACAAATCATTAAACTACACAAATTTAAAAATATATATATATATATATATATGGTTAATTGACTGTAAAGACAACAAAAATAACTTAGACCTTAACGCATGAGTTCCATTGCTAAAACCAATTTATCCGATTTTCTTATTTTATATAAAATAAGAAAATCGGATAAATTGGTTTTAGTAATGGAACTCATGCGTTAAGGTCTAAGTTATTTTTGTTGTCTTTACAGTCAATTAACCATACCCCAATCAAAGCATCACCCAAGAACTCCTATATGGAGTATATCCCATCAAGTTAAATCATTTTTATTCTTGTCTTTTTAAAATAATTTTTTTTGGGTTTTTTTTTTTTGTTTCTTTTTTAGAGGAAGGGACTTGGGGGGGGGGGGGGGGGGGGGGGGGGGGGGGGGGGGGGGGGGGGGGGGAATTTCTTTTTCTTTTGTTTCTTTTGCACGGCAAAAATAGTTACTAGACTGAATACAAAAATCCAGATCAAAGTTTGGCAGTGAAAGGAGTTTAAACTGAATATGAAGATGGCAAAATGTCTAGAGCGTGAGAAATGAACATGGAAGATGAAACACATAAACCAATAAAATTAATATCATTGAGGGAAAGGTACAAAGTACAAACAATCAAACAAAAGAAGAAGAAAAAAAAAAAAATCAACCAATCAAAATAAAATGGAACAATCAAAAAATAAATGATGTGACCCACCTGATGCCACCACAACCACAAACCCAACAAAGCAAAGATAATGATTTGATTTTTGATTAAAAAAAAATAATTAATGTGAGGTACCTAATGTAGGAGAAATATAATACTAACCCCTATGAGGTTTATTAAAATGAGACCAAATTAGATTTGGATCAGTTGCAAATTAAATCCCTTGTACTTTCAATATTGAGTTATTGACCCTTGAATCATTTATAATGACAAAATTAACATTTCTGTGTTTTTTATTTTTTTGTTGTCAATTTTAGCTGATAAAAACTCGTTAATTGTACCATTTTATTATAAGAAAATCATTTGAAAGTAAGTCATTACAGTACATGTGAGTCATGTGACTAATTTTCATCATTTACAATTGATAGAAAATAACGTAGAATGATCAATTTTGCTATTACATATAGCTCAATAATCAATAACACAAAATTAAAATTATAGGGGGCCAGTTTACAATTGACCCAAACCCCAAGTAGTGTTTTTACAATTTGACCTTAAAATTATACAGATCATCTCTTTGGCTTTGAATTGTACATAGATAGACTCTTATTTTTCAAAGTAAATTACATTAAGCTCCTTTACAACTTAATACAATTAAATCCAAAAACCGTATATCTTTGATGTTCAAGTGAATTTGCCTAGATCTTAGGAGGTTTAACAAATTCTATTTCTCTTCTAGTTTTCAAAACAATGCAGTGCCATGAGGTGCATAATTAAATGTGAGTTTTGGGGGTTCAGAAACAATATGAGGACATGTTAGCCTATTAAAACAACTATAAAATTATGTTTCATTAATTAATTATTTCAAGATTTCATATATCATAATTTGGTTGCTCATTTTTATTTTTATTTTTGTCCAGCCCATATTAATGGTCTATTAAGATTTTTTTTCTATGAAATTTTCATTAAACTCCAATGTCCTTCATAGGAAACCTTTAACTTTGCTTGTTATTACTTTGTACCATTAATTCTAAAACAAAGCACACATACATAAATGCATTCCGTTTGCAAGGTTAATGTCAACAACTTGATCCAAGGGTTCATTAATCTATTTATAATCGAAATGAATAAATTTTTCTACACAAGGAGTAAACTCATGAATAGGATAAATAGAAAAAAATTGCATTGAATAAAACTGACAATTCACCAAGAAAATAAAATACCAAAGAAATAGAAATTGAATTTTAATTACATCAATATTTTACATCACGTTTAAATATAACATTATAACAGCGCCAACACAAGAGCAAGTTGATGCAGAACTCCTATATGCAAGAAACATAGAAATTGATTTTTTTTTAAGGTCAATAGAAAAGATAATTAATGCAATAAAGACTATAGTAATAATTACAAATGAAAATACTTTGATAAAAGAAGAACGAATTAAAACGAAAAATTGGAGAGAGGAAGACTCCTACAACTATTGTATTGCCTTGTCGTCTCCAATGCTAACAATTACAAACGAAAATACTTTTATAAAAGAAAGAACAAATTAAAATGAAAAACTGAAGAGAGGAAGACTCTTACAAGTACTCTACCGTCTCTACGGCCTTATCTCCAATTTGAACTTGGATTCAGTTTTTCTTTGAACCTAGAGATTCAATAACAAGCAATTTAGATTGTATACTGCAATGATATCACATGTCAGCCTCATCAAATTTTGAAGGTTGTTATTTTAGTTTTGCACAAATGGATAATAACTCAAAACAAATTGCAAAATTCACGAAAAAAAAAAAAAACAAAACAAAACAAAACTTTGATTTTTAAGTATGCAAAAAAACATCAAATTCAAAATTCAAAGTCCAAAAAGAAAGAATCGAATTATGGTTCAAGAAATCCATTTTTTTTTTTTTTTAAATAGAAGAACAAATAATACAAAATTTGGTGTGCGAAAGATTTGTTAAATTTTTGTAAAGATTGACTAAACAATTGTTGCTCATGAGCATACCTTTGTTTTTTTTCAAGTTTGATTGTCTGCCTCCCTTTAAAGCTACTCTCTGACTCTCATTGACATCCAAAAGTTGTCACTCCTTTCCCTAACATAACGTAGTTTTATAAATTTTTCAACAATGTTAGTGTTGGAAATATTTCCTAAAACTTCTATTATGATTAATTCAAAAAATTAAATTGAATAGTCATACCTTTTAAGTTGAATTTGCTAGTCCAAAAGGCTTGGCTGCTTTCAAGGTAACCAAATTGGGTTTTGTTTGTATGTTTCCTTTTCAATTTGAAGAAGAAGAGACATGGATGATAAAGGATGGAGCGACACATACAAATTAGTAACTGTCTGGTTGAGTAGTGAGGAGATTTGAAATTGCCCACCGTTTTATTTTTTTTAAAAAGATAACTTGTCCACTGATTGAGAACCTTTTCTTTATTTTATCTTTTTCTAATATCATGGGAATCCTATCTAGGACACATGCTTTGGTGATAAACAAATTGTTCTAGGAATTTGATGTGCACAAGAGAGTTGGATTTATGATATTCCTGACTTGTGGGAATCCACTTAAACTCTCTCTCTCTCACACACATACAACGGCCAAATGAGTATGACCTTATCACAAGCTTTGGTTGAGAGTCAGTGGAAGTCAGTGCCTTGGAATGAAGTGTCAAATTTGGAATATATTCAAAGGAAAATAGAACCTCAACAAACACATCAGATTCCCATGCATTACCAGGAATAAAAGCTTACTTTTTGTATATTAGGAATTGATGCCTTTCCTATCTGTTCTGGATTCCATTTATTCTGGGTTCTTGGGTTAGGTCAAGAGTAGCTGGAAATTCCGGACTTTATCAAAGTGTCTACAGAGGTTGTAACATCAACAAAGAGAATTGGTTATTGAAAAAGTAAGAAAAGCATGTATTATAGAAAAAGTTACTTATTATACTCTGTAGGGATCAAATTAGCTCCTCTGGTTCGGCCAAAAGTGCTTACAACCACCTAGTATTTTCTTACTATTATTGGCCATCCTTTACAATAAAGTGAAGATTCCTTTATATAGGCTATATAGGAAAGAGGAAGAGAGAGGGGGGTACACCAGTAATTGGGCCTAACTTAAATGGGTTAGGCCCAAATATATAATGGGTTGGGTAATAATTATTTATTTTTGGATCCTTGATGTTGAGATTCGTTAAACCTTTGAGATATTATTAAAGATGATAATCAAGCATCCCAACAAGATCACTTTTAATTTTCCATTATCTACATGAAGAATTAAAGGAGAAGATAAAATTAGTACTTTAAAGTAAAGGACCCCCTGATTTTATATAATAGTTTAAGGGAGATATATGAATACTAGAAAATCGTAATCCTCCCAAAGGCTCATTAAGAATGAATGCACCTAATGTTGCAAAATTTTAAAAGTATAAATAAGTACATTTTTTTACTTTTTAAAATCAACTCACAATTTAATTTATGTGGGCAAAGGATCACTGAAGTATACATGTTGAAAAAGGAAAAACATATAATATATTTCATGCCTCAAACGTGCTCCGGCAATAGCAATATCGAGAGCATAAGTTTAAAAAAATATTATGAACTAATATATTGTTTTCTAGTGGCTGAATAAAATAATGAACTTTTGCTGAAAAACCATCAATCACGCCCGACCAGTTCCACACCATTCTCTGAAGTGGATAGAACCTCATTTGATATTTATAGAGGAAATAATAGTTGTGGGCGTGGATGTGGTAGGAATCGAGCGGGACATACGCAAAATATTCCAAGAAAGAATACCACACATCTTACCACCGAAAGTGGAATTACAATGAAACAGAACAACATGGAAATTGAAGAGGTTTACAGAATAAACCCCCAAAAATCCATGAAGAAAAATGTCATAAGTATGGTATGAAAGGGCATTAGTGACATATTTGTCGTACGACTAAACATATGGTAGATCTGTACCAAGCCTTCATAAAAAGGAAACGAAATGGAATCAAACTCAGAAATCCGAGAATTAATCAAACATAGTTACCAGAAACTGTCATGGCCAAAGAATCTGATCCAGAGTGGGGAAAAAAGACTAGTCTTGCACCAATAGAAAAAGAGCAGTCTTGAACATCTCAAAATCAGATTTAAGGTGTTTACCTTAGATATGGAATAAATTTTCGATAAACAACTTTTCTCTAATATTTTTACACAATCTCCTGTTTAAACGTCTTGATACATTTCCTTAACACTTTATAATATTTTCACTTTAGGTTCCTCACTCCTCTGTAGAACGTTCTCTATTGACACTTCATAATATTTTCACAATATCATAATTTTATAACACATTGGCAAGAATTAATCACGAACATAGATAGTTCCTTTTTCTTTCAGATCAGAAATGATCAACATATTTAATACAAAATTATATTGCAAATTTTAAACCAGTCCATCCAACCATCTCAAATTCTAGAAAGATTATTGATGTTCCTAATCCTTATACAGATGTAACAAGGGGATCTTCTCTAAGTGGATATTCATTTAGTCAAGAGAGAGTCTACAATCAGATACAACATCTGTATAACCAACAAGGTATTTAAAGTACACTAATGAAAAATAGTTTAATCAAAACATAAATTGCTTAAATGACCTAATTGAGCTGTATGTGTAATAGAGATGTTAATGAACTAAATAAGGAAAGGCATACTATACAATGTCATATTACATACATATATTCACTAACTGATCATAACAACATTAGGAGAGCATGATTCCGGAGCAATTGAACAACTAGCAAGCTTTCTTGACTACCAGAACAAGGGTTTTCAACCAACATATTTCGGGTATATCCACACTGTGCCAAAGATTTAAGAGAGAGTGAAAATTAAATGTGGACATTACTCTCTTCTAGGATTGGACAGAAGAAATGTTAAAACAGTCACAACATAACAGGATATTTCAAATATATTGGAATTAAATAGGTGTAGGACAAATTTAGAGAAGTCTGTGAATGTGTTTTGTGATGAGATTTAAGGTTGAAGGAAAGAGAAGTTCAATAGGCTGATCTTTACCTGCAAACAGTCACCTGTGAACGGTATCTATGTGTGGTAAACAAGAAAGTGAAGAGAGAGAGCATATAGGGCCAATGTACCTCAAAACTCAAATCACTCAATTTTTCATTAATCAATGTTTGAATTCTCTATTTTTTTTTTTAATAGATAAATAAGACGTTTTATTATATATTGAAGGAAATCAGCCTCCCCCGTGTACTAGGGATGCCACAAGATTTATCAAAAGTTACATAAATTTAGAAATTCCTCCAGGGAAGCAAATGAGTGACCACTTAATGTAGCCATCCAGTCATACATAGAACGTAATAAAAACAATTTTCGCTCCAAAAACTCTCTGGTTTCTTTCCCACAAAATAGTCCACATAGCACACGAGGGAATGGTTCCCCATAGATCAGCAAAGCGATGTCTACCATAACCCCTTTCCAACAAGCCAGCAAATCCACTACCCTCATGGGCATAAGCCACACATAGATAAAACACCAAAGACCATAGATTGTGCGCATAAGCACAATGAAGAAGCAAATGGTCTGTAGTCTTTCCACTGTTCTTGCACATACAACACCACTTGACAATAAAATATGATGATTCCTGAAGATTATCCATAGCATGAATTTTTCAAAGTCTGAATGCTTTGATTACAGTGAAGCATATTTAAATAGATTCATTGACTCTTACTTAATCTACTAGGACTAGAACTCCTAGATTGACTAGTAAACTAAAGACCTAATAAAAATCCAAACTAAAACTAACTTGAACTCAAAGAAAATACACTGAAAACCCTAAGAATTTTTTAAGCTTAACTTAATGACTAAAATATCCTTCATTCATAGTACTTACAAAAATGATGAATCTGCCCTCGATTAAAAAAAAAAAATCTCATAAAATAAGTAATCAAATATAACACTATTTTAACCCTATACTCCTAACAACATATCATCAGAACCATATTACTCTTGCTTCAATTGGACATGGCATATGGACCCCATGAAACAAATCTTAAAATCAATGAAATTGCAAAAGTAGCTCACACAAAAGCAACAATTCAATCTTGCATGGTTTAATCACTCATCAGTGAGAATTGTAAGTAATTGTACACAGTACACCAATAAATCAAGTTGGCTCATCTAATCACTGGAATAGGTCAGAAAATTGCAGCCCTTCAAGGCAGCAAAACCCCCAAGGACAACTATCTTCCAATCACAAACAATAACAGAATTCTAAAAGACCATTGTTTTTTCTTCTTTCTTCGAAATTCGCCTAAAAGATTATTCATATTTACAAACCTGTCTAGAAAATAAATGCTACAAGTTGTACAAAAACTACACATCAAAAGGATAACATGATGGGCCAATGAGCTCTAACTCAAGTGGCATTTCCTCTCCCCATAAGAATGGGATAGGGGGTGAGGTGGAAGATTCAAGAATCAAGACCCACAAGGTGCATGTGTAACTTACCAATAAAAAATAACATAATGGAAAAACATACACACACACGCACATGGAGTGATGATAGGTAGAGTCAATATTCAGAAAACTTACCAGGAATCTGATCTAAGAAACCAAGGCTCTGACATACTTCTAGAGCCTGTTTATACTCTGCAACAACTTCAAAAAGCTTTAAAATCTCATCTCCATTAAATGAAGATGACAATTCGTAAGTAGCTAGAAGCTGCAGAAAAGCCAAAACCTCCAGAGAATTCATAGTACTGGCTGTTAATTTCACTTTCCACTCAACTGCCAGCTTAATTGCTTCTTCTTTAATTTGTGGATGTATTTGTGGTGAGACTCTCTTAAGATGCTCTAGCATTAAAATGTAATTCTTCATGACACCTGCTTCAAAACCCGTGTCTCCCTTCTCCCAAATATGAGGAAAAGACCCTTGCATCACATTCAAGACCAGCTTTGCTGGATTTAATGACATTTGAAGAGAAGATAATATTTCGTTGCCCATCACATCAGGCCCGTTCAGTTGCCCATTCAGGAACTGCAAACTCCCATATGTGGTGGCACTTAATTGAAGTTTTGAAGAAGAAGAAGAAGAATGAGTTACATTTTTGGCTGGTAGATCTTCAGACAGCTCCATTTTAACTTGGGAATGAAGGGTGCTGGCCACTGGACAGGTGTAATGAAGGGTAATCAGTGGGCAATTTATAAGAATTTTCTGTATTAAATGTAAAGCATACTTATGTCATTAATTTTTCTTTCAAGCAAAGCAAATCAGAAACTCAAGGTGGAATTTATATTTGGGATTGCCAAATTCTTCAAAGACCAAATTCTAGCCTTGGATTCACTAGAGATCATGTTGGCACAATGGAACAGCATATCGGGATTATTTACATACAATCATTATCACAATTATACCATAATTTACCACCAGGTGTGTTAGACATTAATGAGGGGGAGGAAAAGGAAAAGGTGAAGATATGTGTTATTCAATAAGCCTCCCAGGAATATAAGTGATGAATGAATAAACTTGTATAATATTAAACATTAAAATCTTGAAATGGTAAGGCCTAATAAGACAGAGAAAGTACCAAACCCATAAGGAAGGATCATCAACATTTCTAAGCTTTTCAGTGAGGTCTAAAGAGCACCAATATGATCAAAATTGGTTTAATTGTATAAAATAAAATAAGAAAGATGTATAAGTCTCTGAGTTCACAGAACATGAGAAAAATCACAATTACTAATTCAACTATCCACAAATAGATTAAAAGAATATGACAAAGTTATTAAGATCACCTATTTTGGCCTTGAAATTTAGGCATATTGTCAGAAATCTAATTGGGTGTTTGTGTGTGTGTGAGAGAGAGAGAGAGAGAGTAATTACCAGGTGCTTTATCTATGATCCCAAGGGTTCGACATAATTCAGGTGCCTGTCTATGCTGATCAATAGTGGCAAGAAGACCACGGAGTTCATCTTCATTAAAGCCCGAGCCCAATCCATATGATGCCAAAAGCTGCAGAAAACCCAACACCTCCAAACAATTATCATCAGCCACTTTCATCTTTGCCTTCCATTCAACTGCCAATTTCATTGCTTCTTCTCTCACTTGAGGCTCAACCACTGGTGAGGTTTTCATTAACTGCTCTAACAAAAGAATACAACTCCTCCTGATAATATTCACATCAAATACCGTATCTTCTTCCCTTGAATGTGGAGGGTAAAAACCATGCATAGCATCTAGCACCAACATCGAAGGGTCAGATGATGTTTGGAGAATGGTAGAGACTTCAGCACGCACAATCTCATGCCTTTGCAAATGCTTATTCAAGAGCAACTGCAAGCTTCGTCCACCCATGGTGACGCAGGGTCTCAAAGATGCAGGGTAAGGAGCAACAATAGCATTATTGGCAGGCGTACTTTCAGGTTGTTCTATCTTCACTTGAGCAGGAAGGGTATTATTCTTCCCCTTCTCTTCCATAGCTACTTTCAATGATATTTGGATTGAATCAACCTGTTTCTCTTTCAAATCAAGCTCCTTGAGTCGTTCTTTGACTTGCCTTTCTCTCATTTCAAGATTATGTGAACGTTCTTCTATCGATTTCCTGAGCGAGTCAAGATGCTTCCCTTCTAATTCAAGTTCTTTGAGCCTTTCATTCGCTGTTTCTTGGACAAATTTCAGTTGCTTCTCTTTTGATTCAAGAGCATCAGTACACTCTTTGATGGACTCTTACTACCAAATCAAGCTCCTTCTCCTTTGATTTCTGTTCCTTAGAGCATCCCACAATTGCTTTTTGGATTGAACAAAGCTCTTCCGCTTTCGACTTGAGTTCCTTATCACACTCTTTAATCAAATTTTGAGTCGAATTTAGTTGAATTACTTTCGATTCAAGTTCCTCTTTGTGTTCTTCAATAGATCTACAGATTCCATTATATTCTCTCTCTTTCAACTCAACATCTTCACAATATTTTTTATACAATCTTTCGATTGAATCAAGTTGCTTCCCCTTGGACTCAGCTTCTTTCAATTTCTTCTCTATAAAATCCAATACCTTCTTTTTTGACTTAATTTCTTCCGACTTCTCTTTAATACAACCATCAATAGACTCGACTTCCTTCTCTTTCAGTTTCAGCTCCACTGTTTGCTCATTGATTAACCTCCCCATTTCATCATATTGCTTTTCTTTCACTTCAAGCTCTTCAAGTTGCTTCCACTTGGGCTCAGCATCTTTCAATTTCTTCTCTATCGAATCCAATATTTTCTTTTTTGACTTAATTTCTTCTGACCTCTCTTTAATACATCCATCAATAGACTCAACTTCCTTCTCTTTCACTTTCAGCTCCATTGTCCGCTCATTGATTAACCTCCCTATTTTATCATATTGCTTTTCTTTCACTTCAAGCTCTTCACTATTTTCTTCAATCAAAACCTTAATAGACTCCACATGTTGCTCCTTCAACTTAAGCTCCATTGTTCTCTCCTCAATCAACTTTTGAACCCCACATAGCTCCTTCTTTTTCAACACAAACGCTTCAACACAATCGTCTAGTCTCTTTTTCGCCAACTTCACTTCCTTCCCTTTTACCATGACTTCATCACGATATTTAACTACCCAATTCTTCACCATCTCCAACTGCACCTCTTTCGATCTCAATTCGTCACAACACTCCTTTAACGAACTCTCCACCGAACCCAGTTCTTGTTTTTTCGACTCAAGCTGCTCCATTGATTTTTGCATGAAAACCATTTGCTCCTTATTCAACCGAATCTTCTCTAAAACCAAACCCACTTCAGTTTCCTTTTCACCAAGCTCTCTTTTCACTAAACCCAACTGTTCCTCCTTCA
>OU015761.1:17744083-17770946 GCA_907173295.1 Fagus sylvatica
CCTTAGTCTTTTCCATAGTCAAACAAATTCTGTCTACTTCTGGTAAGGTTTCCTCTGCTGTCTCAGGTAACACTTGGTATTTTGATTCTGCTTGTTGTAATCATATGTCTCCCGATTCTCAGTTATTTTCTTCTGTTATTCCTACTACTCATGCTCCTCTTATTCAAACTGCTAATGGCTCGTACATTTCTGCCAACCATACTGGTTCTGTTTCCACTCCTACACTGTCTCTCTCTGACACATATCTTATTCCCAACCTCACTCTTAATCTCATCTCTGTTGGTCAATTATGTGAACTTGGTTATGACTTGTGGTTTGGTTCTTCTGGTTGTCGTGTGCAGGATCCTCGGACGAATCAAGTTCTTGGGACAGGCCGTAGAGTGGGACGGATGTTCGAGCTCACTTCACTCCACCTACCTTCCACCCCGACACCCCCTCCGTCTCAGGTTGCTCATACTGCTTCTGTTTTTCCTTTGAGTCTTTGGCATTTACGTTTAGGTCATGTGTCCGTTCAAAAACTTCGCTCTTTAGTCTCTAGTGGTTTCTTGGGTCAAGTCAAACATGATTCAGTTGATTGTGTATCGTGTCAGTTGGCCAAACAACCGGCCTTATCTTTTACTAATAGTGACTCCTCTTCTCATGCCTCTTTTGACTTGATTCACTCTGATATTTGGGGACCTAGCCCCACTGCCACTGTAGGTGGATCAAAATATTTTGTCATATTTGTTGATGATTTTTCTCGATATACATGGATCTATCTTATGCACAATCGCTCTGAATTAGCTCAAATCTATCGCACATTTGCCCAAATGATCTCCACACAGTTTTCAAAAACCATTAAAATCTTCCGCACTGATAATGCCATGGAATATAGAGACTCTCAATTCCTTGATTTCATTCACACACAAGGCACCATTATTCAGCGTTCCTGTGCAGGAACATCTCAGCAAAATGGTAGGGCTGCTGAACGCAAACACCGCCACATACTTGACTCTGTTAGGGCTTTCCTCATTTCTGCTTCATGTCCTGAACGTTTTTGGGGGGAAGCCGCCCTCACTGCTGTCTACACCATCAACCGTCTTCCATCCTCAGCTCTCCAAAATGTGACTCCCTTTGAATGTCTCTATGGTACTCCAGCTTCCTACTCTTCTCTTCGCGTCTTTGGTTGTGCATGTTTTGTTTTACTTCAGCCGCATGAACATTCCAAATTAGAACCTCGATCTCGTCTATGTTGTTTTCTTGGGTATGGGATTGAACATAAAGGTTATCGTTGTTGGGACCCTATCTCTCAACGTCTTCGCATTTCTCGTCATGTTGTTTTCTGGGAACATACCATGTTTAATTCCCTGTCTAAGTTTACAACTTGTTCCACCCCTTCCTTTTTTACTAATCCATCACTACCTTTGTTTCCTATATCTCCTGCTGATTCTCCGGCTTCTCCTCTAGCACCTCCACTAGCTGTAGATCCTGTCCTTGATCAGACTCCTGACCTCCCTCTTGCTGATCCTCCTGCTGACTCTCCGGCTTCGCCCCAACAACTTGCACCGCCTGTGGATCCTGTCACTGATCAGACTCCTCTCCTCCCCCTTCGTCGTTCTGACCGGGTAAGAGCACCTCCTGCTCATTTGCGTGATTATTCTTGTTTTTCAGCTGTACTTTCCCTTCATGAGCCTCACACCTATCGTGAGGCCTGTACTAACCCTCTTTGGCAGCAAGCAATGACAGAGGAACTTCAGGCTTTGGAGAAGACTCATACTTGGGACTTGGTTGATTTGCCTCCTGGTAAATCTGCCATTGGCTGCAAATGGGTCTACAAGATCAAGACCAAATCTGATGGCTCTATTGAACGGTATAAGGCTCGTCTTGTTGCCAAGGGATATGCTCAGGAATATGGGATTGACTATGAGGAGACTTTTGCTCCTGTTGCTCGTATTACCTCTGTTCGTAGTCTTCTTGCTATTGCTGCAGTTCATCAGTGGCCTCTTTTTCAGATGGATGTTAAGAATGCCTTTTTAAATGGTGATCTCACTGAAGAAGTCTATATGCAGGCACCTCCAGGTTATTCAGACTGTCCTGACAAAGTTTGCCTCCTTCGTCGCGCTCTTTATGGTCTTAAGCAAGCTCCTCGAGCCTGGTTTGCCAAGTTTAGCAGTATTGTACATCAGTTTGGCTTCTCATCCAGTTCTCATGATACAGCATTATTTATCCGCCGATCTGATAAGGGTATGATTCTTCTTCTACTATATGTTGATGACATGATCATTACTGGGGATGATCACTCTGGCATTTCTGATTTCAAGCTATTTCTCCACCAACAATTTGAGATGAAGGATCTTGGTCATCTGAGCTACTTCCTAGGCCTTGAGGTCTCTTCTGATTCCACTGGTTATTATCTCTCTCAGGCTAAGTATGCCTCTGACTTGTTATCTCGTGCTGGCCTGACTGACACTAAAGTTGTTTCTACACCCCTTGAGATGAATGCTCGCCTTACTCCCTTGGATGGCACACCTCTCCGTGATGCCACTCTCTATCGTCAGCTTGTTGGCAGCTTAGTTTATCTCACTGTAACCCGCCCTGATATTGCTCATGCTGTTCATTTGGTGAGTCAATTCCTCTCTGCTCCCCATTCTACACACTATGCTGCAGTGCTTCACATTCTTCGCTATATCAAGGGTACTATGTTTCACGGACTTCACTTCTCTGCTCACTCCACCCTTGACCTCTGTGCTTATTCTGATGCTGATTGGGCTGGGGATCCTACTGACCGCCGCTCTACTACTGGATTTTGTTTCTTTTTGGGAGACTCTCTTATTTCTTGGCGCAGTAAGAAACAACATATTGTGTCTCGCTCTAGCACTGAGGCAGAGTACCGTGCTCTGGCTGATACTACTTCTGAACTTCTTGCTCTTCGTTGGCTGTTGGAAGATATGGGTGTTACACATTCTTCACCGACTGTCATACATTGTGACAACCGTAGTGCTATTCAGATTGCGCATAATGATGTTTTCCATGAGCGCACCAAGCATATTGAGATTGATTGTCATCTTGTGCGTCATCATCTGTCTGCTGGCATCCTACATCTTCTTCCAGTTAGCTCTTCTGATCAGACTGCTGACATCTTTACGAAGACTTTTCCTCCTGGTCGTTTTCGTGATCTTGTTTCCAAACTCAAGATGGCTTCTGTCAAACCACCTTGAGTTTGAGGGGGGATGTTAATATGTATACCATTTGTTATTGTACTAGTCTAGGGTTTCCTAGGGTTTACGTTGTATTTACTATACCGTACACTAGACTAGGCCTATATATATTCTTTTATTTGTACATGATTATTTAGAATACACAATATAGAGTTTATTCTTTCTGTCTGTCTGCTTTTCTCTCTCTAAACTTAACACTTAGTGAAGTTTTCTCCTTATCACCGCTCGTGGATGTAGGCATATTGCCGAACCACATAAATTCTTGTGTTCTTTATTTGTGTGTTTCATTTATTTCTCCCTTCTTTAATCTTACGCAAATAGTTAATTTTCACAACAATTGGTATCGGATTTTTTGGTCGAAACAATGACAACTAATTCTTCTATTGCGATGGTAAGCCTAGTTAAGTTCGACGGGACTGATAACTTTAGGTTATGGCAAAGAAGAGTGAAGGATCTGTTGGTGCAACAAGATTTGGCAAAGACTTTGTACGGGAAGACAAGGAAACCAAAGAAGATGACAATCGATAAATGGGAACAACTCAACATGAAGGCGGTGAGTACAATTCGGCTATTACTGGCACACAAAGTCATGTACGATGTCATGGAGGAGAAATCAACCGTGAA
Source organism: Fagus sylvatica (assembly GCA_907173295.1). NCBI lineage: Eukaryota > Viridiplantae > Streptophyta > Magnoliopsida > Fagales > Fagaceae > Fagus > Fagus sylvatica. The sequence goes on from OU015761.1 coordinate 17,747,905, forward strand.
GATTTGGTTGAATCTAGAGAAAAAATATATGTCCAAGTCCCTCACGAACAAACTGCATCTAAAATAAAAGTTGTATAGGTTTAAGATGACAGAAGGCACAGATCTGAGGCAACACATCAATGCCTTCAAACAAATCATTAGTGATATGTTACGAATCTATAATCTATAATATAAACTAAAAGCTGAAGCTGAGAGAAAATTTTTAGGCTTCCTCAAATATTGTCACGTCATATTTGCTGCTCTTACACACTTCCACCTTCCCCTTCTCTCTATTTAATTCTCACTTTTATTCAAAAAAAATTATCTCTCATGGCTGTTCCTTTACCTCACCTCTTCATCTACCTCTCTCTCCCTCTCACCTCTTGAACTCCCTGACCTCTTCATCTCCTCAATAATTACCTCACTTTTTCATCTATCTCTCTCTCCCTCTCACCTCTTGAACTCCCGACCTCTTCATCTTCCCAATTAATTGCATCCCCAATTTCTTATTTAAATCCTATGGTGGGATTTTTTTTAGTCTCACTGTGCTTCCTATAGTTTTATTGTTGTTTGAGTCTCAAAGGTGCGTTCTTTTTCCTTTGGTTTTTGTGTTTATTTTTTGTTGTTGTATTTACCTAGGAGCTTTAAGTTGTATGTCATTGTGAATGAAATTGTATAGGGTCATAGTTATGTTTGCATCTTTATGATGATTAAATTTTATTCTCAAATAGTATTATGAGGTGAACATTGTATTATTTTACTAACCTTATTAAATATATTTGAATCTTTATATTAAAAAAATTACTTATTTTCAATTCATTTGCAAGCATCTATCTTCAAGCAAAATGAATATATGCTAATTTCTATTAAAATTCCGTGTGATGCAAGGAAGTTAACAACTAGTATAAATTAAAAGCCGAAGCAGAGAGAATTTTATTTTTCTCTCCTCCAAACACCGCCACATCATAATACCTGAACCCACAGACGTCCATGTCATCCTACCCTCTTTTTCACTATCTCTCTCTTCCTCTCTCATCTCTCATCTTTCACCTCTTCATCTCCCACTCTCTCCCCCCCCCCCCACCTTTTCATCTCCCACTCTCTCCCCCCTCACATCTTCATCTCTCATGGGTTTTCCCGCCCTTGTCTCTTCATCTCCCTCACATCTTCATCTCTCATGGGTTTTTTCCCTCACCTCTTCATCTTCCCAATTGATTGCACCTTTAATCACCTACTTAAACTCTCCACTACCCACTACCCCAACAATTGGTAATGCTACGCTCGAAATTTTTTTTTGCCCCCTGTGCTTCTGTAGTGGTTTGTATATGAAAGATGCAATATTTTTCTCCTTTTCCTGTTTGATTGGATTTGTGGATTTTGAACCATGGGTTGTAGCTTTGTGGTGGTTGGTATGTTTTTTTCCCCTTCGTTTTCCGTTGGAGTTGTGTGTTTTGTATTATAGTCAAATTGGATTTGTTTTGTTTTGTGGTATGGGTTCTTCGTAACTTTTAAATCTCTTTGTCAATTTGTGGTTTCGTCTCGTTCCACTATTTTGCTTGCAAGAACCCAAGATGAGTTTTTCCTACGATTTTGTTTGTTTTTTTATGGTCAAATTTATGAGTTTTGCTCGGTTACTTTACAAATTGTGGATCACTTTGTAGGTTTTGAGTTTTTATTTATTTATTATGTTTTGTAATATAAAATTGCAAAGTTATATAAATTATTTGTATCATTTCTTAGGTTTGGAATATGCAAGGTTGGGACATATCAGGCTTTCTCTTAAGGAATGTAAAAGCTGTGCATATTTCTATACCAACTCCAATGGTATTATTTGTCAATTTTTTTTAATAGTATATGTGCACTACTACAGGTTGAATACTATTATTAGGATTCAACTTCTTAGCATTCCTATTGATGCTGATTATTATGAGCATCATTTATGTGCTTCATAAATTAACATGAAAATTGTTTATTGTTTGTCTTTATTGTTGATATATATATATTTTTGAATCCTCATCTATAAAATTACCAAATAGTTTGTCAATTTTATTAAAAACCATTTATTTTTAAAGGTAAGTAATTTGGTTGTTATCACTTGATGAACATAATCTAATGAAGTGTCTCATCTATAAAATTACCAAATAGTTTGTCAATTTTATTAAAAACCATTTATTTTTAAAGGTAAGTAATTTGGTTGTTACACTTGATGAACATAATCTAATGAAGTGTCTCATCTATAAAATTACCAAATAGTTTGTCAATTTTCTTTTTTAATAAAGGTAAGTAAATTACTTACCTACGAAAAAAATAATAAAATAAAGATTCACTACTAGAATATAACTTAAAATGAAAATTTTCATTATTTTTATAAAATTAATCATACAAGTAGAAAATATTTCGCACGTTGCGCAGGTTTGCGACTAATTGATATAAAATTTGAGGATGAAAATAAGGCGATGATGCTCCCAACCTCCCTCCCGGCTTCCTACGAACACTTGGTGACAACCCTACTTTATGAAAATAACAGAGAAACTAAAGCTAAGAGATAAAGTGTAAGCAAGAGAAAGAGTAAAAGTGAGAACTGCATGGAAAATTATTCGTATATTGCATGAATTAATCAAGAGAATAGTATTGATACTAAAGCTAAGAGATAAAGTGTAAGCAAGAGAATGAGTAAAAGTGAGAACTGTATGGAAAAATATTCATATATTGCATGCATTAATCAAGGGAACAATATTGATATTTATACAGAATTATTGCTACTGAGAGCCACTAACAAACTCTAATCTGTTATAACAGGATCCAATAATTACGCTAATAACTATGACTATATTTTAGCAGCACGTGGAGGTCTGGAGGCTTCTAGAGGGATCCAGAAGAGTTTGGATAAGACTAAGTCAGTATGGATAAGATCATGACGTGGTTTATGACATAGATCATGATCTGGAGCTAAATACAAATGTGCTGCTCACGTGCTCATCAGTTATTATCCCCCTGTAAACACATGTCGAAAAGGCAGAGGCATGAGTTTGTTGTGTAGATAGAGAAATCGTGGAGAAGGAAGAGCCTTAGTTAAAACATCGGCTAGTTGATCATCAGTTGAGATGTGGTGAAGCTGAAGATCCTTGTTGGTGACCTTCTCTTGGACGAAATGGTAGTCTATCTCAACATGCTTAGTCCGGGCATGGAAAATAGGGTTGGAAGCCAAAGGTAAGGCACTGAGATTGTCACACCAGATCGTTGGAGGGGATCGAAGAAAAACACCAAAGTTCTTAAGGATACGAACCCAGGCAAGGTCAGCTGTGCAGTTTGCTAAGGCTTTATATTCAGCTTCAGTTGAGGAATGTGAAACCGTGGGCTGTTTCTTGGATTGCCATGTGATGGGGTTGTGACCCAGAAAGACAGTAAGGCCCGTAGTAGATCTATGATCCATGGGATCACCGACCTAATCCGAGTCTGTATAGGCAATGAGGGACAAGGGGCCTGGTCGAAAAGAAAGACCATGATCCAAAGAGCCTTGGACATAATGTAATATACGTTTGGTAGCTATGAGATGTTGATCAGTTGGCTGGTGCATAAATTGGCAAATATGATTCATGACATAAGAGAGATCAGGGCGAGTGAATGTCAAATATTGCAAGCCACCAACCAAGCTGTGGAAATGTGTAGGATCCGAGAGAAGAATTCCATCATTTGTGCAAAGGCGTGAGAGAGAAACAAACGGTGTGGAGCATGGTTTGCAAGTAGACATATTAAATTTCTGAAGTAAATTAGTGGCATATTTGCGTTGATGCACAAAGAAGCCTGAGGAGCGATAATCTGTAGGCCAAGAAAGAAATTAAGAGGCCCGAAATCTTTAATATCAAACACCTTGCTAAGTTGAGCCAAGAGAGAGGTAATGGCATGGGAATCATTTCCTGTGATTATGATGTCATCGACATAGAGAAGAAGGAACATAACTGTAGTGCCATGATGATACATGAATAGAGATGGATCAGACAAGGAAGGTGTGAAGCCAGTGGTTAACAGGTGAGAGGTGAACCTCTCGAACCACACACGGGGCACTTGATTCAGGCCATACAAGGCCTTCTGCAACTTGCAAACATGACGAGGGTAATCAGAATCAACAAAGCCTGGGGGCTGTTCCATATAAACAATCTCTTTAAGCAATCCATGGAGGAAGGCATTAGAGAAGTTGACGTAAAGACCACTGTTGTTGGGCAGCGAGGGAAAGAATGAGTCGAATGGTGGCTAGTTTAACCACGGGACTGAAGGTTTCATCGAAGTCCATCCCTTGTTGATGGTAACCCATAGTAATAAGTCTCACTTTATAGCATGCAATAGAACCATCAGAATTTCGTTTAAGTTTGTACACCCAATGGCAACCCACTAAATTCTGTTCAGATGAGGGAGGAAGAAGTGTCCAAGTTTCTTGACGTTGAAGAGCTTGAAACTCACTCAACATTGCATCTTGCCACTGGGAGAACTGACTATCCACTTTAAAAGTTGGTGGTTCGGTATTGAGGTAGTTAATAACAGAGGTATGGTGAAGTTGTTTTCTTTTGGATATACTTGACTTGGCAGAGGTTTGCATAGGATGAATGGAGATGGACGGCACAGGAGGAGGAGCAGGGATGGCAGGGGAAATGGGTGACTCTGTGGCTGGTGTAATGTTAGGTACAGGAGGTGATATAGTAACAGGAACATCTAAACTTGAAGATGAAGACATAGGCAGTGAAGTATTAAAAGGAAGAGGACCACGAATGGAAGGAAATGAATGATATTGAGTAGACGTAGTAGGACCTGTACCAATTATAGGAGATAAAGGACAGGTGTGAAAATAAAGATTGGAATGAAGCCAAGTAGGTGGAATAGAAGTAGAAGGAATGGATGATTGTTGTTTAAAGGGGAAGATAGACTCTATAAAAATAAAATGACAAAAGGTATAGTATTTGTGATTTATTGGATCATAAAAGATATCCTTGGGCATTTGTTGGATAGCCAAGAAATATACACTCAACAGAACGAAGCTGAAGTTTGTGAGTGTTGAAGGGACGGAGAAGTGGATAACACAGACAACCAAAGGTGCGAAATTAAGCATAAGATGGACAAAGTTTGAATAGCAGTTCCCACGGAGAACAGCGACTTGAAGTAGGAAGGCAATTGATCAAAAAGATTGCTGTAGTAAAGGCATATGGCCAAAAAGACAATGGTGATGAAGACTGTGAAATGAGAGTGAGTGCAATGTCTACAATATGGCGATGCTTTCTCTCAGCAAGCCCGTTTTGTTGTGAAGTATGAGGGCAAGTGAATTGATGTATAATGCCCTTAGAGAGACAAAAGGAATGAAACTCATTACTAGCATATTCACCTCCACAATTAGTTCTTAAAATTTTGATTTTGTGATTGGTTAAATTCTGCATAGTATTGGAGAAAGACATAAAACAGGAAAGAACTTGAGACTTGTATTGAATTGTAAACATCCATGTAAACCGTGTATATTCATCAACGAAAATGACATAAAATCATGATCCTCCATTTGAGGTCACTGGGGTAGGACCCCATACATCGCTATGAACTACTTCGAGAGGTTTACATGCTTTAGAAAGAGACTGTTTAAATGGAAGTTGTGTCATTTTGCCTTGTATGTAGTGTGTACAAGGAAAAGACTCAGTTTTATTTGAGCTATGTGTATGTACATGAGATAGAACAAATTTGAGGACTTGAGTATGTGGGTGACCAAGACAATCATGCCAGACTTGAGGAGTGACAGACTTCGTGGACTGGAGGGATGAGAAGTTGACTTAATGCTTAGAAGACTTGTAAGGAAGAGTGGAACCATCGAGAGGATAGAGTCCATTCTTACTGAGGCCTCTGTAAAGGAGCCTCCCCGTTGGCATGTACTTAATTTGGAATTGGTTTGCATCAAAATGGAAGAAACAATTATTATCACGACAAAATTTATTAACAGAGAGTAAATTTGATGCCATGGAAGTGACACGAAGGACATGACGTAATTGAAAGAGATGAGAGGAGGCTTTAAGTTGAGAGTTACCTATGTGAGTTATTGGAAGAGCATGGCCATTTCCAATAGTGGCAAGATCACCTCCAGTGTAGTCTTGATGATCTGGAATAGTAGATAAGTTTGGAGTGAAGTGATCTGTTGCACTTGTATCTGAAATCCAGTAGGACTGATCAAAATGTTGAGCATTTGAAGTTGCGACCATGGCTACCAACTTAGTTGGAGGTTGTTTTCCCTAATACGAATAGTTCATCCGGTGTAGCAATCTAGTGTTGCATGACCAGATTTCCCACAGATCTGACAGGATGGACGAAGGCTATATGACTGATTTGGAGAAGAAGAAAAATTGCTATTGAAACCATTATTATGCCCAAAATTGCCATTAGGATTTCTTAAGTTGTTATAGCCTGAATTGTTGTAACCTCCTCTCCCTGAGTTGTTATTGTTATAGTTACGCCCTCTTCCATGGTTGTAATTATTCCTTCCACATCCTCTGTTTCCTTGAGGCGAAAACATAGCATTATTCCTACTAGCATTGACAAACATTGCCATGTGGGACTGATCTTTAGAAAGATCAGTTGAAGCCTTGAGAGACTGCTTTTCTGCAGTGAGCAAGACATGCATATCTTCAAAACTAGTTGCATTGTTGCGAGTGCGTATTGTAGTGCTAAACGCATGGTATTCACGTGGAAGTCCTTTGCGAATGATACGTAAAATTTCTTTGCTATCAATCTGAACACTAATAGCACCAAGACGATCACGAGCGTCTTTAATCTTCTGAAGATAGGTGTTCACCGAGTCAGCACTATCCTTCTTGATATTGTGTAAATCCATCTTTAGATTGAGTATGTTTGACCAAGAAGCTGAAGTATATCGTTTCTCCAGAATTGACCATACTCCATGAGCCGTGGTTTGTCCAACCTCAAGAGAAAGTGAAGATGGCGATAGAGTAGAATTAATCAAGGTTAGCAACCTTTGATCTCTAGAGATCCACTGTTGATACAATGGATTCTCTTGGCGAACTCCTTCACTATTAAGTGAATACTGTGGAGGACATTGTTGTGAGCCATCAACATAGCCAAGAACATCATAAGCTTTGAGTATTTAAGTAATTTGATGCTTCCAGAGCATGTAGTTGCTCTGATCAAGTTTGACAGAGACAAGGTTGGAGATATTGGACAAGAGGATCATTGGAGTTTGAGTTGTGATAGTGGGAGAGTGAGAGTGAGGGTTGGTTGTTGAACTGTTTGATAGGGAAGCCATGGTTGAATCTTAGAAGCTCTAATACCATGAAAATAACAGAGAAACTAAAGCTAAGAGATAAAGTGTAAGCAAGAGAATGAGTAAAAGTGAGAACTGTATGGAAAAGTATTCATATATTGCATGCATTAATCAAGGGAACAATATTGATATTTATACAGAATTATTGCTACTGAGAGCCACTAACAAACTCTAATTTGTTATAACAGGATCCGATAATTACGCTAACAACTATGACGATATTTTAGTAGCACGTGGAGGTCTGGAGGCTTCTAGAGGGATCCAGAAGAGTCTGGATAAGACTAAGTTAGTATGGATAAGATCATGACGTGGTTTATGATAGAGATCATGATCTGGAGCTAAATACAAACGTGCTGCTCACATGCTCATCAGTTATTACTTTACAGTAAAGAAACTCTGGAATTAGAAGAAATTTCAGGAGCCCTTTTGATCACTACCAACAGAAACAAAAGAATTCAGCTAAGATTTCTGGTGAAGGGCTAGTAGTAAAGGGTTATCAAGATTGTGGAAAGAAGAGAGACAATGATGAAAAATCTGCTAGGGGAAGATCTAAGTGTAAGAGCAAGACAGTAAAGTGCTACAAATGCCAAAAGAAATGGCATATCAAGTGAAACTGTCCATAATGAAATAAAATGAGGGAAGAGTCCTCTACATCTATCAACGTAGTAGCGGACTTAGAATCTGATGGCAACATGCTATATGTTTTATCAAGCACTGACGATTTGATCAATTCCTGGCTTCTAGATTCCGCATGTTCTTTTCACGTGACTCCCCACAGGAATTGGTTCGACACTTATAAGTCAATTAATTGTGGTTTCATTTGTAATATGATTGGTTCGACACATTATATATAGTAATATTTATTTACATAAAAAAAATAAAAATAAATAAAAAAAAAAAGAAAAAAGAAAAAAACACTTGGATTTTCTTTAATTCAAAGTTCTAACTATCTATCAACTCTTTCTAATGGGTAACCTTAGTATTACAAAAACCTATTCATATAAAATAATTTGAATGTTATGTTGCGATTTAGGTATATTAGATAGTTCTATTTGAGCCCAAATCACAACAGACATTGACCACTTGCTTGATTAGATAAATTGTTTTTTTTTTTTTTTTTTTAAAAAAAAAAAAAAAAAACTTGACCAGTTATTAATATACGTGATGGAATGCACACGCATTTCATTCGGTTCAAACTTTAAAAAAATGTTATAAAAATACGGCATAAAAGTGGAAATGAAAAAAATATATATGTAAATAAAGGTTGTACAAGTAAATTACAAATTTGAAAGAAAATTTCGGGACTAAAAAACAGATTTATATATTAAGTTTTTTCTTTTATTATATTCCAAATTTGTAACATACTTACGTTATCTTAATATAATTTTATAAGATGTCTTAAAAAATCAACTAATTCATTTAATATATTTAGTATATATATTTTCAATTTTTAGTTGTGTTTTCAAGTAAAATATGACAAGTTAATGAAGGAGATGATATTTCATATATTCTTTCATTTACTTTCTTAGCCAAATTTTTTATTTTATTTTTTTATAACTTTGAATGTTTGGGCTAGCTTACGCGTACCTCGGCTAATCCCATGATATTAGTGCACCACACCCTCAGAAGTTTCCCTACACGGTGCAGTGCACGAATATAACAAAATAACAAAAAAGTATTTATTGTCTCATATTATTATAATTTAAAGTGATTTTATCTTTGTCTATTTAAAATCTAATATATATATATATGGACCTAAAATATGGATTTTGAGAATTTCATTGTTGTATAATCAACACACCTATACAAAACAAATTAACAATTATAGTGTTGATAAAAGTATTGAAGTCAAATCAAGTTGAAGTATTTTGGTACAAGTTTAATAAAAAAAGGTTAAATACATGTTTTATATACTTAATTACAAAAACAATATATTTTTCAGAGTATTTTTGTTTCGTAAGATAAATTGGAGATTTTCACAAAATACGTATGTATGTACATGTATTCTACTAACTATGCTGAAGACTGTTTTTGTGTCTTAGGAAAAGCATATAACAATACAAGACACCACTTGCATACCAGTGTATCTTATTCTGGCTACTTGTTCACCCCAAAAAGAGGGAAATAAATAAATAAAATCTTTTCTAAGTAATAGTAAAATTTGTTTAAACAATGCATCTTGTGCCATAGGAAGCCTAAATACTCCTTCTTGTTTTTGCAATCACTAAGCACTACCAAAGAAGAACTTTAGTTATATAATATCAACATCCCACCAAGTTAAATTAAAGTCCAATTCTTTTTCTTTTCTTTTTTTTATTGCTTTTACAATCACTCTTGTTTCCTTCTTTTATATGGATCCTTAAATTAAGGACATAATTTATCTCCAACCTCATTCCAAGCATTCCAAGCGTATCTTAGATTATATATTTAAATCATTTATATATATAATCTTTAATTTTGGTTAAAACCCTAACATTCGCATAAAACAATTCGTATCTTTGAGTATACTCTCACGGCCAACCCCTCCACTTTTTCTCTTATAATCTCTTTTACTCTCATTAACCCTAACGTCACTTCATAAGAAATTAAATAACAAAATGCCTCCACCCCATCCCATCCCAACTTGTTCTCCTTTCGTTCCACATGGTTTTTTTTTTCGTATTTGGAATGGAGACAGAGCATCCATTATCTGTCTCTACCCTGCTTGTTGCTATTACTAGAGGGGATGTGGATGACGAGAGAGTGAGTAGTCACAATGTTTTAACCAAGAAGATAAAAAGAACAAAAGTGCACCACCCAAAACAAATCATAGGAAAAAGGAAGGCAATTAAAGAATAGTAGTGGCATAATTGGTTACTAGAATAAATCTGAAAACCAAAGCAAAAACAAATAAGATGGACAAACCTCTCTTTAGCTCCTCTGACTTAAAATGAGTGTAGAGAAAAGATGATCGCTGCAATGAATATGAAAACCAGGATCAGAGTTTGGTAATGAACAGTCTAGTGAAGATGACAAAATGATTAGGGTGTGAAGAACATATTATGATTCATGAAGGATTTTTTAAAACAAAAAAGCAAACAATAAAAGAAAATTAGCACCAACAAATAAGAAATTACCGACCACACAAATGCATTTCCAAAAAATTTCAGGGAAATATTTTAAGAAAATGTTTTGGTTACTCAAAATCTGTTAGTAAGATATAATGATATATATTATGAAGATATTTTAAACCGTGTTATACGAGATTGAACCTACGATTTTGAATCCATCCTTTCATTATTTTTAAAAACAGTAACTAACCAGCACTATGAACAACCAACCTAATCTTGGCAGTAAAATCACAAAACAAACAGAAAAGTCAACTTCAAACACTACACCTAAACCCACAGGAACATAGATGGAGGTTAAGTTGATCTTTTACAGATCACCTCGGGTCTAATGCCCCATTTACAACACAAAACTCGGTTCAAAACTGAATCACAACAGTGATTGATGCGTCCAATTCTCCCTTTACAGGGGAAGCACATACCTGATACCTCTCTTTAGTCTTTACTCCTCCGGCTTAAGAGTGTATAGTAAAAATAGTTACTAGACTCAACACGAAGACCCAGATCAAAGTTTGGCAGTGAGAAAGTATAGTTTAGACTGAACATGGAAATGGCAAAATGAGGTAGAGCTCATTTTTAAAGGCACAGACACAGAAGATAAATGATGTGACCCACCTGGTCCCACCAGAATCACAACTTTTTTTTTTTTACACCAGAATCACAACTTTATTCAAAAAGCAAAGATAATTCATATGACCTTTCGCCAAAAATAAAAAAATAATAATGACCCATCACACTAACAAAATAGAAAAAAATATTATACCCATAAAAAAAAAAATAATTAAAAAATTAAAAAAAAAAAAATCAGCCATGATCGGTTTGCTTTTCTTTATTATTATCAAAAATAAGTTCAAAGCATACAAAAATATTGTAAATTTTTAAAAATTTTTTTTTTTTTGTTTTTTATTATTATTATTTTTTTTTTTATGGCTAAAGTTCTTTAAATGTAATACGGAATCACTTACTTACCTAAGTCTAATTATCTATAAATCCTTCTCATGTTTAGAATAGTAGATATTTTTGATGGACTTAATAGACAAAATGTTCAATAAATTGTTCAATTTATGTTATGATTAAATATAGCGGTCTTAACAAAAATTGAACAATTTAGAACAAAAGTGCACTGACCGAAACAAATCACAAAAAAGGAATAAAATTAAGAAATACTGGTATAATTGATGATTAGAATAAATCTCAAAACCAAAGCAAAAAAATTTAGATGGACAAACCTCTTTTTGCTCCTCTGACTTAAAGAGTATAGACCAAAGATGATCACTGCAATGAGAATGAAAACAATATCAGAATTTGGTACTGAAATGTTACAGCCTAGTGAAGATGACATAATGATTAGGGTGTGAGGAACATACCATGAAGGATTAAAGAAAAGAGTAAAACAAAATAGCTAGCACCAACAAACAAATGATAACCGACCACACGAAATGCATTTCCAAAAATTTTCTTGGAAATATTTTAAGATAAAGTTTTGGTTACTCAAAAATTGTTGGTGTTATTTTATTACTAGTTAGGGTTACACGTGCAAGGCACGTGTGTTATCCATTGTATTAGATAATACGATTTGTTATGTAATTTTTAATATTAAAGATGATATCAATGATCATGTGTAATTTTCTGTGAAGAAATCTTTGGAACATGTGGATTAATAGAAATAAAATGAAGATCCTAGAGGCTAGCATAAAGTAAAACTTCTTTTCAACAGAGCTAATGCTACCAAAATTTAAAATTTAAATAGTCATAGTAAGAACTAAGTATAATATAAAAATTGTAGTTAATCAAAGTTACATAATTGATAATAAAAGATAATATATATTATAATATATACATCCCAAAAACTATAAAAGAGCATAAAAATTATAATTTTACAAAGTAGAGTGAGTAGATATGGTGTACAAAAAACATATTTCAAATAATAGAGAGAGAAGGAAAAAAAAATACACACATATATTACCACTGAATTTTGAGCAATTGTTTTTCAAAATATAATACTGGTCATCGTATTTATGTTCTCTTCAATTTAGTTTATTAATACAGTGGTAACAGCCTAACAAGTAACACAAGAATGCAAAAGACTTGGACTTTGCCAATCATATGTGAATCCTTCACCAACCCCACATGCATATATCCTATAGACAGCCCAAGAAAATCACATTTCAATTACTCTCAAAACTCAAAAGCATCAATTTCAACCAGTACAGTATCTTGGTTTACCAGCACAATGTGCAATCTTGGTATCGTCAAAACTCGAAAAAATCCTTGTTACTGTTAGATATGCTAAATAATCAAGCTAACCCAACAAACAAAAAAGTCCTTGTTTTCATTCAATAGTTATATTTGGGATATATTTTGAAATCTTTTTTAGAGATTTTTCCATTAATTAGGCAAAATCATTCATATCATCTTTAAGGCCTTAGATTTTGGTTCCATCCCTTCCCTAGCAAATTGTAGTGTTTTAAAGGAAATTGTAAGCACAGAAAGTTATTTTTTTGCTGTCTTTGTCTTTCTCCCTGCCTATATCTCTTTGTAAAGATGACACGTATTTGACAGTGTTAAGAATAAAGAGAGAAAGAAAAAAGAGAGACTGAAACTGAGCAGAATAGCTCTATATATTGTATTCAGTGAGTAGAATAGTACAGGGAACTGCCTTTATATAGGCAGAGTAGTGTGTGTAGTACAAGTATGTGTGTAGTATAAGTGTACTGGGCAAGTAATATAATGGGCCTAAAGCCTAGTGAGCCTACAATATATAATAACATCCCCCCTTAAACACAAGGTAGTGAGAAAGAAGCCATCTTGAGTTTGGACACAAGATCGCATAAGTGCCCCGGTGGATGGGACTTCGTGAACACATCAGCAAGCTGGTCCTCAGAGCAAACAAATAGTAAGTTAAGAGTGCTCTACTAAAGATGATGACGAATGAAATGACAATTCATCTCAATATGCTTTGTGCGCTCATGAAAAACATCATTATGGGCAATATGAATAGCACTACAATTGTCGCAGTGAATAGGAGTACCGGTGGTATGAGGAGCACCCATGCATGTCAGTCAAGAGCCAACGACCCCAGGGGTTCTGAGGTGGCATCGGCAAGAGCATGGTACTCAGCTTTAGTACTGGAACAAGCAACAAAAACTGTTTCTTGCTACGTTAAGAGATAAGAGCAGAACCCAGTAACAAGCAGTAACCTGTGGTAGAGCGAAGATTAATGGGATCCCCAGCCCAATTTGCATCAGCATAAACGCGCAACTCAAAGGATTACTATGCTGAGAAGTGAAGGCCATGAAAGAGCGTGCCCTTGATGTACTGAAGGATACAAAGAACTGCAGCATAATAAGTGAAGCGAGGAGCAGGCATAAACTAACTAACCAGATGAACAGTATATGCAAGGTCCGGACGGGTGATGGTGAGATAGATGAGACTGCCTACCAATTGTCAGTATAAAGTAGCATCAGGGAGAGGCTCACCATTAGTAGCATTGAGCTTGACATTAAGCTCTAAAGGAGTAAAACAGTCTTACTATCAGTGAGACCAGCCTTAGAGAGAAGATCAAAAACATACTTGGTCTGAGAGAGATAATAACCATCAGAAGAAGATGTGACTTCAAGACCAAGAAAGTAGCTAAGAATGCCAAGATCATTTATCTTAAATTGTTGACTAAGGAACTTCTGTAGATCACAGATGTCGGCAGTGTCATCACCTGTATAAATCATGTCATCCACATAAAGAAGGATGAGAGTGACACCAGTCGACGTCTAGTGAATGAAGATAGCTAAATTATAAAGACTAAGGGTGAAACCCTGCTGAGCAACCATAGAACTAAACATAGCAAACCAAGCTCGAGGAGCTTACTTAAAGCCATAGAGAGCACGACGAAGATGGCAAACTTGATTTTGAGAATCAGGGGAGCCAGGAGGTGGTTGCATGTAGACTTCCTCGAGAAGATCACCATTGAGAAATGCATTTTTCACATCCATCTGAAATAGAGGCCAATGACGAACTGCAGGAACAACAAGTAAGGATCAAACAAAGGTAAGACATGCAACAGGAGCAAAAGTCTCCTCATAATCAATGTCATATTCCTGAGTGAATCTCCTGGCAACCAGGCGAGCCTTGTAACATTCAACGGATCCATCAGTCTGGGTCTTGGTCTTATAGACTCATTTACAACCGATTGCAGACTTGCTAGAAGGCAAAATGGTCATGTCACAAGTATGAGTCTTGTGAAGAGTATCAAGTTCATCAGTTAAAGCTTGCTGCCAAAGAGGATTAGTGCTAGCCTCACAATAGGTATGAGGCTCATGGAGAGTGGAAAGGGCAAAGTAACAATGATAATCAGTAAGGTGAGAAGGAGGAGCCTTTACCCGATTGGAACGACAAAGATATGTGGGAGATCTGATGGTGCTAATGGTGCAGGATCCGAAGCAGGCAAACTAGCAGCTGGTGACAAAGCCAAAGATGAGGCATCTAAAGAGCTAGGAGGTGGGGCAGAGCACAGGGTTAGGATAAAGATCAACTGAAGGATTAGTGAAAATGAGAGTCATAGAGGAAGAGATGAAGGGAAAATGTTGACGATTGGAAAAAGTTTGATGTTCCCAGAATTCCACATGACGAGAGATATGAAGGCGATGAGATATGGGATCATAGTAATGAAAACCCTTTTGAGAGATACCATAGCCGAGAAAACAACACAGCCGAGACCGAGGTTCGAATTTATTTCGTTCATAGGAAGGAAGAGAGACAAAGCAAACATAACTGAATACTCAAAGAGAGGAATAGTCTAGGAGTTTGTCATAAATTAACTCAAAGGGGGATTTCTTGTGAGTGGTAGGTGAAGGAAGGCAATTTATGGTGTAAATGGTAGTGAGAGTCGCTTCACCCCAAAAATGCTCAGGGACAGAGGCAGATATGAGAATGATACATACAACATCAAGAATGTGATGAAGTTTGCGTTTGGCACGACCATTTTGTTGAGAGGTATAGGGACAAAAACGATAAGGAAGAGTGCCATTAGAATCCAAAATGGAGAGGAAAGATTTATCATTGTATTCTTGGGCATTGTCTGATCGGAAAATCTTAATAATGCGAGAAAATAGAGTTTGAATCATTTTGTGGAAAGTTTGAAAGATAGGAACAAGGTCAGAACGATGTTTTAACATGCAAATCCAAGTGAATCTAGAATAATCATTGACAAATATCACAAAATAGCGAGATCCCCACTCAGTGGTAATTGGAACAAGACCCCAAACATCAGAATGAACAAGATCAAAAGGTGTAGAAGAGAAAGAGTCACTGTTATTAAATGGTAATTTTGTTTGTTTGTCAAATTGACAAGAAACACAATCAAATTTATGAAAACTAACAGACCCTAAGTGACCTTGAGAAGCTAATAACTGAAGACGAGATAAAGAGGCATGACCAAAACTAGAATGCCATAAGTTTGGAGATAAGGTGGTGGCAGCAGCAGAGGAGGAGACCATATGCGAGGGAATCTACAAATTGCATAGCTTAAATAGACGTCCAATATTACGACTTGTCCCAAGTAGCTTGCTCGTCAGTGGATCCTGCACATCAACACCACGATTAGAAAAGTGAAGATCAAGGCCAAGTTCACAAAGTTGACCAACAGAGAGAAGATTGAGGGACAACTTTGGAACAAGATATGTATTAGGGATAGTCAAATTGGGAGAAGAGATAATGACTATGTGACTAACAGACATATGTGAGCTATCAGTAGTGTAAATGATAGTGGAATGGGCTAAAGGTGTCTTTTGAGAAAAATGAGAAGCATGAGGAGTCATGTGATTACAACAAGCTAAGTCGAGAAGCCAAAATTTGTTATCTGAGGTGACTGAGAGGGCAGGGGAAGGTTGAGATATATACCGATGAAACATACTCTTAAGTTGGAAGGGGGACAATGACCACATGATCGTCAACAGAGGCAGAACTTACAACGACTGCTTGTGGACGAGGAATGATATCATGAGATTGATGTTGTTTCCTTTTGTCATCTTTTTGCTTGCAGAAACACTCAGAGATGTCATGGCCTGGCTTTTGACAGTACTTGCAAATACAACAAGGTTGATCAGAAGAAGATGCTAGAGGACGAGGTGTAGCCAGAACAATATCCGAAGAAGATAAATGATGGTGAAGACGTCGATTTTCTTCATAAATAAGTTCCTTGACAGCAGCATCAAGTGAAGGAAAAGGAAAGCGACTAGGGAGAGCAGCTCTGGTAGGTTCAAAGTCCTCATGGAGACCCATCATAAAGTGTGTGAAGTGACGACGATCCTTGTACTTGGCAAAGAGGTCGATGTCTTTGATGTCTTCAGTATACTTGAGTGGTGGATCAGCAGTAGCTAATTGTTCCCACATAGAAGCAGTCTGTGAGTAATAATCAGAAATAGACTAACCTAAGTCTTAGCGCATCTGATAAAGCTTGAATTCAATATGGAATTCTAAGGCAAAGTCATAAGTGCAGTTGTAGCGAATGGCCGAGAAAGACCAGGCTGCTTGACCAATTTCCAATTGAGGAAGGAGACTGTTAATGGCAGGCACATAGGTGTTAATGAACCAAGAAAGGATCTTGCATTGGGTGCTTTCCCATTCCTCAAAGCGTGCCTCAAAATCATCAACCGGGATGACTTCATCGGCTACAGAGTCAGCATCAGACTCAGGAGAATCTATGATAGGCCTAGGTACTGGTTTTGGAATGTCACCAATAATATAATGCCACAATCGGCAACCTTTGAGAAAAGAAATCATGTTTTGGGACTAAAAATGATAAGAAGTGAGACCATCAAGAACAATAGTGATGGGATGTGTGATCTCATGCCTTGAAGTAGAACTCATACCTGGAAGAGCCGAATGAGAAAATAGACTTCAAAAATGGAATCTACGCGAAAAACCGTGAAGAACAGTGTTTTTTTTTTTTACTATTCCGGTCAATGGTCAACGTCAACAGGGGTGGTCAACAGTCAAAAATAGGCAATCAACGGCTGACGTGGCGCTGACGCACTAGGGTTGACATCAGCGTGACATCCTAGGACTAATGTTGCACGGGCAAAGGAGAGATGAGGCGCACATGAGGGCGCATGGGAGTGCGTGAGTGTGCGTGGCAGTGCTAGTCAGCGCGTGGTTAGAGAACCAGAATCTTATGATGGCGCATGAGGGCGTGTGCGGGGTCAGATCTGACCGATTCTAGTGGCAATGGACAGATCTTGATGAGATCTATCCAATGAAAGTGTCTGTGAGTCGAACAGAGACTTGGAGATGGGGACTCCGAGGAAGGCAGATACGGCGAGAAGCTTTTCGATCATGGGAAGAGACTGTGAACCTGTAGTAACAGAGGAACGCCGGAATTTGCCTAGTGAAGGCCACAAGAAAGTGGCTCTGATACCATGTTGAGAATAAGAGAGAGAAAAAAAGACTGAAAGTGAGCAAAATAGCTCTATATATTGTATTCAGTGAGTAGAATAGTACAAGGGACTGCCTTTATATAGGCAGAGTAATGTTTGTAGTACAAGTATGTGTGCAGTACAAGTAAGTGTACTGGGCAAGTAATATAATAGGCCTGAAGCCTAGTAAGCCTACAATATATACTAACAGACAAAACATCAAATTTATTTTTCCTCTCTCTCTCTCTCTCTCTCTACTTGTACGTGTTATACTCTGCTTCTACATGTTTATTCCTCCACATCTTTGTTTCTTATTTGTGTCTATAGCCAAAAATAACCCACAAAATATCATGATAAGGACACAACTCTTCAGTCCATAAAACCTTTTTTAAGGGCAAAAGGGTAATTATATCTCCTATTAAAAGAAACCTAGCCTTAATCGATCAGTGAGTTTTATTCCCTAGATTTTTGCCTAATATTTAGAAAGAGGCAAAAGACTAATAACCCCTACACTCTTTAACCCATAAAGAAGGATAACAATGTAAGATTGATGGTAGTGGTTATCAATAAAAAAGCAAAATAAAACGTGTGCCAACACAAAAGAAAAAAACAAAAAAATAGAGTAGAAGAATAAATAAAAACTACAAAACAAAATTAGTCGCTGTTTTTATATAAGGTATATAGATTTTTTTTTTTAGAAGACTGTTAGTCTGTTATTAAGATATAATCATGCATATGTTATACGAGATTGAACCCATGTTATACAATATGAAAGAAAATATGAAAAGTAGTCAACTTTGCATATTGGTCACATGGCATAGTGTTATTGGCCAACTTATGCCACCTCAATATATTTTTTTTATAACGAAAGAAGAACGAGTTTTGGGCCAAGTTCATTTAAAACCCAAATCCTTATTAAAAAATCCAACCACATGGATTGGACTTTTGCCCAAAATTTTGTATGCCTAGCTGGTTGGGTCTTGGGCTCACATTTCTCTTCATCAAGAAATGGGTTCATGCCATCACGATCACATAATTTCCTACATCACAAAATGTGGTCACATCCCATATTATTTCCTTACTTCACGAATCGAGCTTATGGCCCACATTTTTCTACATCATGAGATGGACTAACAAGTAACAAACCACATGTTTTGTTTGTACTTCATAGGTTGGGATCATGGTCCATAATTGTTTTACATCACTTATTGGACCAGCAACCCATATTTCTCTTACCTCACGGATTGGGCTTATGGGCAATGCTATTTATCTCATTTAATCTCCTCATGGAATGAGCTTTTCCCCAATAAAGACACTTTTTTCTTTTTATTTTTTGACAAATGATAAAGACACATATTTTTATGATGGGTTTGGAGGAATAATTCTTAGTTTCTAACTAGGGTGGTAAATGAATCAAGCTATTTAAAAAAAAAAAAAAACTTTTGACAAATCATTAAACTACAAAATTTTAAAATAATAATCTTTTCAGCAATATTTTATATATTTAATATGAGAAAATCGGATAAATTGGTTTTAGTAATGGAAGTCGTCCGTTAAGGTCTAAGTTATTTTTGTTGTCTTTACAGTCAATTAACCATACCCCAATCAAAGCATCACCCAAGAAGAACTCCTATATGGAGTATATCCCATCAAGTTAAATCATTTTTATTCTTGTCTTTTTAAAATAATTTTTTTGGGGGGTGGGTTTTTTTTTTTTTTCTTTTTTAGAGGAAGGAAGACTGGCAGTTTTTTTTTTTTTTTTTTTCTTTCACGGAAAAATAGTTACTAGACTGAATACAAAAATCCAGATCAAAGTTTGGCAGTGAAAGGAGTTTAGACTGAATATGAAGATGGCAAAATGTCTAGAGCGTGAGAAATGAACATGGAAGATGAAACACATAAACCAATAAATTAATATCATTGAGGGAAATGTACAAAGTACAAACAATCAATCAAAAGAGAAAAAAAAAAAAAAAGCAACCAATCAAAATAAAATGGAACATTCAAAAAATAAATGATGTGACCCACCTGATGCCACCACAACCACAAACCCAACAAAGCAAAGATAATGATTTGATTTTTGATTAAAAATAATAATTAATGTCAGGTACCTAATGTTGGAGAAAATTATACTAACCCCTATGAGGTTTATTAAAATGAGATGACTGATCCACCACACCAATCACGGTTTAGAACTTGCTTTTCACACCTGAATTAATTTCTTCACCAATTCATCCAGTCATGCCTAGTTTTGAATATTCAAAGTGTATAAAATTAGAAAACAGGACAGGGAGTTGATAAATAGTAACATTAAATCTATTAAAATTCAAATATAATGAAAGAAATTGTGTTTCTTTTTTCTTTCATAAAGAAAACAGACAACACTCAGCCAACTCATACAAGTAAGGATGGCGAAGGGACTTGATTAATGGATTTCTTGACTCTAATAATACGGGATAAATTTTTAAGAAGTTTAGGATGTATTTGGGCTCAAGTATATTAATTACTAACATTACTTATAGTAATAGTTTTTACAAAAAAAAAAAAACTTAGGTTTTTATTAATTCTAATTATCTTTAAATCCTTCTCATGTTTAAGCCTAGTATTACAAAAATCCATAGATATAAATAATTTGAATATTATTTTGCGGTTTTAGAATAGTAGATAGTTTTTTTATGGACTTAATAGACACAATGTTCAATAAATTGTTCAATTTATGTTCTGATTAAATTTAGTGGTAATAACAAAAATTAAACAATTTAGAATAAAAGTGCACTGGCTGAAACAAATCACAAAAAAGGAAGAAAATTAAGGAATACGGGTATAATTGATTATTAGAATGAATCTCAAAGCCAAAGCAAAAAAATTTAGATGGACAAACCTCTATTTTGCTCCTCTAACTTTAAGAGTGTAGAGCAAAGATGATCACTGCAATGAAAATGAAAACCAATATCAGAGTTTGGTATTGAAATGTTACAGCCTAGTGAAGATGACATAATGATTAGGGTGTGAGGAACATACCATGAAGGATTAAAGAAAAGAGTAAAACAAAATAGCTAGCACCAACAAACAATAGATAACCGACCACACGAAATGCATTTCCAAAATTTTTCATGGAAACATTTTAAGGTAAAGTTTTGGCTACTTAAAAATTGTTAGTGTTATTTTTTTTTAGAAGACTGTTAGTAAGATATAATGATATATATGTTATACGAGATTGAACCCATGATTAATTTGACTCCAACCTTTCATTATGAAAGAAAATATGTAAAGTATTCAACTTTGAATATTGGCCACATGTCATAGTTTTATTGGCCAACTCATGCCACCTCAGTATATTAATTACAGCATAGATTAATGGATTTCTTGACTCTAATAATACGGCATAATTTTTTAAGAAGTTTAGGACGCATTTGGGCTCAAGTATATTAATTACTAACATTACTTATAGTAATAGTTTTTACAAAAAAAAAAAACTTAGGTTTTTATTAATTCTAATTATCTTTAAATCCTTCTCATGTTTAAGCCTAGTATTACAAAAATCCATAGATATAAATAATTGAATATTATTTTGCGGTTTTAGAATAGTAGATAGTTTTTTTATGGACTTAATAGACACAATGTTCAATAAATTGTTCAATTTATGTTATGATTAAATTTAGCAGTCATAACAAAAATTAAACAATTTAGAATAAAAGTGCACTGGCCGAAACAAATCACAAAAAAGGAAGAAAATTAAGAATACGGTATAATTGATTATTAGAATAAATCTCAAAACCAAAGGAAAAAAAATAAAAGATGGACAAACCTTTCTTTTGCTCCTCTGACTTAAAGAGTGTAGAGCAAAGACGGTCACTGCAATGAAAATGAAAACCAAGATCAGAGTTTGGTAGTGAAATGTTACAGCCTAGTGAAGATGACATAATGACCACATGAAATGCATTTCCAAAAAATTCACGGAAATATTTTAAGATAATGTTTTGGTTACTTAAAACCTGTTATTTTTTTTTTTTTTTTTGAGAAGATTGTTTTTTATTTATAAACACCAAGTATGCATACAAACGGGCCTCACTCTTAAATGCATGGATTGACTACTTAACTCTCTCTCTCTCACACACACAAACCCAATGTGGGATTAGGATCCCCACAAGGGGCAAGCCCCTCCGGGGATTACGGCTCAACCCACCATATGCTCCACACCACGTAGGCACACACGCACATATTGAACCCACAATTTTGACTCCAACCTTCCATTGTGAAAGAAATTATGTAAAGTAGTCAACTTTACATATTGGCCACGTGGCATAGTTTTATTGGCCAACTCATGCCACCTCAACATATTTTTATAAACGAAGAACAACGAGTTTTGGGCCAAGTTCATTTAAAACCCAAATCTTTTTTCAAAAAATCCAACCACATTTGGAGTTTTGCCCAAAATTCTTTATGCATAGATGGTTGGGTTTAGGGCTCGCATTTCTCTTCATCAAGAAATGGGTTCACGGTCCATATTTTACTACATCACAAAATGTGTTCACGTCCCATATTATTTCCTTACTTCACGAATCGAGCTTATGTCCACATTTTTCTACATTATGAGATGGATTAACAGGTAACAACCCACATGTTTTTCTTGTACTTCATAGGTTAGGAAGAATAAGATCAGAATAAAATCAGAAATTGTATTTAAATTTAGTAACTGGGTGCCTCTCGGATTTGGAGGAAAAAAATACTACTTGTTTGTATTCCCTCTCAAAATTATTTGGACCTCCCTCAACAACAAAAATTAAAGTGAACAAAATTTAATGGTGTCACCACACCAGCAAAATTCACTTCACTTCTCTCAAAACTCGCCGCCTCTCTCAAAGAGAGAAGAATTAGACATGAGGAAGAGAGAAGAAAGAAGAAAAATATGAAAAGAAAGCAGAGAGATATAGACAAAAAACAGACATGAAAGGGGGGGAGGGTGCGCTAAAACGTGTGCGGTGGAAAAAGATGAGTGAACCCTCTTAAAAAATAGAAAAATAAAAAAATAACTTCCTAAAAAATTTATTGAACTCCCTCAATTTTTATTTTTTTTTTGAACTTTTGACTTGAGATCCCAGTAGGCTTAGCCTACTAAATCCCTAAAAAAAAAAGCCAATTAACATTAACAAAAAATAAATTAGATAACAGCAACAATAACATAAATTACCCAAATAACCACAAATGATTATCAATGGCTCATTTATTTAGCCAGCCCAATCA
>OU015761.1:17771046-17791046 GCA_907173295.1 Fagus sylvatica
GTTCAATGCGAGCTGTGGGGTTCTTCACCTGTCAAATGAAATGTTTTAGTATATACTGAAAACAATGCACCAATACTTTATTACAGTATATGCAATAACGAAACCTAAGCATAATACAACAAATATATATGAGCAGAACATAAAAAATGAGACAAATATTCAGAGTTCATCTCTGTACTTCTTTTTTTGATAAGTTTAGAAATTAACATCATGATGTCATATAAATATCTAGGCATTGGGTATTCAATATACAGGAAAATATGTCTTATTCCTAAGTCCAAATCAAATTTGAAATACCAATTTCAACTTTGATCAAATAGACCTGTGTATGTGTGTGACCTAAATGCAACAGGAGTAAAATTGACTATTCTAACACCCATAAATAACACTAAGGCTTTAGCACAACCCACATTTAACAATAAAACTGTTGGAATACATTTCCAACCCATAGTTGTCCCACTCACCATATAGCAACTTAAACAGAAAATATAGTTCTTGAAATTACAGTTTCTTGATAGTTCTTTTCAAAATGAGATATGGATTGCCATCAAATATTCAATTAAAAGGTTTATCATTTATAATCAGAATAACAAGTTACACCAACTGTAATTTGAAACCCACACCCCAAAAACCAAAATACACATCACTGTAACAACCAACATCTTGACATTGCTCAGGGCAAGATACATTCATAAATAAACAACCGCCCCCCCCCCCCCCCCTCTCTTCCTTTTCTCTTTATGAATGATCTTTAGTTTTTATTGGTTCCACCTTTTTCTTTTTTCTTTTTTTAAAGGTAGAAGATAAGTTTTATTAGAGGAAAAAACAACTCTGTGCATCGAGCATGAAAACTAGAGAGTCTGTTCCAGTTCAAGTGTTTCACGGAGGAGGTTGGATTCAATCTGTAATTGTGCACTATATTAATGACTCGCCATAATCAACAGCACCATGAGATCAATATCTAAAAGGAGTTAATCCTGCATCATGGTATGCCTTTCATAAGAAGTCATGACTCAGCCTACTTCCAATGGAAAAAAAGAAAAGTAAAAAGAATCACTTAATATTCAACACTTCAAAAAAAATCATCCATATAATATATTCCATCAAGGTCACCAATCTGCTTCTGCCCACAACTGAATTAGACCATTCACTTAGTTCACAGGCAAGACAAGATACCATACAAAGACCAGACTAATATCAGGAATAAAATAATTTCCTTCCACCATGGCCAGAAAGGAAGGGGACCAGCATAAATAAGTGCATAACCATCTTGTTTCAATTCAAGATGCATTATTGAGGTCTGTTTTCTCACATGGAATTTGGCTTCTGGTGTAACAAATGCCAAAAAAAAAAAAAAAAACATCTTGTTGGATGAAGAACATCCTAAATCTTCAATTGACCAACCAAAAACACAAGTATGATATGGATTGCACAATCCAAGATTATGCATCCTTTCAACCAACACAAACCGCCATATAGGACCATAAAATATTTGCTTGAGATGTGAGGTATGAGCCTCACAGGATTCCAAAAAAATATAAGATAATCTGTCAAAGAAAACCACCATAAATTAACAAAGATAAATGCACTTACAAGCTCGAAGAGATAATGTTTTTACACAATGACACCAACAAGGCACCAATCCCTGGTGATTATTCTTACCTTTCCATCCACAGAATATATGACCATTCAAACTCAAACAACCAAAGAAAACAGAAACACCACTAACACCATGATTTTGTCAGCAACAATTGGTTGCAAAGTAACATTTCATAAATAAATTGAAAAGCCTAATCAGAAACCAATGCATATTACAGCAAACAATGTTGCCACTACTAAGGAACATATATTACTTTTAGATTACACTAAACCCCAACCCCAACCCCAACCCCCAATAAAAGAAAAAAAAAAAAAAATCTTTTAGCAATCTATGATCCCAATGTTTGAAAAACCCATATTATGAATCAAAACTCTTTGTTCTACACAACCATTTTACCAAAAGCAGAAACATCATCAAACTAAAAATGAACCATGATCTTCAACACTAAACCAATCTTTTCTGACACCCACATAAAGTTTAAGAATTCTTTACACTTTTTTGTCCCTCCTTTTATATATGAGCAAAAAATTAAACCCATGAATAACTCAATGAAGCTAATATGTTATCCAAAGAAGTAAATTTTTTTCAAAAAACCCATCAATAATTCACAAGAGTACGCTTACTATTACCATTAAAACAAGCAAAATTAGAACTTTGTAATTGAGATGCATCAAATGTCACAGAGGCAATTCAATCAAATTCAAAAAGAAAGAAACCACTAAACTATTCAACTTTTTTATAAAAAAAAAGACTAAACTATGCGACTTTACCACTACTGTAAATTTTCTCCTGGAAAAATACGCAATAATGCAATTCTGAGAAAGTGAGCCACAGACTAAACGATCAAAGAGAGTCCATTAGTATGGTCTGGAAACACCGTTGGGTGGGTCGCCCAGCCCAACTAGTCTGGCCCAGTAGGTTTTATTGTCACGAACAGAGGGCTGGCCCCTCAAGGCTCATTTGTTACCTTCTGGGTGGCATTCTATAGTTTTCAGAGAGAGAGAAGGAAAAAACGAAAAAAAGAGAGGCTTTTTTCCTTCTTCTGTTGTCGAATAAAACACTTGAGTCGGATAAGATACTTGAGATTACGGATGGACTCAAGAAAAAGATAATCGGAATTTCTTTTTTTTCTTTTTGCTAAAAAGGAAGAAAAGATAATCGGAATTTCTACTTTCATTAAAGGATACCTCTTGATAAGTTGTCTACCATGGGATTTTGACTAAAAGACCCACCCAACTCTACTTAAAGAATAATTATTCCGTACATTTAGTATATTATACTTCTTTTTTTGATAGGTCAAGGTCAAATTTTTATTAAATTAAGTTACCTCCTAGTACACAGGGTGTGTACAAAGAAGAGCAAACAATTAAGATAAATTACAAGAGTCTAGGAACTCCTCAAAAGAGGAAAAACCTGGTGGTGAAAGACATCCACTCAAACAAAGTCCTAAGAAATCTGGACTTAATTTCCAGGGATGTAACCTCAATGCCCTAAAAAACACGCTTGTACGGACTCCATAGGCAGAACCCACTTTTATATGAGAGGAAGATATAGTATACCGGATGTCGGTATTGCAGTGGAGGTCTTGAATATTAGAGTGGTAATTAAAGTCAAATAAAGCTATAGAATATTTGAATGTTTAAGTGCCATCACCAAACTCGGGCTCCTTGTTCAAGTTTGATCCATTTATTTTTCTAACAAATCTAATAATTAAGCTCCTTTCTCTGGACACAACTAAACATCATGACTAGAACATAGTTAATTATAGTATATTTTTTTCTAACATCAATTCACCAAAATACCATAGAAGTTTCACTGTCTGGTTTCGAATCTGAATTCGTCTAGTTTGATCACCTCTAGATGCAAAGGACGCAATTTCATGTAGCAATAAAATTTTGAAATCTCAAAGCACAATATCACATTATCCTTAACAGAAACACAATGACATGAAATGGCTGTACATGATCCATAAAAACGATTCTAATGACTTGCAACTTAAAGTATAACAAAAGATATTATTACACAACAAGCAACACAACATTTTTATGTACACAGTTACAATATTGATGCTCTTTCCATAGTGTAGTCTCAATCGTTTCTTGACTATAGCTCAATTGGTACTTGGCCCTCCCATAATTACAGGATGGGTGAGACCATGAGTTCACGACCCACTACGTGTGTGTGCAACTTACCAATAAAGGGGGAATGTATGCCCAACTGGCCAACTAGCATTAAATGTATGGTGTGTACAACTTTTAAATTTTTTTTGGAATTAATCAAGGAAATTAAAAGAACACCAAAGGCAAAAGCATGTACACTGTAGACATATCTAAGGGCAGTACTGAACTATAAAAAGCAATGGAAGTATGCAGTAACCCCATGGGGCCGGGATGGAGGGAAAGCGAGATCGGAATATTCCATATAAAGTTCATCGAACAAAGTATAAAACCAAAGTACTAGTATACAATGACAACTAAGCCTTAGTCCCAAAAGACTAGTATGCACATGAATACTCAATCAAAAGACTAAAAACAGAAATGTAATACAAACAAACCAAATAAATTACCTGGATGTATGGATAGGTATTGGCAGCAGCAGTGTCACCAATAAGCATGGAATCACATTGAGAGGAATTTCGAGCATTATCCGCCTTTGACTGAACCTGAACAAGGCCCCTATAACAGTTCTTTGAATGCCCAGCCGATATACCTTTAGAAATAATCCTACTCCTAGTATTCTTCCCTTTGTGTATCATCTTTGTCCCTGTGTCTGCCTGCTGATAATTATTCGTCAACGCTACTGAATAGAACTCACCCACAGTCTCATCGCCCTCCAAAACAACACTCGGATACTTCCAAGTAATGGCAGACCCTGTCTCCACTTGGGTCCAGGATATTTTCGAGCGAGCCCCAGCACAGAGGCCTCGCTTTGTAACAAAATTATAAACCCCTCCCTTCCCTTCCTCATCCCCAGCATACCAATTCTGCACCGTGGAGTACTTAATCTGCGCACTCTCAGCACAATACAACTCCACCACAGCAGCATGAAGCTGGTTCCTATCATATGAAGGCGCTGTACAACCCTCTAAATACTCCACAAAACTCCGGTCATCCGCAACTATTAATGTCCTCTCAAACTGCCCTGTTTCCAATGCATTTATCCGAAAATAAGTCGAAATCTGCATTGGACACTTGGTGTCCTTTGGAATATAACAAAACGAACCATCACTAAACACCGCAGAATTCAAAGCCGCATAGTAATTATCCTCACTAGGCACCACCCTCCCCAAATACTTCCTAACCAAATCAGGGTACTCCCTAATCGCCTCTGATATCGAACAAAATATCACACCGGCCTTCTCTAAAGTCTTCCTATGCGTCGTGGCAATTGACACACTATCAAGAACAGCATCAACGGCAACATTAGCCAATCGATTCTGCTCATTCAAAGGGACACCCAATTTATCAAAGTACCTAATGAGTTCGGGGTCGGCCTCATCGAGGCTATTCAAAGCGGGTTTCTTCTTGGGCGCAGAGTAATAACAAATATCTTGGAAATTTATAAGTGGGTATTGGTTATCAGACCACTTAGGCTCTTTCAACTTCAAGAATTTCTCATAAGCATTCAATCTAAACTCAAGCATCCAATCGGGTTCTTCTTTAAGAGAAGAAATCAACCTGATTGTTTCCTTAGAAAGCCCCTTAGGAATCGAATACGAATCAATATCAATGTTAAAACCATATTTCTTATCGTACTCAATGTTACGTAGAATTTCCTGGATTTTCTCACTAGCACTAGTTGTATTTGTAGCTGTAGAAATCGAAGACTTACCTGGTGAAGAAGAAGAAGAAGAAGAAGACGAAGAAGGAGAAGAAACTGAACCCGGACCCGAATACCCGACATCTGCTCTTACCTTGAAGGGCCTTGAAGTTGGGGTTTTGAGGATTGGAAATTTAGAAATTTGGGGTTTTGAAAGAAACCCTTTAGAGAGTTTAGGTGAATCATAAATGGGTTGTGGAGAAAAGCGTGAAATAGTACCGTTAGCTAAGAGAGAAGCCATGGATGTGGTGAGGTTCAGAGAAACGTGAGTGAAAGACATCAACACAAATATGTTTTCTGTTTTTTATGTTTTTTGGGTATTTTCTTAGAACAGAAATTCGTTGTATTGTTTTTGGCCACAAATTAAAGGAGGCTCGTGTGTAACACGTACCTTCGAGGATGAGGACACGTGGCTGTAATTTCGTGAAGCAGGCAATTTAAAGAGTTTAAGATCAACTCAGCACCAAACTCATCTCATGTCTCTGTAACCAAACAAGTGGGAGGTTTTTTTTTTTTAACTTGCTGTTTTGAGGTGGTGATAGGCGGCGGCGAGATTGATTTTTGTTGGTCAAGTTCTCTAGATTTGGATGTCGGGGAGCAGAAAATCAATGATTGGAGCCGGCGGTGAGGAGGAAATCTGTATATGGAAGATGAGATTGGGGATTTTTAAAGATTGGCTGTTTAAGTTTTTTATTATTATTATTATTCTAGCTGTTTAGGTTTTAAAACTAAAATGAATTAATAAAAATTAAATTTATTAATAAAAAAGAAAAAGAAAAAAAAAAAAAAACATGTGTAATAAAAATTGAAGCGACACGTCATTAGGATGAAAGTTGAAAAGAAAATGCCAAAAACACAAATTAAGGTGAATTTTAATATCCTATTAATTAAATTTTTTATTCAAAAAAGGAGAATCAAACTGTGATAGAATGAAAAGTAGACAAAGTGTCAATTATTTTTATCATTTTAAAGGTAGAGTGTTTTTCTTAAAAATCAAGTAGGATGAATGTAATTTCATTATAAACTCCAAGGTTTTATTATAATTTATCCCAAAAAAAAATTAGATATCTATTATGTATGTTTTGTTATATAGGATGGAAAAATAGAAAAATGGAAAATATAGCTTGTATAAATTCACTATTATACTCTTATTACATAATATATAATTTTTTTTTTATTATTATATAAGAATAAAATTATCTTTAAATAATTAACATCATATTTTATAATATATATATATATATATATATATATATATATATATATATATATATATATATATATATATATATATATATATATATATATATATTTCTCTTCCTTAGATCATAAAATAAAATAAAATAAAATAAATGTATAAAACATGAAAACAAATTGTCAAATGTTAACACATTGATAAAAATGTATAAAACATGAAAACAAATTGTGAAAGATAGATTTAGGCTTTTTACCATTGTGTGCATTTAAAAAAAAACTTTCAAAAGCCACTTGAATGATTCAGCTATCTCATCGTACAAAAGGGCAGCCCCTAAAATCACCATCTCTCTATGGTGATTAAAACTAATGAACAAAGCTAAGGCCTAAAATTTTTATTTGTGCCATATGTAGTGTCAAAAGTAATAACATCTCCAAAATGAGCATAATCTATAATCATTTTAGCATCAGCCCAAAATATATTAATTATCTGCTCTTCATTATCTAATTGTACTACATAATGAAAGGATGGATTATGAATCAATTGTTGTTGAAAATACCTTAATAAACTACCGGCTTCACCGTATATCAAGCTTCTTTGGCGTCTCGTTCGAAGATAATTTTTCTGATTAACTTCAATGTACCCAAGTGTTGACACCTCATTTTGTAACCATTAATTTTATTTTTTTACACTTTAGTGCATAAAAGAGTAAAATGGTAATTTCACAAGCTTGAAAATTCAAAGTTGGTCCATAAATTTAAAATCATATTTTAAGTGATCAAAATTGAATTAAGAATGAGAGTGCATTTTTCGGATTGGAAATCGGATCAAAAACCAAGATTTTATTAAGGAAATAAATTTGATTGGTTGAAATGATATTTACCATAAGTTCACATGCATAGAATTACTTGTTAATTAATTTGATTGGTCCTCTAAAGGATTAAATTAAAATCAATTAATAAATAATTCCTATTGGTTTAGAACACCTTAAAATGGTAAGTATTCATGCACAAGATATTCATCCAAGGATAATTCTTAAAATTGATTTATTTTTAACTAATGGGATAATTATTTTGACCAATAATTATCATATTAATTATTAATAAATTGATTAGAATTAAGAAATCTCGAATTCAGCCAAATAAAAACTTCTAAATCCATTAGAAATTGACCAAAGGTGAAAAAACCCAGAATTATCCAAAGCCCAATTCGGATTTGGATTCCAGCCCATACACTAGTCGGTATTTCAACCATAACTTTTGACTCAATTATCCGATTGAGTTGATTCAAATTGGGCTGGAAAGCTGACATGATTGGTTACAAATATGTCTACTGACCATCTCCAAATTCGAATGTTTAGATGGTCAAAACGGGCCCGCAATTAGAGCTTAAAAATCAACTAGAATTTTGGGATTTTCATGAAGTATATCCAATTTCCAAAACCTTAATGCACTCCCATGAGGTCTAAAACGTGGGTAGGTTCATTTTAGGGCTGTCATATAAATAGAAAATATTCTCATTTTAACAGGGGTTGGAAAAATTAGTCAAAGCAATCCTAAGCAAAATTCAAGAGAATTTTTGCAAAGGGTTAAACTTTGGAATAAGAACACAGGTGTGTTCTTATATTCAAGCCTAGGGATTACAAAAGCCATTTTTTTGTATTCTCTAGTTCCAATTTTTCAATTCCATTTTTAATCTCTTTTAATCATATTTAATAGTTTTTCTCAAGAAACAATTTTTAGGACCGGTGGTATTCTCAATCAAGAGTCAGCATCCTACCGCAATCAAATTCAATTCGGGACACTCATTCAGGAGGTTGCATCCCAAAAGGTATAATCATTTCTTTTTTAGTTTAATGCAACAACTTTAATTGTGTAGAATGCATGATTAGGTTTTAATTTTAATTGTTTGATTAATTTTTAATGCACAATTGCTATATTAATTGCACTATTTTCGGTTTCTGTTTTGTGAATTATGCAAATCTGATTTTTCTAACATGTTGTACTAAAATTACAGCAACTTTAAATAATTTTTTTCATGTGAGATGAAGGCTTAAATGATTTTAAATGCTTGATGATTAATCACTGTTTAATTTTTTATTACATATACTGTTGTGATTCTATGAATCAAATGCGAGTATGGTTTGTTTGAGGTTGTGAACTTAGATTAATGGATCCTTAAAGACTGACCTAGGTCAGGTTGGATGGGTGTCTAACACCTTCCCATCCAATCCCCTAGCTCCCGAATCCTAATCTTAGGGGATGCTTAGATTAGTTTATGTATCCTATTTACTTTCTTTTTTAGATTGTATTTAGGACCAAAGCCTTGTATTTTGTTTTCTTAGATTGTGTCTAAGGCAAAATATTGTAATTTGTTTCTTTTCCAAACAATTGTATTATTTATTCAATCAATAAAAGATAACACTTTTTTCTTAGCTTTTTGTTATAAAAGTTAGGTGACGACTCCATTGTAATATCCCCTAGTGATTAGGATAGAAAACAATGTAATCACCATTTTTGAGAATCATGTTTATACATTTACATTGGGTTAAAGGTCGTGGTTCTCACACCAAGATTAGCCCTTCCCCAGCTTCTCTACTCATTAACTCATGTACTGCCTTAGGCTTAATTCCGGAAGCATTAGCTAAATCAACAATAAAAGCTTGGGCTTCAGACATCCTTCGTTGTGATCGCATCATGTACGCAGTTTCTAGAAGATGAAGAATATGATTATGTTCAGCTAAAAAATCATACACCTTATACTTTCCAGTCTTCCAAACTAATGAAACACCCAACCGTACAGGACAATTAGTCCTTGTTTCCTGTCGAGGCTGATTGGTCAGATGATCTCGTTTTTCTACTTTTCGAGAACATTCTTTAGAACACAAAAATCTTCTTGATGTTATTTCGCCGTCTATCTTACTTTTATTTAAATAATGCTTTCGAACATTAAAACCCATTTGCTTTCCATAATTTTCCCAATACTTCCAAGCCACCTCTAACGTATCAAATTCCATACCAACCTTTGGGACCTAATCAACCATGGTATCCATGTTTTGAGAGGACATATCTGCCATCCTATAAAAAGATCATGAAACCAAATTCTAATTAGTTCGATCAAACTGAATATTACAACAATTTTTTTTTTAAAGAAATCATGACTTTGAAATACAAATGTTGCACAGTACTTAAAAGAAAAAAAAAAAGTTCTGAACTTTGAATTACAAATGCTACACAGAACTATTAAAAAATAAATAAATAAACTGAACAGCCAACAAGAAGCTCTGACGTTTGAATTACAAATGCTACACAAAACTATATATAAAAAATAAAATAAAAACTGAGCAGCCGATTAAAAATTACAGAGAGAAAGATTTAGAACACAAAACAACCAATAAAAAAAAGTTCCCACCTATGAAACGTGAAGTACAAATGCTGCATAATTCTGTATATATATAAAACTAAACAGCCAATAAAAAAATTTAGAGAAAGATTTATAACCCAATTCTAATAAGCTTAAAGGGAATATCACAACACCATTAAAAAAAAAAAGAAAAAACCTTGCCTCCATTGGCCTTTCATCAGTTATCCAAGGGCGATTTGATGAGCTTGACTTTAATAGATCTACCATTTGGGATAAAAAAAATTGAGAAATTTATGAATAAACAAAATGGAGAGAGTTGTAAACAGAGAAAAAACAAAAAGAAATAAAAGTTTTTTCTCTTGGCAATGAAGTTTGGCGGGAGTCTATAGATTTTAGGGATGAAAATGGTGGGACGTGTGTGCTCTTGAGAAAAGAAAGAAACGGAAGAAGAAAAAAGAGTAAAGTTTGCAAACGGCTTTTAACAAACGTGAATAGTTAATGAGTGTTTTAATGCACTTGAAACACTCATTTATATTTGGTTTAAATACTATTTAGGTCCTTAACCTTTGGCATTTGTGTCAAATTGGTTCCTAACCTTTCATCTGTGTCAAATTGGCCCTCAACCTTTTAACCTTGTGTCAAAATGGTCATGGTCATTAAGTGCCGTTAAGAAAATGTTGGATAGAAAATGTTGATTTCTGATGGAAAACTAATGGTATTTTTCTGATATAAAAAATATCTGACGTAGCATGCCACATCATATTTTAATTTAAAAAAAAATACCAACTCAAATAATAATTTTTTTTTTCTTGATCAAAGTAAAAGAGTGAAAAATCCCTAACCTTCAAAATCCCTACCCTCTTTCACTGCCCTCACCCTCCCTGCTTGCGCTGCCCCTCTTCCCTGCCTGAGAGGTCTCCTATGACACCAATTAAAACGCATATCCATTGGACCACAATCAAATTTGTTTCTTTCAAGTTCCTAAAATGTTCCTAAAATTGTTAATTACTTAACTAATTAAGGTGAACAATTGTTAGTCCCAGGTTGTCTCCCAAATTTAATTTGCTTCTCATGGTTCTCCTCCCTATTCCTCCATTGCCCTTCCTCATCATTGCAATGGCCACTGCTGACTCAGAAATTAGCTGTAGTTCATCTACTTTGCCAAGAGATTTGAACAAAATTTCACCTTCTACAGAAGCCAATTTAGAATAGATATTTTTGTTCTTGTGTATAGTCAGAGGATTTTTATTATTCAGATTGATTGAGGTGAATCCTCAGTGGCTATGTTAAAGTCCAATGGGCCTAACTCAATCTCAAAAGACGTCTTTTGAGATTGAGTTAGGCCCATTGGACTTTAACATGGTATCAGAGCCACCCCTTGGGTGTTGGGCAGATCTCTCCCCAATAATGGTCCACGTGTTTGGTTGATCCGCCACACGTGAGGGGGCATATTAAAGTGAGAGTCTTGTCCCACATTGACCAAGTGTTCTTGGGTTGTGCAATTTATAAGCCATGGGCATCCCTCATCTCTCAAGGCGTCTTTTGAGATTGGGCAGATTAGGTATACAAGTATAGTAGAATAGCAAAAATGCGTTCTTCATCATTAATACGTTTGCTCGCGGTAATTGTGGCCTTTTGGGAGAATCAATGACTGCATCAAAGATGCACTTGCTAGTACTAGTACATCTGAGAATTCTTAATTGGCTAGTTGTAAATAGCCCCAGACTGCGGAACAAAGGATAATTTAGAATAGATATTTTTGTTCTTGTGTATAGTCAGAGGATTTTTATTATTCAGATTGATTGAGGTGAATCCTCAGTGGCTAACCAGAGCGGCTTCATCACACACGTCTAACTGATATTTGTACCAGCCATGTTTAAAATTGAGTCAATGAAGCATTTCATCATATGAATTTTAAGGATTATTGATGCTCTAATATTTTAGAATATATTATTCAGTTGTGGAACTAAGTAGGCTTTTATAAAAGAGATTGAAATAAAAGTCTCTGTTCAAAAGGAACCCTGCCGACACACAAATATAATAATGAAATAATTTTCTTTACAGTTTCTTCAATAAAAAAAAAAAAGGCAAGAAAGAGACAGTGAATGTGACAACAAACCAGGTTTATTGCATTTCTCTTTCTTTGGGTTGTCATTTCTGCGTCCTTGGGCTGTAACGACAGATTCGCAAGATTAAACAAGTACACGAAGGCTCAGTGAAAACTTGAGTTAGGGATTTGTCATCATGGTTAGACATAAATGAACAAACTTAGGCAGGGAAGAGGGGCGGCGCAGGCAGGGAGGGTGAGGGCAGTGAGAGAGGGCAGATTTTACTTGATCAAAAAAGAGAAAAAAAAAAGAAGAAAAGAGAAAGAAACTCACGTGCCATGTCATGATCAATATTTTTTTGTATTTTGGAAAAAAAAAAAAAATTAAAACATGAGGTGTATTTTTTAAATTAAAAAAGACCGTTAGTCACGTCAGTATTTTCATCCAACACTTAATGGCAATACAAGTTAAATTGAAATTTGACACAACAAAGGTTGGGGTTATTTGGCACAAAGGCCAAAGGTTGAGGACCAAAACGGTTTAAACCTTTATAAACATTCTTGATTTTTATTTAAAATAATAGGTTGAGATTTAAATAACTCTACCTTATAGAATACTCTAGGAACTCTAGAGGATCTGAATCCTAAAGACTCCTCCAATATCACTTAACCTTTTAATGTAATTAATTGAGGTAAAAATATTTATTGCTGCTAATGGCTTAAACAAAGAATTTTATTTTGAAAATGGAGGACGGCCCAAACAGAGAGAAACCTCATAGCACTACCATAAGCTATAGTTCAATCAATGGAAGTACTCTTCTAATTTTCTCCATGGTGGAATACTAACTACCGAAATTTATTGGAAAGACATTGCGTACATTGCTTAATTACATTCCCAGCACTACATCAATTTTATTACTGGACCCAAAATAGACTGATATTGCTTACATTCTCAGTTCTAGTGCTTAAGACTGAATCAAAATCAATTTTTATTTAAAAAAGAAAAAAACGAAAAAGTGAGATCCAAACACAATCAATCGGAAATTCCACAAAAAAATGTTGTGCGTGTGTGAATGATTGAACCTCCAAAAATGGCGTGGATTGTGGACAGAAATTGATATTGTAGGTCAAGCAGTCAAGCAGGGAAGGAATTCTACATGAATTATTCTCGTCAAGTCGTTGCAGTAAACCATAAGTTTATCATTACCATTTTTGAATAATAATAAATTTCCTGATTCAATCAGAATCCAACTCGGTTTGGCTCATTGTGCGTAGCAAATACTTTTAAGCTAACGATTTAAATCATAATAAATAAACATTGGCCCCTTCAAAGCAACCTCTAGCTAGTAATATAGAAGCCCACCAATTTTCTGGCGTGATTGAGGTTCAGCATCTCGGTATAACATTAGTATTTCAGGCTAGAAGTTCCACTAAGAACCATAAGAAATCATCAACTTGGTTTTGGACAACATAGAAAGGAAACGACTGATTTCCAAATTTACTTACCATATTCTAAGCAAACATTAATAATGGTGGAGCTTAAACAAGACAAACTGTCAGTGGAGTCCTACCAATAAAAATACTTAAAATACGATGAGAATTTTTTCAACTACATCCTTAGAAGCACAGTGATTACATTAAATATCCAATCTTCTAAAAAGCTTGGTCCTAAGTTGACAGATAAGATATTGTTTGTCAAATCCATAATAAAGAAATATGCATAGCATTTGTCTCAAGAATTTCATATTTCTCAAGAACATACACAAGTCAAGTTCAAAAGTAGATACAAAAAGATGCTATATATCTGAACACTACGTCAAGCTCGCATACATTTTAAATGCATTTTTCCAATATTTCCACGAACACTGAAGGCAGGAGGAAGAATCAAGGATATAATCCAATCAAACCAACAATTCAAGGGAAACTACAAAACTAGTACGAGTATATCTCAAGAGGTGTCCTTTTTTGATCTTCTCTCGGCGCACGTTTAGCGGCTCTCGCTATCGTGCGCCTGAGAGACTTTCCGGCACCATCTCGCACGTGTGCTTGCCGCCGCCCTTAGTGGGTTCTATTCCTGCCCTCGTGGGTTGTTTCTCTTCCCCTTGTGGGTTTTGCACTCTGCTCCGCGTGGGCTTGCCTCTCCCTGGGGTTTTTTTCGGCCTTGTGGAGGTTGCTGCCTCTGCTTTCTGATCGAGAGGCGTTGCTACTGCTGCCTCACTAAGTCGATTCCTCCGTGTGTTGGGCTTTCCATCTTCCATCCTTGGCCTTGGTGTCGCTTGTGGTGCTGGAATCATCAACAGTGTTTGGAAGCTTGGAGTTACTGGATCTGTGCTTTAAAGGGAGTTGATGCAGGCTGGGGTTGATATATCTATATTGCGTTTTGTAGATTTGTTTGGTTTTGGGGTCTCCATTTTATTGTGGGTTCTACTACTCGCCATGAAAGCCTTGGGTTGGAATTGTCGGGGCATTTGCAATGCCGCGACAGTCCGAGCCCGTAAGGCCCAAATAAAAGGGGTTCACCCAGAGATTGTGTTCTTGAGTGAAACTAAGGCGGATGAGGATCGTATGGATAAGGTTATGAAGACTTTGGGATATTCAGAGAAGCTGGCGATAAATGCAAGGGGAAAAGCAGGAGGATTGTGTATGATGTGGATTAACTCTATAGATGTCAAGGTCTTAGAGTTTGATTCGAATATTATTGCTATTGAGATAAAGGAAGGAAACTGTGTATGGGTGTTAGTTGGATTTTATGGTCCAGCCTATACGAGTAAAAGGCGTAGGGCTTGGGAACATCTTAATGCTCTGTTGGAATCAATCCAAGAACCTTGGGCTTGTTTTGGTGACTTCAACTTGACCATCAGTGACGAGGAAAAACTGGGAGGTAGGAGGGGAAATTCCTCGAGACAAAATTTCCTTCAGGATATGATGTTTGAACTGGGCGCTATAGATTTAGGTTACTCTGGGAATCAATTCACTTGGTCAAACAACAGATGGGGTAGAAATGCTATTAAAGAGAGATTGGACAGGGGAATTGCCAGCATGAGTTGGAGATTAAAATTTCCAAAGGCAACTATATACCACTTGGGGGCCATCAAGTCAGATCATTGCCCAATTGTTCTAGACACGAACCCTGTTGACACTTTCTACCCAAGACCATTCCGTTTTGAAGCAGCTTGGACAAGAGACCCAAGGTCGTTAGACATAGTCAAAGAAGCTTGGGTCACTGAAGCTAAGGGATCAGAGTGTTTTAAATTATATAGGAAACAATACAACACACAAATGGCTCTGAAGAAATGGAATAGAGAGGTTTTTGGCCACTGCCAACATAGGATAGATTCTTTAATGCTCCAAGATACAGCAGATACAACAGAATGAGGCAACAGAAGAAAATCACAGAAATGAAGCTTGTTTGCAATATGAATTAAGTGAATGGCTTTTAAGGAATGAGATTTTGTGGAGACAAAAATCAAGGGAGACCTGGCTTCGTGAAGGTGATAAAAATTCAAAATACTTCCATCTGTCTACCATCATCAGAAGAAGGAGAAACAAAATTGATACCATTAAGTCTGATTTGGGTGAATGGATCACAGATAGGAAGGAAATCAGAAAGCATTTCCTAACACATTTCACAAGCCAGTTTTGCGAGGAAGAGGTGGACTTCCCTACTAACCTTGAAGAATTGATTCCAAATAGCATTTCAGATAGCGAAAATGAAGAACTTTGCAGGATTCCAACTCCTCAGGAAATCAAGAAGACTTTGTTTGATATGTCAGCTCAAAAATCCCCAGGACCTGATGGGCTCCCTGTGTTGTTCTATAAAAAATATTGGGGCACGGTGGGCAATGATGTGATAAGGGCTGTGATAAACTTCTTCATTTCTGGTAGACTACTCAGGGAGGTGAACAATACATTCTTGGTACTCATTCCCAAGGTACAAAATCCAACCTCTGTCAATCATTTTAGACCTATTAGTCTTTGTAACGTTGTCTATAAAATCATTGCAAAGATACTAGTGTCTAGATTAAGGCCTCTTCTCCACAAATTAATATCTCCATGCCAATCGGCTTTTATACCGGGAAGATGGGTAGCTGAAAATGAAGTCATTGTCCAAGAATTATTACATAGTTTTAAACAGAGGAAGGTTAAAGGGGGGATGATGGCTATTAAGCTAGACCTTCAAAAGGCATATGACAGAGTAAATTGGAGCTTCCTACAAACTGTGTTGAGGAATTTTGGATTCAAGGAGACCTTTATAGCATGGATAATGGAATGTGTTACTTCTGTTTCATTCAAGTTGCTTATAAATGGTGGATTAACAGACTCCTTTAATCCTAGTAGAGGATTAAGGCAAGGGGACCCACTATCCCCTTATCTTTTTATCCTTTGTCAAGAAACTCTTTCTAGACTTATTGAGAAGCAGCTTTCTGAAAGAAGAATCAATGGAGTCAAGGCCAGTATTGGAGGACCAGCCATCACCCATGTAATGTATGCAGATGATATAATTCTTTTCTCCAAAACTAACAAAAAAGAGACAACCATTTTGAACCAGTGCCTAGATACTTACTGCACATGGTCTGGACAGATTGTAAATAGGAACAAATCTGGTCTTGTTTTTTCTAAATATACTCCAAAGCCAACCATTAGGCACACCAAACATTTGCTCCAAATGAAAGACACTCAAGAAGGATGCTATCTACCTTGGTGCCCCTCTATTCCTATCCAAAGCAAGTGTGAGGGATTTTCAATTTTTGAAAGAAAGACTCGAAGCTAAATTGATGGGATGGCGCAGCAAATGTTTATCTTGGGCAGGGAGATGCACAATGATCAAATCAGTAGCTCAAGCTTTACCTAATTATGTCATGTCTACTTTTGAGCTCCCAAACAAAATTTGTGAATCCATGGATGCCCTGAATAGAAGGTTTTGGTGGAAACCAAACAATCAAAATGGTAAATACATGGCTTGGAATTCTTGGGATAAACTCTGCCAAACTAAAAGAGATGGAGGATTAGGCTTTAGAAAAACCAAGGAAGTAAATATGGCGTTAATAGCAAAGCTGTCATGGATGGTTGCATCAAAAAGGAATAGTATCTGCATGGAGCTCTTAAGGAAAAAATATAAAGTCAGGAAAGATTGGCTAAGCAAGGAGCCTATGAAGACAGCCTCCCCAATTTGGAGGGCCATTGAAAAAGCTAAGAAGATTGTTTTAAAGGGTGCGTGCTACATGGTTGGTGATGGGAATTCTATTAACATCTGGAAGGATCCTTGGGTCCCATGGTTAGAAGATTTCAAACCAAAGCCAAAGGACGAATCAATCCAATTAAACCCACAGATGGTGTCAAGTCTCATAGATCAAAATGCACATAAATGGAAATTGGAAGCTCTTGAGCAACTTTTTGACCAAGAATCAGTGGAGGCTATATCCAGAATCATTATTCCGATAAGACAAAGAGAAGACAAGCTAATGTGGATTCATGACCACAAAGGAGTATTCACGGTAAAATCTGCTTACAAGCTAAACCATGACAATAGTAGTGGAAGCAATGCTGGTTTTGAATGGCAGAGAATATGGAAGCTTAAGGCACATGAGAGAACCAAAATGCTTCATTTGGAGAATTGGTGCAAATGTTCTGCCAACAAAGGAAAGAATTGCTCAAAGAATGCCCATCTCAGATACCTCCTGCAGCTTGTGCAATGCCGAACCAGAATCAGGTGCACATCTTTTCTTTAATTGTACAATTGCTAGAGCCATTTGGTATGGTGGCAGCTGGTGTTTCAGATCTGACAGTATCAGGGTGCAAAATAATGAAGACATTGTGAAGATAGTTTTAGACCCTCCTTGTTTGGGAAGGCTCCAAAATACAGCTGAGCTGAAGGATCATTATTCCTTGATAATGGGGACAACTATTGAAGCTATATGGAACTTGAGAAATCGAGTTCTACATAACGGGGAGCATATCAACTTAGATGCTATTGTTAATAACATTGAAAGTCGAATACTAGAATACAAGCTGTCTAAAGAGCCACCAAACCAAAAAGTTCCTACTGAACCAGCTAGATGGTGCTGCCCTCCCCCAAATGTTGTGAAATTAAATGTGGATGCTGCTATTGCCAATGATTTTTCAACTCTAGCTGTCATAGCTCGTGACTCCTATGGGAATATTTTGAAAGCTTGGGCTAAAAGGTCTAGTCATAGCGACCCTCTGCAAGCTGAAACCTACGCCATTCTTTGGGCCCTAAAGCTGGCTACTGAAGAAAATTTCCTCCACATCTTGGTTGAAGGTGATTCTAAGATTTCCTTCGATGCTATCCAAGGTGAAAGCACTGTCCCCTGGACTATTTCTAGTATAGTTAGCAATGTAATTGAGCTTAGAAAAGTTTTTGTTTCTTGTGATTTTTGTTGGGTTGGAAGGGAAGCAAATTTTGTTGCCCATTCTTTGGCAAAATTTGCGATCTCTTCCCCCTTAGATCTAAGTTGTAACATCTCTTCCTTGCCCCACGCTGTTTGTGATGCTTGGAAGATGGATTTGTTGGCCTCTGCTCCTTAATGAAATTTGCTTTATCAAAAAAAAAGAGTATATCTCAAGAGGAGCCGGATTTCTAGCTGACAAACGATTTAAATAAGTTAGGAAAAATTGGTGTCCCAAATAATGTAGCATCACTGCATTAGTCAAAAAGCAAAATCTAGTGGAGAAAAAAGCACCATAATTGTAGCTCAGTAAAAATTTCAGACTCCACATACATGCATCCTTTGGAATCCACTGCCAACTCAGGTCATTGAAGTCCACGCCTTTCTTGTTCTGTTCACACAAATCAATGAAGACTTTCTCTACGCGGTGTCCTCTTTCTTTTTCATTAATGAAGGACAGTTGAACCCAGTGTACTAGAGACTGAAAAAACCATCACCTCTTGGTAAAGTTGATGGAGATTATAAATCCATATTTCCAATTAAATCCAAACGATGTGTTAGGTGCCTTTTGCATTTGTTACTTTTCATTTGTGGAATACGGTTCTATTTTGTTTGGTAAAGCTTTCATTTGTGGAAAACCAGTGCCTAGTCAAAGGTAACCTTTCCTAATGTATGCTGAAATTTGTTTGTATTCATAATTCCTTGCTGCTACAGAAATTTGTTTGAATGGCTCATGTTAAATAGTAACAATGCAGGCTGGATCGGCTCGGTTTTCAGAAATGGGGACCCTTATGAAGCAACAAGGCAGTGGAATGCAAAATGTATGAGAACCGTGGCTTAAACAAATTTCTGTGATATAATTTTGTTGGGTGCAATTGACCAACAATATGTTCACACTTCATTATAATAACTACAACCAATGTTACATATATAGCATCAGCTTTCTGTTGTGTATAAAACTTTTGGGCAAAATATAATGTTGGCTCTTAAATTTGAGTTTTTTAAGTCCTTAAAATTTAATGTGATCGCTTTAAATTCATTGAATAATGTAACTAAACTATAAAACTAATATGTCATCATTTTATTTGACACATTAGGAACTAAGAGTAAACACTTTAAATTTATTAGAGACTAAAAACGATGATTTATAGTTTAAAAACCAATAATATATTTTGGCCAAAAAAATACATGTTGATCAATCACTTCACATTGACCACTTATTACAATGAAGTTTTTTATTTTGTACAATAGTGCTTTTTATCTTTTTCTCCTCCATGGGACTCTAAAAAAAGACATTTGACATTAAACTCTTGTTGGGCGTGATGATCAAGGAGGTCATGGCTATGAAAAGTAGTCACAGAGTATTTCCCTTGATCACAAGGTAACAGTAAAAAAATCTCCCACAGCAGAACAAAATATAATGTTGACAGCGATTCTAGTACAGTTGGTACATCAGTTCGTCGAATACAGCTTAGTTTTTGAATAGAGTTCACGAGGTAACAGTAAAAAAATCTCTTGTTGACAATCAGGAGTAATTATCTCCAAGTTGGTTCTCCAATATTCTAGCCC
>OU015761.1:17796046-17857076 GCA_907173295.1 Fagus sylvatica
AATCATCATAAGAATATTTTTTCCTGTGCCAGTCCTTGATATTTGAGATTTGCTCTCACTACCAACCTGGTAATATAAAAATCTAAGTGAACAAGAATTGCTGGGTAGACTAGAGAGAACAATTTTCTTAAGGATAAGCAGAGCTACAACATCTGTTAATATTTCAGGGAAATATACTCCAATACGTAAGGTATAACACATATCCCAAGAATAGGATCTTCTCCCATGGACAAGGTTGTTATAAGTCTCTCAGAATGACATACTCAGAACCATCAGAAAATTAAATTTAAGTCAGTGCCAGAAGAAACATGCTCCAGCTGGGTCTAAATTCAATTTTACTTCCATGAAATATTAACATTCTTCCTAG
Source organism: Fagus sylvatica (assembly GCA_907173295.1). NCBI lineage: Eukaryota > Viridiplantae > Streptophyta > Magnoliopsida > Fagales > Fagaceae > Fagus > Fagus sylvatica. The sequence continues at coordinate 17,796,414 of OU015761.1, forward strand.
AGGGGTGCTATTTAAAGAACTCAAAGCTATATCATTTTTTATTTTTATTTTTTTAATTGTAAAACAAAGGAGGAATTCATAGATGCAAAAAGCAGTTGGGGCAAATGAGCTGTTGGTGACCATATAGGATTTATTGTTGATAAAGCCTTTCGCACTAGAAAACAAGAAGCCTTGCAAGGCATTTATGGCAGAACTCACTGACTCTAAGCATACCAAAAGAAACAGTAAGAAAATAATGGGATTAAAGAAGTTACAAGTTTCTCCTGTAAGACTCTTATATCTTGAATGCTTGAACTCCTCTCCTCTGTTAGCTTTAAAATAGTAACTTCAGCCTGCAAAGGAAATCCAAAGATTTGATTGCTATTGCTGTTGAACATTAAGTAGTAGCACGTGCAAGAACAATAAAGAAGTCATAAAGCATGTTTCACTTCATGAGTGAGTAAGCAAAGCTTGAATTACAATCAAGAAGTCATAAAGCATGTTTCACTTCATGAATGGATGAAAAATAAAAATAATAGTAATGATTATCATGCAACGTCTTGAATGACAAAAGAAGCATATCATGGAATGCTTATAAAAGTAATACAATGTGCAAAAAAGTATTTTCAATATAAAGCACTCAATAACCAGTACTCACATGCAGGAAGGTTGGATATATCTACAGTAACTGCACAAGGAATCCCCAAATTTTGAAGAGCCCCCCTGATGATTCCACATGGGAAATAAAGATGCATGCTTGTAGCTTGTGCAGATTTGCTTTCAGCCGGAGAATTATCTTGAGCTAAATCTTCTTTTTCAGGCGATGGATCGATTGACGTGCGTGCAAGCCAACGAAACCGATTATCTTGCAAGACAAATGTACCCTACAAGATGAACAAAATCCATTTTCTCAAATTCAAAGAAAAAGATACAATGTATATTCACTTTAAACAATCGAACTTACTCTGTGATTAGTTGTCTATTTGCTTCTTGAAAAGGTCAGACCAGAAGTCCTTGCAGATGAACTTGATTGCCTCTAGATGATCACTGAACCGAGGCCATTCCAAGGTATACCTAAAAAGTAGTACTTTTACTATTATAGGCACTTTATAGCAAACCATACTAAGAACTGTATTATGTATCACATAATCATTAAGATATACAAATTTACCTACAAAACTAACTATATCAGTAATAAGTATCAAGATCTAAATTAATTATGTATACTCTATGCTGCTCATTGCTTCAAACAAAGTTTTTTCTGCTGTTCTGCCATGCCCCTATATATTGATATCAGATTCAATGTTACCCACCTAAATAAAAAGCTAGAAATTCACAATATGATTTTAGAAGCAAAGCTATACCAGCTACACATTGATGCCTTAATAGCAACCACATTCAAATAATCATATATCCATGTGGTTGTCTCCCGTTTGAGTAATCCTTGTGTTCGGTAACCACACAAAATGATTAGATATGAACCAAGCTTCACCTTTAAAAAGCAGCCTTTTTTTAAGAATCAGATTCTGTATGCCCCAAAACCATACATATAAAATGCTTTTCAAAGAACTTCGAAACAAGTCGCTTTAGCTTCGCTTTCAATAAGCACTAGTCGTAGACCCGCACGCTGCGCGGATATTTTGATGTTTTTATTTTAAATGTAGCATAATTGAAATGGTATATTATAGAATTTGTAATTTAGAAAAGCCACCTTTATTTGAAATAGTATTTTAATTTTAAATTGTAGCGTAACATAATTTATTTTCTTTTCATATATCATATATAAGAGAACGTTATTTTGCCTTTTTGCAGTACTTTTTGGACATTTAGTAAAGGCTATTATTTTTTTTTTTTTTAATTTTACATTGTTGGAACTATTAAAAGAAATAAATTAAGAGTGTGTAAGCATATTTGTTTGTTCTAATTTAAAACAATTGCAATTGCAATCTCAATTTTATATTTTTCATAATTACTTTTAGGTAGTGTAGGTTCATCTCTTTGTTTATTTTCATAATGGATTCTAAATTTCTAAAAGGTTAAATATATATTAGTTTATTCAAGCTCTATATTCTATTGAAATCAAGTTCCTTGTTCTATAAAATGATCTTCTAAATTGTAAGTTGTATGAAATGATTCTGTATGATAAAAACTATTGCATACATACAACATGTGGCGCTCCCTAATGCTTGTAAATATAAATAATTGCAAATGTTGATTGCCTATGCTTATTCTTGTTAGTAATTTTTCGGCCAGGTACATGCATAGAACAACAATGCGAAGGGATTGTATTGACAATTTAAAACGCTATTCTTAACATATTGGATTATTTAAACAATAGTGCATAAATTTTATTTTAATGCAGAAATGATTGTTACATGATTGTTAAACTATTTGTTTAACATTTCATATCACGTGAACTTTACATTTGTTACTACCCAGCTTCTTTAATGTTATTATAGTATGTTAAATCTATGATATATGATATTTACAACTTGGTATGGAACATCCTTGTCCTTCACCTCATGCTGTCCCTTACAAAAAGTAATAGCTAGTTCTGTTTAAACAGTAAGGTAAACAAATATTCTGACTCATCTAATTGTTTCATCATAGGACCTTTATTTTCTGGAAGCAGTTACAATTCTAGTCACAACCGTTGGTATGTTTTGGACATGGATGTGGTGGAGTTATTGCTGTGGCTATATTAATGGTTGTTCAAGAATGTAGTGGTTATATTTTCCCTCTAACATATGTTGTTAATGTACATAATTGTTGATTTGTAATTGGTTTTTATTTGGTTATGGATCAGATTTAATATTTTTGTTTAAATGTTAAGCATCTTCGAGTATTTTTGTAATTAAGTATTTGTGTTAAGCAACTTTAGAGGGTGAGAGAGTTGAACCCAAACCTTGATTTACTCTGTGTTAATTGATTCTAATGGTAAATGAATTAGTGTCATTTGTTTTAATTTTGGGTGTCTTTTATTTGAGTTTTAAATCATAAATAATATTAACACTATATTTTTTTATGCAATGTGAAAAAAGGCGATATATTGAACAGATAGAGGAAATTGTTGTTCATCGATTGATCCAGGATGTTCAATCAGTATCTTGCAAACATGAGTGAGCATTTTTACATTCCTAAATTTGGTCCAGGATAAATACAAATGGCGTTATTTACTTGATGCACAATTGTTTTTGGTGAACTCGAGCACCAATGTTGAAGATTAATAGTGACTTAGTTCATGAGCTCTAGCTCAACTTGCACCTCCTCCCCTTGCAAGTGCTAGTTAGAGGGTGAGGTTGTGGTTCAAGACCCACTGGATGTGTGTGTAACTTTCCAATAATAATAAAAACCTTAGTTCATAGATAATGCAGCCTGCTTGATGATTGAATGTGCTGTTAAAGAGAACATCTGTCAATGACCCTTTTTGATTTTGCACCCTTTTATTGAGTCTGAGGCTCTAATGAAAACTCAAACATTCATTGATTATCATCTTCTTAATTTCTTTGATCAACCCCCATAGTTTAATTTGACCCTATCATTTGACTTGATTAAGAATCTCAGGTTTGATCTTATTTTTCTTATTATTCCTACCACCTTAGTAGACAATGGTTGTTATTAAAGATCAAGATTTTCATTTTATTTTTTTCGTCTTGCACTTGTTTGGTCAAAGCTTTTTGTTTTGGTTGACACAGTTGATTATTGTCCCAATACATGTAACATGTTACCACAAATTTTCCGACCAAACATCTTCTCACCTTTGGAGTGATGGTTAATTGCTGCTCTTTCTATTCTGTGAAGGGGCTAATATCTTAACCATCTACAGTTCTAAATTCCAATTCACCTCCTACAAAATAATGTCTATAAGAGACACAAAAAGTGTATACATAATTAAATCCAAGAAACCTTTTTCATAAGGAAACACAATTTCTCTAAAACATGACTGCATAAGGCAACTTATTATAAGCATGCCATGATTTCCAACTTTGGAGAGCCCTTATATATGAATATATCACATTGAATGTCCAATCCTGAGGAGTTAATAGGAATCTACAGAAGTGCAGTACCATTGGCATCTTTCAATAAATAATGTAAGATATAATATCAAAAAATCAATAATAAGACAAATATTTTCTTACATAAGCATGCATTATCCTTGTTTTTTATCCTTGTCTGACATATATGATAAGGATGGCACGGTAGAAGGATTCAAGAGAGGAACTCCCCAACTGCTGTGAAACATACTTAATCTACCAAAGGGTAAAAGAGGTATAATAATTTTCAACTCACTTCAAAAAACAATCCATGAATTATCAAATAAACCATGAAGTGCACTTAAAAATAATGCAGCAATGAGCGAGACATTTTGTCAAACACACGGTGTGCATATTCCAAAATGAGAATGAAACGAAAGCATTGCTACATGAATCCACCAAAAAATTACACCCAACACAAACTCCACATCTAAGCACATTACAACTGAACATCAAATAGCACTCAGGAAAGCATCATGTGGATTCACAAATTAAAAAAAAAAAAAAAATTAGAAAAGAAACCAATCTTATTGAAAATACTGGAAACGACATAATTAATTCCTGTTTTTTATGTAATTCAGAAAGTGCAGCTAGAGAATTTAGTCAAAAGTTTACGACTCAGAATGCTAGCCTACGTAAATGATAAATATACTAATCAAAGATGGGATGTGACAGAATCTTAACCTCAGACAACACCTCTGCTCTCTGACCTCTCAGCCTCTTGAGCTTTTGAGCCTCATGTCCTACAGGAAACATCACAATAATTAAATCAATTTGGATACTGGACCCACCCGAGGAATTCAGGAACAGAGCGATCAAATAGCTATTCCCATGTTTCTTGCATCAAATATTTCTTCTAGCACCATCTTGGAAACTAATGGACTAATATGAACTGAGTGCTCTTTCTAAGATGAGTTAGAACTGCATAAATACCTGTCTGATTTTGACGTAATTATTCTGTAGCAATGTGGATGCAGATTCTGATAAACGTGGGTGGCATTCAGTTCGACAGTATTGTAAATACCTGCAAGGGAGAGAGAGAGGCGCACCTGAAACAGAGGGAGAGAAAGAGACGTGAAGCAGAGAGAGTGGAGAACGTGGGTGAGAAATAATTAAATAGAAGAAGGGGTTAACGGCTGAAGATGAGGGGGCGAGGGAGAGAGAGAGGCGCACCTGTAACAGAGGGAGAGAGACAGACGTGAAGCAGAGAGAAAAACGTGAAACAGAGAGAGAGGGTGGACAGAGAAATAATTAGACTTATGTGGGTGCAGGGATTCTGATGTGGCAGTGTTTGAAAGAGGGCAAACACTTTCTCTCTGCTTCAGGTTTTAATTTAATTTATAGATTATAGATTATAGATTATAGATTATAGATTTATATAATCCTGATACTATTAATTCGAAACCTATTTTTTTGTTTTATTGTATTATTGCTCAAAGAAAAAGTAATTTCATACAATCAAATTTGGACTAGCCTGGCATCAACATAGATGCCATTTTGCAAATCCATATCATGTAGCAGCACTTTGTTCAAAATTCCAAAACGACGCCGCATTTATGTCTCATATTCGTTTCCTTCCTTATTTTAAAAGTCACGAAGGAATTTTTTTTTTTTTTTTACATTACTTAAACCGTCCAACATATATATTTACAATTTTAAAATATTTTATCAAGATTGTTGCTTCTGAATATATATATTTCCATTTTTTTACAAACGTTTAATTATAGAAAAAATTTATTCTAAAAAAAAAAGTTATAGAAAGAATGAATGGAGGTGGAAAATATAGTACAAAATTCTATGACTATGATAGACATTTGACGTGGAAAAAAGAGATATTGCTCTTAAATATCTCCAATTAATCCCTTCAAATATGTCCAATTAATCCTTATTTAAAAAACGCCCCCACTATTACCTCTTTAATGCTCTACTTTACTACGCTTTATTTCCCTTATTAAAAAAAAAATTGCCATTTCCTTTTCTGTAAATTGAATTATACAAGGGAGGTCCCAAAACGACATCGTTTTGAGCATTTATGTATAAATTGTTGTTTATTAAGTGATACTGGTCCAATATATAGATATTGGTCCAATAAAATATATCATTAATGCATTGAAATCATGTCATAACGTATGTTATTATCCTCTAATTGTTGATATCCACCAACCAATAAATACCAAACAATTCTTGGCAAACCGGTTATTCTTCCCATTCTCTGTCTCTCTCCGACTATTTCACTCCTCATTAGTAAATTAAGCAATCAAACACATAAGGATGCATTTGTTTTCCTTTCATTGATCTTGAAGCGGCTCTATAATAATAGGTAGTAACTATTCATCTTCATCCCAAAATTTGAGATTCCAACAATCACTTATACCATCCCTATATATAAGTCTGTATTGCATAGCAAAAACAACAAAATAAATAAATAAATAAAACTGACAGCATCTATGAAAGTCTACAGAAGAATAACAAAAATCAGTTACTTGCTCTCTCCTATTTTATCGCTCATTGCCAAAAAAAAGTGGCAAAGTATTCCAAGAAAGGTAGGATCTCAAAGATTTTTAATAGAATTCTATATTATAGCATTTCCTTTACAAAGTTTCTAATTTGTCAAAGTTTTTCCACTATAAATGGATAGAAATTTATATATTAAGGTAGTGCAAGATTCTCAATTATCGGGTGCGTACTAAAAATTCTAAAACAAGTTAGTGAGATATATTCTCAAACCTGTCTCAAATATCTTTCTCATGTTTTAACGTTCAATATTAACAAGTGTAAAGTTTTATCATAATGTTGTTTGATGTGAATGGGTCTATACATATAGATAATTAGTTTGTGACCGAAGGTGAACTTAAAGGAATAATTGTACTTCTAATTATATATATAACTAGTCACAAACCTGTGTGATGCACAAGAAAATAATTGAATATAAGATCTAAATTAATTTTGATTCTTTTACTTCTTTTTGTTGAATATGTATTTTTTTTTTCTTTTTTGTAGTTCGAAATGTTGTAGGCAAGATCGATAAAAGAGATTTTACGGATCAGATTTAGGATAGATCTTACTTTTTGGTTAAAAAAATAACTAAGAAAGTATATTTATCATAGGATAATTAAAATTTAATATAATGTAATTTTTTTTGGCATAATTTGAATATAATCCAATTTTTATAAGACACGATTCATGTTTATATTTACCATATGGATCATGTTTCCATCCAAAAATAAAATAAAGGATACTTAAAATAAGAAGAAGGACAAATAAATATATAGGCACATGATTAAATGATCAAATCTAAATAATTTTCATTACTCATTTCAAGCTCACGTGGTTTCATTATAACAAATCCATCCACTTTTCTCCATTGCCAGTAACAAAAATTAAATGAAATAAATAAGGAAAAAAAATGAACTTTTGATAAAAATTGATAATTATGATTATTATTAAAAGATATTTATATTGTGTCTATATATGGAATATATTTTAGTATTAGACATTTATTATGATTGTGTTGTATATATAGAATAATATATTCTTTATATTAAAGAAAAATATGATGTGTCAAGATTCTAATGGAAGGTTTAATTATAGAATAAAATTTATATTCAATTAGAAAATATATATTAAAATAATGAGGTGTAAAATTGTGAGATTTCAAAAGCTTATGTGGCACAATATTATGAGGTCAACCAATAGTCGAAAAAGCTTTGGTTTTATATTATAGTATAAATTAGTTTGTGGCCTTATTGTATACAAATTTTGGTTCTTGGATTGATATTTCGTTACTACTCATGGTTGATTTTTATATTATGTAGCTATAGCATTGAGCTGTAATTCCCATTATTTTAAATTTACAAAAATACCAAAGTATATTATAGCGTCTCATTTACAAATTTTCAAACCAACCAAAATAAAATATGAAATGAAAATGTTGTACCATAAACAACAACATCGAATAAACCCAATATAAATTAAATCTAAATAACAAAATAATTATATGTTTCGCGCCGCGCAACGCGCGGGTCCGCGACTAGTTTAACATAAAATTAGACGATTAGGCTTATTTGCATATTTTCAATACATAAAGAGGGACACTGTTCGATTTTATAGATAAATGAGAAATTGAAACAGACTCAGTATTCAAAGAGGGAAAGTTCAATTTCCCTAAATATTAAATAAAAGAGTAAAGTCAACTTTAATTTTGGCCCCCTAACTTAGGGAGTGTTTTCATTTTGGCCCCCAAACTTCAAAAATTTTCATTTTGTCCCCCTAACTCATTTTAGCTATCAAATTGCACCTTATGTTCATCTCTGTTAGAAGCTCCCATTAAGTGCCTATTTGGACAAATGACGTGTCATCCGATGTGGCAAATTTTGACACGTAAAAAAAAAATTTATTTACAAAGAAAAACATAAAACGGCATCGTTTTAATTCTCAATTTTTAACCCCAAATTAGGGTTTCACTTTCACCTATCCACACCTCACGTATTGCCTGCCTCCCTCCCTCCCTTTTCATTGTTTTTCACGTATTGCCTGCCTGCTGCCACAGTTATGCTGGCAAATACCACCAAAAGATCTGAAAGAAAACCATTCAGGAGCTCCTTGATGCCGAGTCAGTGAATATACATTTTCACCATTTGGTTGCCAAACAAAGCAACCAACCCCACCAAAAATATGGCTAAATGGACTTTCATTGTACAAAGAAAACTCAAAGATCATACAAAATGGCTTAGTGAATCTCCCCAGAAAAGTTGCTGGGAGAATAACACCAGAAAAACGAAACCTTAAAGCCCGTTTATAACAAGTATAAGCCACTGATTTACAATTATCTCAGTACCCAATTTTAATCTCACTTTTTTGTTTTTGTTTTTGCCTTTAGAGACTTCAACAGATCCTCTATATCTCTTAAGGCCATCATCATGTCCTAGCTCACCTCTTGTGTCTAAATTTTGGATCCCTTCAAGTTGCATCTCCCTCAATAATGATGTTCCTATATTTTTTTTAAAGGCCGTACTCAGTGTACATAATTCCATTTTTTGAGGCTTTGAGCAAGGCAATTGATAGATAGCCTTGTCTTACCCCAATTTTTTTTTTGTGAGAAGTAATTTCATTGAACTCATGGCGGCAGGCAGGCAATACGTGAAAAAAAATGAAAAGGGAGGGAGGCAAGCAGGCAATACGTGAGGCGTGGATAGGTGAAAGTGAAACCCTAATTTGGGGTTAAAAATTGTGAATTAAAACGGCGTCCTTTTATGTTTTACTGTGTAAATATTTTTTTTGATGACGTATCAAAATTTGCCATATCGGATGACACGTCATCTGTCCAAATAGGTACTTAAGAGGGGCTTCGAACAGAGATGAACGGAAGGTGCAATTTGATAGCTAAAAAGAGTTAGGTGATCAAAATGAAAATTTTTGAAGTTAGGGAGCCAAAATGAAAACACCCCCTAAGCTAAAGCCAAAAATTGACTTTTAGTCTAAATAAAAAACAATAAGAAGAAGAAGAAGTCATCCCTTTATATTGTGTGTGATTCCCTTTCTCCATCAGCATTCATTCTTTTCCCTCCTTTATATCAACTCAAGGCCTGTAAACTCAGATAACTATGAGATAAAAGTGCACTGCCTTGCCTAATAAAGGTCAAGGTATGATCATATATTTATATACTTTAGATTACAAGAGTTTTAGATAACTACAACTACATCATTAGGATCCAAAGACATCTCAGTTACATATCTCTAGTTAGTATCTTTATCTATGGCTAGGATAGTATTTGAATGAGATAACTCTTGAGGCAGTTTATCCTTATCGTTAACACGCCCCCTCAAGCCCAACGGAATGGGAAGAACGTTAAGCTTGGTCCGAAGTTGAGCAAAATGGGAAGAAGAAATTGGCTTGGTAAGAAGATCAGCAAGTTGATCTTTGCTGGAGATAAATTGCACATTGAGAGTCTTCTTAGCTACCATATCCCAAACAAAGTGGAAATCAATTTCCACATGTTTAGTCCGAGCATGAAAGACCGGGTTGGAGGAAAGATAGGTAGCACCAATGTTGTCACACCAGAGAGTTGGAGGGGTGGACAATACTAAACCAAGTTCACCAAAGAGAGATTGAAGCCATTTGAGTTTAACAGCAGCATTGGCAAGGGCTTTGTATTCGGCTTCAGTGTTGGAATAGGCAACAGTAGCTTGTTTACGACAACTCCAGGAGATGAGATTGGTGCCCAAGAAAATGCAGAAGCTACCAGTTGAGCAGTGATCATCATGGCTGCCAGCCCAATCCGCATCAAAAAAGGCTTGTAAAGTATTGCAAGAGTGTGAGAACCACGACCTTTAACCCGATGCAAAGGCCTAAACATGATTCTCAAAATGGAGACTTTCACTGTTTTCCATCCTAATCTTTAGGGGAATTTACAATGGAGTCGCCACCTAACTTTTATAAAAAAGCTAAGAAAAAAGTACTTCTCATTTATTGATTGAATAAAGAAATATACAAAAAGTTTGGAAAATTGAACAAATTACAATACTTTTGCCCTAGATACAATCTAAGTAAAATAAAAATTACATTGCTTAAAACTTAACTACAGTCTAAGAAATAGCAAAGTACAAGGCTTTGTGTCTTAATGTACAATCTAAAAGAAAGAACAAAAAAGACATACTAATCTACTTCCCCTAAAAAATGGGGTTCGGGGGCTAGAGGATTGAGTGGGAAGGTATTAAGCACCCACTCAACCTAACCTAAATCAGTCTCTTAAGAACCCTTAACCTATAGTTCACGACTCGACGCATACAAACCAAACTCGCATTGATGTGACATCATATACAGTACATGCAAAACAAAGTGAATAATTGTGATCAATCACCTAGAAACTAAAAAATATTCATGCAAATATTCTCAACCACATATCCAGACAAACAAACATAGCATGTTAAGATAAAAAACAACCAGAAACAAACATGGCAGAATCGGAATGAAAATATTTTTTGTACCAGACAACATAAATCCCCATAAAATCCATATCGGTTCTTAGAAACAACCAATCGGGCCTCCCCTATTACAAATCGGTACCAAAGTTGGCCCATTCAGTACCCAGGTAAAAATTGGGACCCGATCGGTGCCTATGTAAAAATCTAAGAACCGATCGACTTTAATCCAAGATTTAAGTTACTGAATGTCATGAAAACCGATTCCTAAATTGTTTTTAACATTTAAAAACTACAATTTTCACCCTAACATGCTCCTAAGTCATAAAAACTTTAATCAAATCAATTCCATATGAACAAAAAGAATTAAAAACAAAACTATCCTAAAAAACATATACAAACAATTACACCATCATATTTTAACAAATGGATAATCAAAATAACAAGGAAAAGGAGTACCTGCATGTGTTGGGGAGGGAGCTCCTTGACTTGATTCGATTGAATCCAACCTGAAAAATTGATGCTTCAGGGAAAGAACGTTAAATTGATTATAAGAAATTAAAGAAAGAATTCAAAGATTGGAATCCCAATTACAAAAAGTGGCCTCTTGTAATTTCTAGGGTTATAAGAATAGCTTCGATTCTTATTATAACCCTAATCCCTCACAAAAATTCTCTTGAATTTTGTTTGGGATTCTGAACCCCGGAAAATCCAACCTCCTTTGAAAAGGAGTATCCTTTTCTATTTATATGGTGGCCCCAAAATGAATAATCCTGAGTTCTGGAACCCTAGGAGGCTTATTAGGGTTTTAAAATCGGATTGGTGGCACAAGAATTTGACTCTTAATGAAATTCTTATTTGGGTGCCAAACGGTACCCAAAGAGGACCAATCGGTACTCAAAGAGGCCCGATCGGTACTCGCGTGAAATTTGAGTACCAATCAGCACTTAAGTGGATAATTTCGACTTCTTTCATTTTTAATCCACTTCTAGTCGAAATAGATATCCCTTATCAACTGATTTCAGGATCCTTTTATTTTAAACAATTAATTAATAAATAATTTGATAATTACTAGTCATAATAATTACCTATTATATAAAAATTAATTAAGTTTAAAATTATCCTCTGAATATTGTCTTGTGCACTAATACTTACCATATTAGGGTATTCTAACCAATAGGAATTAACTATTAATTAATTTAAGTTTAATCCTTTAAGGGACTAATCAAATTAATTTATACATAATCCTATGCATGCATGCTCATGGTAAGTGTCATTTCAACCAATCGAATTTATTTCTCTAATAAAATCTTGGTTTTTGATTCAATTTCCAATCCAAAAAATGAACTCTCATTCTTGATTCAATTTTGATCACTTAAAATATGATTTTAAATTTATGGACCAATTTGAACTTTCAAGCTTGTGAAAATACCATTTTACCCTTTATGCACTAAAGTGTAAAAAAGTAAAATTAATGGTTGCAAAATGGGGTGTCAACAGATGCCCCTTATTGGTGGAATTTATGTAATAAATAAACACCAATGCAAGTATGACATCTCATTTTGTGACCATTAATTTATTCACGTGGGGATATAATGTCCTCAGACATTTGTGGGAATGCAACTCTTCAAAGTTGTCCCAAAAGAGAAAGTGTGAGAATACAATTCCGCAGAATTGCCTCGAAGGGGAAGGTTTTGAGAATACAATTCAGTAGAATTGTCTCAAAGGAAGTGTTTTGAGAATACAACTCCGCAGAGTTGCCTCAAAGGAAATGTTTTGAGAATACAATTCAGTAGAATTGCCTCAAAAGGAAGTATGGGAATACAACTCCGCAGAGTTTCCTCAAAGAGAAATGAGAATACAATTCCGCAGAATTGCCTCATATGAAATGTTTTGAGAAAATACAACTCCGTGCAGTTGTTTCAAAGGAAATGTTTTGAGAATACAATTCAGTAAAATTGCTTCAAAGGAAATATTTTGAGAATACAATTCCGTAGAATTGCCTCAAAGGAAATGTTTTGAGAATACAATTCCGTAGAATTGCCTCAAAGAGGAAGTGTTGTGAGAATACAACTCTGCAGAGTTGCCTAAAAAGAAAGTTTGAGAATACAACTCTAGAGAGTTGCCTCAAATGAAATGTTTTGAGAATACAATTATGCATAATTGCCTCAAAGGGAAGGGTAGGAATACAACTCCGCAGAGTTGCCCTAAAGAAAATATTTTGAGAATACAATTCCGCAGAATTGCCTCAAAGGAAATATTTTGGGATTACAATTCCGTAGAATTGTCTTGAAAGAAGTATTGTGGAAATACAACTCTGTAGAGTTGCTTTAAGACAAAATGTGGGGATACAACTCCGGAGAGTTGTGTTACAGTGAATATTTTGAGAATACAATTCCTCAGAATTGCTTCAAAGAGACTTTTGTATAATACGACTCCGGAGAGTTGTCTTGAAGGAAATATTATGAGAATACAATTCCGTAGAATTACCTCAAAGAGAAAGTGTTGGAATACAACTTTGGAAAGTAGCCCCAAAAGAATGCCGGGTGAGAATGCAAATCCGCAGAATTGCCTCAAAGAGAATGTTGTTGGATGCAACATCTGCAAAATGATCTAGGAAGAAATGTTTTGATGACATTGACTCGGGGTCACAATTTTGATCTTGGATTTTTAACTCAGGGTCAGATTTGATTTTAGACTCGGGGTCGATTTTTTATTTTTTGAATTTGAATGATGACTCACGGTTAAGTCTTGATTTTTGGCTCAGGGTCAAGATTCATTTATATTTGGCTTTCAGTGGATGACTCTAGGTCAAGAATTTCATCTTTTTTTTGTATGATTTGAGGTCATGATTTAATCTTTGATTGGTGACTCAGGTCAGGGATTAATTTTGATTGAGAGGTGGTTTGCTCATCTTTGAGGCTTAAATGATTGATTTTGGAGATTGTTTTTATTGTTCGCATTTTTGGAGATTCTCATTGTGAAGATTTTTTATTCTTGGAGATTTTTTCATGGTTTTTTTTTTTTTAATTTTTTCTTTGAGATTGTTCCATTGTGAAGATTTGTTCAATTGCTCATCTTTGAGGCTTAAAAATTGTTTTTGTTTTCTCTTATTGAGGCTTAAAATCTTTGTGTTGGTTATTTGACTCAGGGTCATTGGCTCAGGGTCGGATTTCAAAATGGATGCTAACTCAAGGTTGGAGCTTGGAATTTTGATTGACTCAGGGTCAGATTTGAAGTTTGAAATGATTTTTCGACTTTGGTTATTTATTTGGGCTGGCTTTTCGCACAATTGAGTTGATTTTGTTGTTTCTTAATGTGTCTCTGAAATTTTGAGTTTGGTTATTACTTTGTGATCATGGGTATGATTGGGTTTGTTTGATTGAAATGGGTATGGCCAAAGTGGATTGGTTTTGCTAAAATTTTGAAACTTTTGAGGCCAATGATCCTTTTTTCAAAAACTTTGCCATGATGATTTTTTTTAGTTTGGTTGATTAAGTTTGAGATGGGTAGCTGTTTTGGATTGGCTCCATTTGGTTGAGATTTGATGGTTTGTTAACTAGGTGCAGTGGTTTTGCTTTTGAATTAATGAATTGATTCAAGTTTGGATGTTTAAGCTTTGAATTTGTTTTCTTGAAATTGGAATTGCTATTTGTGGTGATTTTTAACTTGGTTGGTCAATTTTAAGTCTTGATTATGTTGAATTGGACTTGGTTAATTTTCTCATGAATTCATGGTGGTGTGGTGTTTGATGTGGTTCTCTATTTTAGTTTTGGTGGCTTCTTTGTTTATGTGCTTGGGGTTGTTTGAGGCGATTAATCTTAGGAAGCGAAAGTTGGTTCGGTATGCTTCGGATGTCAAGAAGGTTGAGTTTGATTTGTCGTAAGACCCTGAGTGTCATGGGTTTTATTATGTGAATGTTAGGTTGTTTTTTCTTGCTTAAGGCATATGTGGTTAGAAACACGTACCTTAGCTTTTCAGTGCTTACCTGACCTCCTTCTATTTTGATGATGACAGCTTATTCTTGGAGGATTGGGTTTCGTGCTTCCATTGGGGAATGGTATTTTGATGAAAATGTGGTAACATTTTTTGGAGTGGACTCTTGTTGATGGATGGTCCAATGGAGTGACTTTGATAACCTGCAAGAGACAACAAACAAAATCTTCTTTTGATTGTCAGTTGGGCGCATGCCCCTAGTTTGAGCATTTTGGCAAAAAAAGATCATGTTGACAAACAAAACAGATGAGTTGGTGCCCCTAGTGTAGCATGCTTGCATACAAAAATGTTGGGCCAATGCCCATAATTTAAACTTGTTGTGAAAACATTTTGTGCAAGTGAACTATTTTCAAGTCAATCACTTTGAGTTCTCCACTAGACCTAAGCTTAGGTCATTTGGGTGCTTGGGACGGAACCTTTGACAGACTGCCTACGTACCCTTTTTGGGAGGATCAAGTCCAGACGTAGTTCAAAAGATTTGACCTATTCGAAGGTCATGGAGATGATTGGGACCGAGTCTTTGATAGACTGCCTATGTACCCCTTTTGGGAGGATCAGGTCCAGACGTAGTTCAAGAGTTGGACCTATCCGAAGGTCATTCAGATGATTGGGACCAAGTCTTTGATAGACTGCCTACGTACCCCTTTTGGGAGGATCAGGTCCAAACGTAGTTCAAGGGTTTGACTTATCCAAAGGTCTTGCAGATGATTGGAACCGAGTCTACAATAGACTGCCTACGTACCTCTTTTGGGAGGATTAGGTCCAGACGTAGTTCAAGAATTTGACCTATCCAAAGGTCTTATAGATGATTGGGACCGAGTCTACAATAGACTACCTACGTACCTCTTTTGGGAGGATCAGGTCCAGACGTAGTTCAAGAGTTAGACCTATCCGAAGGTCATGCAAATGATTGGGACCGAGTCTTTGATAGACTGCCTACGTACCTCTTTTGGGAGGATCAGGTCTAGACGTAGTTCAAGAGAGCGGGAGACACTTGGTTAACCATGGTGATAATAAAGACCCTTAATCAAGTTTGCATGGTGATTTCAAAATGAGCTTATTCAAGAAAAAATTTGAAAATGATCTGAATTTTTCTTTTAAAACTTTGTGGTGTAGAAACCTTTCTTTGCAATGTGGTGTTCTTATCAATTTTGAGAAAAAAACATTTTTTCCTTTTTCAAATGAGCAAAAGGTAGTCCCTTTGAATAGGTCTTTTGGTTGATCATGACATTTGATAGCCAAACCATTCTCTTTATTGGGATGGATTAAGGTCATTGAATTCAAGTAAACAACCTTGCTTTTTTACTTTGAGCATTGTGAAATTGAATCCTTAAAGGCAATCAAAGAATGTGCATGATAGTGCTTGAAGAATTGAAGGTATTCACTGAGAACAAACAAGGGGAATGCTTCTGATTTAGGAATTCTTTTCATTTAAGATTAAACAAGGGGAGTGCCCCTAGTTTGAGATTTTTCCTTTTTGAAAGCAAACAAGGGGAGTGCCCCTAATTTGACAATTTTTATCTGAGGACAAATAAGGGGAGTGCCTTTAATTTTTGAATTCATTTCTGTTTGATGACAACAAGGGGAGTGCCTTTAGCTTGAGAATTTTTGTTTTAGAGCAAATAAGGGGAGTGCCCCTAATTTGATGATTTTCCTTTCTAAGATCTTTTGCTAGTAGCACTTGACTACCTCGGGCTTTCTTTCTTTTCAATCTAAGAGAAATCATCATAAGAGTTGTGCCTAAAAACTACCAAGACTTCAAGGAGGTCTTTATTCATAGGTTGTAATGTAGGCCAGGTTCAGGTATTTGAAATGAAGGATATATAAAAGGCTCAAAATCCCTTTTTGAATATTTCCCTAAGTGTGCATTACTTAAAACTCACACATTGGAGGAGCTTTCTCCCTTTTTATCAATGCTTGCTTTTGAATCGGCTTCTTGAAAATATTTTCTCATTTGTCTCTCTTTATTTCATTCAAGTTGTTCCTTTATGTGAACTCATTCTTTTTGTTCAATTCTCTTATTTAGCTCTTCAGCTTTGATGGGCTCTCAGTTTTGGCTTTAAGGGAATTTCATCTTCCTTTCTCTCTTCAAGCTTTCATCTCTCTTCTTTGAGGTTTTTTTATTTTTGAATGAAACCCTAACTTTTACCTAGGCCACCCTTTCGGGTTTTCGACCTACTGGGTTACCCTATTTTTGCCTAGGTCGCCCTTTCGGGTTTTCAACCTAGCGGGTCTCTCTTCTTCTTTTTTGAACTTTTTTTTTTTCACAGTTACTTGCTTTCTCATACACTCATGTCACTCTTTTTCGGATTTAGCTTGTTGGACTCTCATGTGAGCTTCACATGAATCTCTCATAGCGGGTGAGAATTAAGATTTCAGATTCATTCGACCTTTCTTCAAGGTGGGTCTTGAACATGCCCCTAATCACCACACTTTCTTTTCCAAACTTTTGGTACACTTGTACCTCCTTTGTTGGCTCTTTTTCAGACAAGCATTGGGTTTGACTCCTCCCCAAAATGAGTTTTGAGTATGTGCACACTTGTTTTTTCCCACCCTTGGGTTCAAGTTTTTATTATTGGTTCTTGAAAAAAAGGCTAACTGTATAGGCTCAAATGGGCTAGCAATGGATTAATTTGTGACAGGTTAATTCTGGGATGATGTGGTCTAGCCAAAGATGGCCTCCAATCCCTAGTAATGCTAGTTTATCGGCACAAAGATATGACCTCTCTTGATAGACTTCTCTTAAAGTAAAAAGAAGTAACAACCCGTTGTTGTGACATCAAAATTTCTCAAAACAAGATTTTGCAATTTAATCAAATGACATGTGATTTTTCCCTTGATTGCATTTAGGATCTCTTTCCCTTTTGTTCTAAATTGTGAGCAAAGATCCTTACATGAATTAAATGAAGTTAATCCCTTCTTTATGCAAATTGATTGGTAAGGCTATGGAATCTCATGATTTGCAAAAAGATTTTATTCAAAGATATTTCCTTAATGCACAATTTGAAAATGTGTTTTGAAAATTTTGAACTTTACTCATTCTAGAAGAAGAGCGATTTCTTGATCATGAAAGAACACCTTCTTTTGAAAAACAAATCCACAATCTTTTATTCTTTTTGAATATGCACATTTTGAAAACCAGCAGTGGTTGGAGATCATGACCATTGAGTATTGGATGAATGGATGAGAACTCTTAGGCTTTGGGCCTTGAGGAGATTGGGAGTCATTAGGGGCCCATGCCCCTAGTTTAGGACTCTTCATTGAAGGCAACTTAAGGGCCCATGCCCTTAGTTGGAGAGAGAGATTTTTTTTTTTTTTTTTTTTTTTGCTTTTTTGAAGTGAAAAATGTAAACAAGAAATTCAAACAAACATTCCTATGATGAGTTTACAATCAAAACCTAAGCAACATGTTCCTAAGAATTCAAATGAGCAAACATAATGAACTTAAACAAAAGAAAGATAGAAAAACCCCATGGATGAGATCTTGGCTTGGGAGCTTGTGGAGTGATCACTTGGCTCAAGAGAGGTTGAATTAGCCGCCTGGTGAAGATGGATCAATGATCTTTTGGTCAATGAGGTCTCGATGGCATGACCGGTCCCTTGAGTTCTCCATGGCATTGTTGGAGTCTTCTTGGTCCATTGAGAAATTTGATGATGAACAAACTGGGCTTTCTTCAAATTGATCCTTCAACAATTAGGCTTGATTCCTGTGGACCTTTGAGCAATGATCTTGGACTTTTGACTTTTCTTGTGAAGTGAATTCATTTGTCAATTTTGTACATGATCTGAACCTTTAACATTGTGTGCACTTAGACTCATTAAGTCAATGGGCTGTGAGTTTCAGACTTAGGCATTCATTTCACAAAATCTCATTAGTGAACCATTGGATTTGGGCTTTCATTCATTTAGGTCCAAACAAAATCATGAAGGCTTCAATCATTAGACTATGGGCTTTAATCCAATAGGATCATGTGAAAGTCAAGCATTGGGCTTAGACTTTCATTCAAGAAAAGAACCATGTGCGCCTCAAGTTTTTGGGCTTGGGCCTTTGTGTTTTTCGAAAATGACTGAATGGGTTCCAAGCGTTGGACTTGGGTTTTGAATTTATTAAAGTCATTTGGGTCTCAAACATTGGACTTAGGTCTTGATTCCAACAAAGTCATGAGAGCCTCAAGATTTGAACTTGGGCTTTGATTCAAAAACAAAGGTCATGTGAACTTTAAGCCTTGTGAGATCGAGTTTTCATGGGATGGATAGGTGGGGGAGGAGGGGGGTTGGCGGTGATGCTGGAAATTTCTAGAGGTGTGGTGGAGAGACTATCGGGTAGAGACGATGGGGAATTGGGTAGGATATTAAGTGAAGGGGTTTGGGCCGGGTTGGGTAGGATGTACTGGATTTGGGCCGGGTTGGGTTGAATGGGCTGGATTTGAGTGCTTGAGCCTGTGAAAGGCCTGATTTAAGGAGAAACTTTGTTATGCGGCCCATTTGTAAATGGTTGAGATTGTAGCAATCCAACTGGAGGTCCAAGAATAGAGTTGGTGGAGGGAGAAGTTGGAATTTGAGTTTGTTGAAAAGGAAATTGAGTCTCTAGAAAAATAACATCATGAGAAATGTAAGTGCGACCAGTGGGAATGTGAAAACATTTGTACCCTTTGTGAGAAATACTGTAGCCAAGAAAAACACACTGAGTGGAACGAGGTTGTAGTTTATGCGAGTTGTAGGGCCTCAAATTGGCCAACACACACAACCAAAAGTTTTTAAAAAATTATACTCAGGTGTAGTATGAAATAATTTTTCAAAGGGTGAAATATTTTTGAGAAGAAGTTGAAGAAGATGATTGATTAAATAACAAGCCGTTTGGAATGCATCATCCCAGAAGCGAAGAGGAATACTTGCATGAGAAAGCAAGGCCAGATCAGTTTCAACAATATGCCTATGTTTTCTTTCAACTGCACCATTTTGTTGGTGAGTGTGTGGGCAAGAGACACGATGTGTGATGGCACAATTTGCAAAAAAGTTGGAAAGAGAACGGTATTCGCCGCCCCAATTTGATTGAATTGATTTTATTTGCAAATTAAAATAATGCTTAACATATTTTTGAAACTTGATAAAAATTGGGAGAGCATCATTTTTATGAGATATTGGAAAAAGCCATGTGTAACGAATGTAAGCATTTAGAAAAGAAATGTAATATCGATTGCCATTACGAGAACAAACAGGGGAATTGCCCCATACATCAGTATAAATAAATTCTAAAGGAGACTGAATTTGAGTGCGAGATAGAGAAAAAGGGAGTTGTTTGCTCTTAAAACTAAGACAAGCGGAACAACTAAAATTTGATTTATTTGAAGTGACTGGAAGACCAAATTTGGAAATTATTTGAGCTACGACTCGAAAAGCAGGATGACCCAGGCGAGAATGCCACTAATGGATTGAGGTGCATTCACCAAATAAAGCAGTAGGAGTGAAGGAATCTTTACTTGGAAGAAGAGGGAATGGATACAGTCCATCTTTACTCGGCCCGCATAACAGTGTTTTTCCCAAATCTAGAGCCTGCACACGAAAACAAGAAGAACGAAAATCCATGGAAGTATTAGTATCTTTGGGAAATTTGCGAACTGAAATCAGATTTTTGGAGATTTGAGGAACATGCAAAACATTATTTAAAAGAAAAGAGGCAGTGGGGGTTAAGAATTGGGTTGACCCAATATGTTTAATTGGTAAACTAGTACCATTACCAACACGGATTTGGTCCGGGCCATGATATTCATCTGCACGAACATTGAGATTGGCTAAATCAGAAGTGAGATGATGAGTGGCGCCTGAGTCACTGTACCAATTTGGGTCAGAAGCATGAGTTGGAGTTGCCAGAAGTGCCTACATATTTGGAGTGGATTCCACTGTGTAGGAATTGTCAAACCTGTGATAACAAGTTAAAGCAGAATGACCGGGCTTAGTGCAAACTTGGCAAACAGGGCGAGGAGAATTATTATAATTCCCTCTACCATGCCCACGCCCACGGTGCTGGCGTTGCTGATTAGAGGGGAAGCTACGGCCATAGTTGGAGGAAGCTGATGGAGTGGAAGATTTGCCACCACGACCACCATGATTGGAGAAGGAACGATTGGTAAAGTTAGCACTGGCCAAAGAGAGATCAACGAAGGATTGATGTTGGGCCAAGTGCAACTCGTGGGAGAGAAAGTCACCATAGAGCTCATCAAGTGTGACTTCTCCACGGTGCTGTTGAATTGCAGTGACTAGAGCATCATAGTCAGATCCAAGTCTAGCCAAGAAGAACGAAACAAGATCAAAATCGTTCAAGGGTTTATCAATAGCAGCAAGAGTGTTAGCCAAGGAGGTGAATTTGTGGTAGAAATCAGCCATAGAAGAGTCACCTTTCTTCAAAGTTGAGATTTGGTAATGGAGTTGCATGCTACGGGCTCAAGATTAAGAAGTGAACATGCGTTCAAGGTAGAGCCAGACATCACAGGATGTGGTGCATTTGACAACATGGGCAAGCACGGTTTCAGAGAGAGAGGAGATGAGAGCACTCAAGATCATTTGATCTTGGGTGAGCTAGGTATAAAATTCGAGATTGGGAAGTACGGCTGTGGTGCCAGAGGCTGGGACAGCAAGAGAGGATGGAGGGGCTGGTTTGGTTCCATCAATGAAGCCATAAAGATGTTGGCCTCGAAGGTAAGGGACAATCTGGGCTTTACAAAGAAGGTAATTGTCACGATTTAGTTTGATGGTGATGAGATGTTGGATGTGGGGAAGAGATGTAGGAGCAGCAGATGTGTTAGATATGGTGGGTGAGGATTCGGTGGTGGAAGAAGAAGATGTTGAAGACATGGTGTTTGATGAAATGTGTGTGAGAAGGAAAAGGAGACGAAGGTCAGTTTAATGGCTCTGATACCATATAAACTCAGATAACTATGAGATAAAAGTGCACTGCCTTGCCTAATGAAGGTCAAGGTATGATCATATATTTATATACTTTAGATTACAAGAGTTTGAGATAACTACAACTACATCATTAGGATCCAAAGACATCTCAGTTACATATCTCTAGTTAGTATCTTTATCTATAGCTAGGATAGTATTTGAATAAGATAACTCTTGAGGGAGTTTATCCTTATCGTTAACAAGGCCCAAACTTTACATACCTCGCAAGCAAAGAAAAACACAAACTCATGGACTTAACCAATCCTATTCTTATTCTTTTCTTCTTCATCCTCTCCACCATCCTCTGTACTTCTCTACTTCTCTGCCACACACAACCATTTCTTCACAGAATCACCAAACCTCACTCCAGCGTCCCTCCAATCTGAATAGCCTACTGGAAAGTTGGAAAGTCTAGAAATTGAGGTAAACATCTCCATCCTCTTCATTTGGTTGATTGATTTTGTATTCCTTGATTGTTTTGGCTGTTTATGACATAATCTTAGGTGGGTTCTTAAGTTGTAGAAACCATATCAACTTCTTCACTTATGGGGTATTGGGGAGTTTTCATTGTTAAAGTTTGGTGTTTTTGGGCTGTTGGGTCTTGTAACTTGAGCCACATTGTTTAAGGAAATCAGGTACTTAGTGAGTGTTCTGTTTTTATTTATATATGTCCTAGGTTTGTTTATTATTCCCCTTTGATGTGCTACATCATAATGGCTGTTGGTTGTTTATAATGACTTGCTAGTGGTGATTGTCACTGTTGTTGTTGTTGTAGTTGAATGGTTTTTATGTGTTTAATATTACTATATGGAATTTGTTTGTTTGTTTATACTTTGTGCTATAAAGGATTATTATTGTTCTAATTTTAATTTGCTTGTTTATGCTTTATTTTTATCTACTTTTCTTATGTAGCAAAATTTCACTCAAAGATTGTCTATTATTTTTTTAAAGATATTCTTTGGTAAATTATAGTAATTTTACAAACTTACTCTTTTTATTTTATTTTTAAGTAATTGTTAAATTATTTAAGATGTCATTATGGTCTGATTTTAGTAACTTGAACCTCTCCTTTTTATGGTTCTCTTTACGGCCATGCATTTCAAAACCATGATTTTAACTTTTATAGCAATAGAGTGTGCAGAAAGGAGAGATTATGAGTTATTGCCTGAAAAACAAGCTCTTAAATCTGTTTCAGAAAGAGGGTTGAAATTTGTTCGATTGGCCTCCATCTCTGCTGTTGTTGTAGCCACTTCCACTTCTGCTCCTAGAAGAGCATCCTCCTCTGCTGCCACCAGTTCTTCGACTCCGGCCATGGACGACCTCCAAACCCTCAAAACGAAGGTGTGCATCATTGGAAGTGGCCTAGCCGCCCACACCGTTGCCATATATGTGTCCCGTGCGGAGTTGAAGCCAATCCTCTTTGAGGGTTGGATGGCGAATGGTGTTGCCCCTGGTGGACAGCTCACCACAACCTCTGAGGTGGAGAACTTCCCAGGCTTTCCGGATGGAATTAACGGCATTGAGCTTATGGATCGCTGCCGCAAGCAGTCGCTCCGCTTTGGCACTCAAGATTCTAACTGAGACTGTCAACAAGGTGGATTTCTCCATGACCCCTTTCAAGGTCTTCACTGATTCTAAGGCTATCATTGTTGATTTTGTCATTGTGGCAATTGGTGCCGTTGCCAAGCAATTGGACTTCTCGGGCTCTGGCAAGGGCCCATGAGGGTTTTGGAACCGAGGCATATCGGCTTGTGCTGTGTGCGATGGTGCTGCCCCCATTTTCAGGAACAAGCCCTTGGCAAGTCATTGGAGGTGGGGATTCGGCCATGGAGGAGGCTACATTCTTAACCAAGTATGCAACCATGTTGTACATCATTCATAGGAGGGATACATTTAAGGCTTCCAAGATTATGCAGTAGAGGGCCTTGACCAACCCTAGGATCCAAGTGCTATGGAACTCGGTGGTCGTGGGGGCCTACAAGGATGAAAACACTAATAATAGGGTCTTGGGGGGGTTGAAGGTGAAGAACATGGTGAGTGGGGAGGTTTCGGATCTCAAGGTATCGGGATTGTTCTTTGCAATAGGGCACGAACCAGCCACCAAGTTCTTGGATGGTCAGTTGGAACTCCATTCTGATGGCTATGTTGTCACAAAGCCAGGGACCACCCAAGACAAGTGTGCGTGGAGTTTTTGCTGCTAGAGATGTCCAGGATAAGAAGTATAGGCAGGCTGTTACTGCTGCCAGCACTGGTTCGTCAACATCCTTCTATCTCTCTCCTTCATTATTTAAATTTCACCTTGTGTGACCATGTACTCTTTCTTTTTGTTATTCTTTATCTACATGATGAAACTTGTTCTCTAGGCTCTAGGGTTACGAATAAATTAATCTATTCATGATCTTTTTGGCATGGCTTGATCACCATCTCTCATATGCAAATGGATGAATGTTGATTCTTTTGAGATGCTGAGCCCATTCTTGATCAAACCAAGCTGATTAAGTTAGGTTTTGGAAACATGGAGTATTCACGAATGTGAATATTTTGAACCTGATTTTGTCCTACCCATTTTTGGAACCCATGAATTAAGATCCAATTAATGGGTTGTCACTCCAAGCTTGAGCTGGGCTCTGGCTTTTTTTAGAGCTCAGTGACTTGACATTGAGTGGACATGTATGTATGATTTCTGTGCAAATTTAAATTAAGCTTGTGCATAACCTTAATCTCCCAAACTGAATGTATTGCAAGATACTTGATTAGGCTTGGATTGTTTGTCTTTTAAAATGTGATTTAAAAAATGAAAAATAAAAAAGCTACATTGATATGGGAAAATGTTTTGTGTTATTCTTTTACCTACAATGGGATGCATAAAATTTGATAGTTTCTATAATTGACTATAAGAATTGAGACAATACAAATAATTGTTAGTGGTATATAAAGTACAGCAGGCTGCTGCTTGTTTTCTGTTTCATTCTCGCTCATTGGCCATCATATAGAAATTCATGTTAGCAATGGTTTTCATTGCAGTATTGGCCATGGCATCTACCATTGTTGCGTTAACTTGTTACTGTCACCAATATTTGGGTTTTCTTGAACAACCAAAGTTATCTTTTAAAATGTAAATAAAAAGACATCCATTTAAGTTATGTTTTATTCACAATATAACATATATTAAGGTCTACTCTATCTAGCTGACCTGGTCTCTTTAATGATGCAGGTTGCATGGCAGCCTTGGAAGCAGAACATTACTTGCAAGAGATTGGATCATAGGAGGGTAAAGGTGATTGACTACCTAGGATGTGCCTGTGATTTAAAAGACGCTCAATTAGGAGCAATATTTATTCAAGGACAAAGAATTGTTTTCAAAACAATGACATTTTAGTATGTCCCTGTTGGATGCATCAATAGATTTCTACATTATACTGCATACACTCAACTATATTTTTTCTTAATTGATTGTCTTGATAATTTGGAAATCATAAGGCTTAGCTTTTACTCTTTTGATGGCTTTGAATCAAGCTGGCTGTAGCATTTTCTCTTGGCTACATTACTGGTTTCTTGAGATATATTCCTGCTTAAGCGTCGGGTTTGATGACCTTCAACAGATTTTGATGTGTGTTGAACTTTGATCTTGTGGTCCAATATCCTATGGGTTATTTACTCATCACTTTTGTGAGAGGTCATGCTAATTTGAATTATGACATGAATCTTCATTAACCTATTCTCTGGCGCAAAAACAATGTTGAAGACTTTCGTCCAGCAACACCCCACCCCAATGGCCGGGGCAAAGATTTTGCCCTATCCCCACCCCATTACCTCTTCGAGGCGGGGAAAACCTACGCAAGTATGGGGTGGATCGGGGCAAGGTTGGAGTGAAATTGCCGTCCCTATGCATGAGATTTACGCCTATTTCAGTTTTTTTTTTTAAATGAATTCTTCTAGTATTTTGTAGTCATACTACTATTTGTTTCTCTTTTGATATTGAGCTAGTGTCACTATTTGCTTTTTTAGTTTGTTTGGAGAGAAAAGAGGGAGGAAAAGAGTAGGGAAGAGAAAAGTATAAATTGATTAATTAATTCAACTTGAACTTGGTTATTTGTGTTTGTTGTTTTTTATTGTTAAACTCAAGGTTTTTTTTTTTTGGTAGAATTAAAAAAAAAAATTGAAATAGTAAATTTTTTATAGATGAAATAGTTATTGATTTCTAATCATCTTGATTTTGTAAGCATGGACAATATAAAGAGTCAATGTGATCTGTGATCAACAATTTACATTTTTTTAACTCTTTTTTATTTATTTATTTATTATAATTAGTAAGTTAAGGGAGTGAGGATTTGAACCCTGAATATTTTTGTTGGAAAGACTAAGAAGTGTCAATTGAGTTACAAGGCAGCTACTTGGTTTCTATTTCCATACAGGGTTAAATATATTAAGTATAGTTTGGTGTTTAGACAAGCTCAAACTATTTAAGCTTGAGAACTTGCCAAAAGTATCCTGTTATATTAAGTATAGTTTGGTGTTTAGACAAGCTCAAAGCCTCAAACTATTTGAGCTTGAGAACTTGCCAAAAGTATCCTGTTCGTGAGCCTGTAGAAATTAAAAAACAGATACTTGAGTTCATTTTTTTTTTTTTTTTAATTCAAACCTATTAAATTGTAGTGGTACTAATATATTAATCGAGACATCAAATATTTAAGGGGGTAACTCCTATTTTAAAGGCTAAATCTTTAAAATGTTTAATAATTATATACATTATAAAATGATTTTTAAAATTTTGGGGTCAAGTTGTAGTACTATTAGTTGAGACAACTAAAATGTTTGAGGGGGCTAACTCCTATTTTTAAAGGTTAAAATCTTTAAAATTTTAGATAATTATATATATATATATAAGAAATTAAAAAAAAAAAAATGGAACTAGACATGATTATTTATTTTCTGTAACCATAGCTAAAAGTGATGGGATTGGCTACATCGATCTATGCAACTGCTTCTATGACAGCCTTTTAGTGTTAGGCCCAATTTGTCTCCCTCTCTGATTCTATTATGTGCAGTGTATGTGCGTGACTGAGTTAGAGAAATATTTAGTAGGATAAGCAACATGACATTCATAATAAATTGTCACACTTAAAAACTTTTAACACTCAACGATAACACATAACTTCATGCAAATAGTCATATGGTCTTTTTGCACCTAGGAAAAGGCAGTTTCTAACACTCCAAAGAGGAATGCATCAAACATATACATTGTACTACTTTTCTTTTCTTTCTTTTTTCAAACATAGCAAAACAAGAAATAAAGAAACAAAAGTAGAACAAACAACAAATAGATGAACCCTGTTCATTTCAATAACCATGGGGATGACAACCCTCCGATCAAATGATCTCAGGAAAAAGAAACTTGATCCTCAGTACCACAAACTATAATTACAAGCCACATTCCTCGTTGCTGCACATTAAGAATGATCTTCATCTTCTTTAGAGTTCATAACCTTGCGTGATAGAAAACAACATATTGAAGATAAAAGCATCAATCATTATAATCGTTGACATCAAAAGTATCATCATGGAAAAATAACTTTCCTTTTAAATATAATAAAATTATTTTTGTGTGTTTACGAGTCCATATGGATACAATTATATATATGTATGGTTGATAAATTTTTGTGAGATTTATGAGGATTGTACTGTTACTAAAAATTGGAAATGTTTATAATACTAATACATTTATACTATGATAAGTATCCTTTGGAGAGTGAAAAAGGTTGCTCGTGTTTATGCTTCAATGCTTTAAAAAAATTAAATCACATGGTGTGGGAAATTAGGATAATAATTTGTTGAATAGATACTTACCCTTACTCTGAGGAACTATTGCACAGTGGTATCATAGTTTGTCCTTCCAAAGCCAATGTACGCACGGTGGTATTCAGGTCAACCTTCCAGTGCCATTCATCTTCTTTTGTTGCTTGTACTCTTTCTAGCTTTGGTGTACTTAAGATTCCATGACAGAAAATCTTCATCTCAGGGCATTTGCTGACAATTACTTCTTCCAAAGATGGGAACTCGAAGGAATAACTTCTCGAGCAAAAGCTTGTGAGGTTTGGCAAGCAATCGAGTTTTAAGTATGTCAATTGGCTGAAAGTAATCACCTCATTCCCTTCACCTCCCTCCCCTGCTACAACTTCTGTTATGCTTTCGCATTCACTTACACTCAGTTTCTTGAGTTGTACTAGACTTTTGGCTGTTGAGGGCGTAACTAAATTAATCAATCCATGACACTTCAATATTTCTAGATTCGTCAAATTTTGGAAAGATACTGAGGCTGGCACTAAAATTTTCAATTTGCCACATAGCGTCACATATAGATCTTCCAGACAATGAAAAATTGGGCTCGGTTGAGTGTCTTCTTTCCACAAATGTGTCAACATATGTAGTTCATTTAGGTTTAGTACTCTTAGTTTTGTGAGTACCCTAGCATGTTTTTCCTGACCAAAAAGTTCTTCATATGGGAATATTTCTTCCCAAGAACTTTCCTCCACTAAAAGTTTCTCCAGATTGTGTAATCTTTTAAGAAAAGTAATCCAATTAGAAACAGCTAGATAGCCCACTACCCCAAGATATTTTAATTTGCAAAAGCACTCTTCCAAAAACTGGCCACGCAGTATCTCCTTCATGTTGTAATTTCCACCCAATACCAAATCCTCCAAGTTGGGGAATGTAGCCTATAAAAACTCAAAGCATTAAACAAAATAAAATAGGAGTTAGTATTCAACTCAGGTCTACAAAATGGATTATATCCGTGAAGTCCCTTACTTAATGGTGGGAAATATGGTCCCACCTTATTACCAAAATATATCTAGATGAACTATTAAAAAGAAAAACAAGAAAACAATCATAGAAAGTATAGATCAAAGAACAATGTCGTAAATAATTCCCATAGAACAAAATAAAATGTCTACAAAAAATGATGTGGCAACATGCTCTGTGCATCAAATTCAAGGTAGTGTAACTATGTAAGAGTCATTTATAAGAAAAGCATTTTCCAAAACCATGTTAATCATTTATTGGACCAATTTTTTTTTTTCAAGTTGTCACAATTTATCACCTGTGGTACTCCTATATTAACGGACACGTAGACAAATAAACAGGGGTACACATATTTTCATGCAAGCACATAGATTTATAAGCTTTATTGATAACTCCAATTTCGAACCTGGTTTTTTAGAGGGGTCAATACTACTTCGAATAGGGTTATAATTTCTGGTAAACCTATATATTTTAAAAGAGTAGTTAAATTAGCCTCTTACCTCATCAACCAAAAAAAGTGGATGCTGAAGGGAGGTCTCAACTTGGCTCTGTTCAGTTGTTTCTTGAAAGCTAAATTTTTTTGAAGGACATATCTCAATTTGATCACATCCGTACACCTCCAAATGTTTTAATAATGGCCATTCAGAAGTATGCACCCCTTGGTAAAACCATTTGAGTTTCGGCAATTTACAAAGTAACAGGACAGTTACTTTAGGGAACACAAGTTGTGCTGCTGCTTCTGCACCATCTTCATGTGCAACAATTTCCTCCACCCCACAATCGAATACACGAAGATCCTTCAATTGCATGAGACATCTTGCTACAGAGGTTGGAAACAAACTTTTCAAACTCTCACATTCCACAACAATTATTTCTTGTAGATTTTGAAAGCTGAAAATTCCTTGGGGATCCTTATTCCATACTTGCTTCATTTTCGGTAGACGACGCAAATCCAATTCTTTCAACGGAATGGTTTTTACATGTGTTTCTCTAAAATCCCGTCCTTGCAATTCAAATATTTCTTGTAGTGAGCCACAATCATATACAAGGAGTTTCTCTAGACTCTGAAATCTTGTCAACATATTAGATTGAAAGATGCTCATAAGATTTTCACAAAATTTAACTACCAAAAATTGAAGTTTGAAAAATGAATCTTCAGCTAATTGATTGTGCCATATGATTTTCAAGTTCTCCATGTGGACGATTCCCATTGTTTCCAGACTAGGGAATGAAACCTGCAAGTCCATCATGTGTGTTGATGACATACCTAATCATAATATTTCACATAATAGAAGATAAGATATATTCGAAGTAAAATTGGGGGATAATTAAAATAGATTTACCTCTTCATTGAACAGAGGTTGCATGGCAGTGAGAGAGATCTCCTCTGAATTCATTTCCTTAACTTCTTTACTCACAGTTATACTTGAATTGACAGGTTTGAATATGAATGACTTCAATTTAGGGCATTGTTCTATCCACATATCTTTCAAGGATGGAAATTTGATATTACTTCCTACGCAGAATCTTTTGAGGATTGGAAGATCGTTTAGTCTCAGGTCTTCTAGTCGAGGGAACAACACCATTGGAATTATTTCTTCTTCTTCTCCTAAATCTTCTGAAAGTAGTATCTCTTCCATAACTTTACAATCCTTAATGAAAAGATTTTTTAGCTGAACCATAACTCTCGCTGTAGAGAATGACAACAGATATTTTAAACTACCAGAGCCTTCCACCTTCAAATACCACAAATTTTGAAATCTCGACTTTGTTTGTATGTTTGTTAATTTGAAAGATGACCTTGCCTGATGTTGGTTTTGTAGTAACTCTTCCGAGTCTATATAGGACAATTCCAACGTTTCCAAGTTGGGGAACACAACCTGTAACAACATTAAATTCGCTCCTTCAATAACCTAGATAGTGCATACGCTAGGGTAAATATATTATTGTTATTTCATTTAAGGAAATGACATGGCATGCAATGAGAGGAAAGAGTCAACAAAAGATACATTCATTCCAAAACCACATTATGATCGGGGAGAGAGAGGGGGTCTTTGCAATGTTGATTAAATAAAATGTTTGAATTTTATGTCTTGTTTTAAAACTAATTGTGAGCAAACAAACTTGGACATGTAGCTAAACATTATGCCCATATATGAAATTGCATGGGATACTCAGCGGTATGTGGTATAAAATGTCATCATGTAGATAAAAGTCTAAAACTTTTCTTAAAACATAAAGTAAGGAATAGTGATTTTTTTAATTGATTAGGTTATAAATATGCCTCACATCTTATTTTTATCAATTAATTATTTTTTAGGTTCTTAAAAATATTAAAACTATTTGTGCTATTAGCTTTTATCACAAGAAGATTTTGTTAAAATTAATAAGGCTATTCATAAAGCTAATATGTGAGAGTGAGACCATACCCAATAGAAGAGAAGTTGTTTGCAAAGTTTGCAAACAATTAATTAACATCCAAATTCAATAGTCATTTAAAGTCTCATTAAAAAATTTAATTAAATAATAGGGGTGTTAAAAATAAGTATGACCTTATTTTCTTCGATTAATAACTTTCAATTCCTAAAAACGCAATATTTATATAGCTTAATAAATTAGGACACAGTTAATTTTCCTTCATCTATAAGCCTATAACCTCACTTGAGGCACATGTACAATATCATTATTATCACGTCTATGAGGATTGTTAGCGCGGGAGAAAGGTCATGTGTTACATCCCATTCAATTAACAGTTGATAAAGGACTATAAAAAATGTAATGGTTTAATTTTTCTATTGAAGAACAATTACTTGGTGGCAAACTTGGAAGGTGTATTAAGGATAGGTTCCTGCCTGGGTGGGGTTGTGAAACTTGCTTCTCTGATCAGCAATTGTGCAGAATTTGGCTTTTGTGGAAAACTAATTGTTATCAAGTTACTGTCATATCTAGATCTGCCCAATGTCTTCACTGTTGGGTCCAAATGCTTGATATGCAGTGTACTTTCTTCATTACTTTCATCTATGTTTCTAATGATGGAATGAATCGAAGAGCATTGTGGTCTGATTTGGAAGCTTTTCAAAATAGTATTGGTGATTCACCATGGCTTCTTGCTGGGGATTTTAATGTCATTAAGGATCCTTCTGAGAAACTTGGTAACATGATCCTTAACTCATATGAGCAAGAGTTTTTGGCTTGTACTGAGTCTATCGGAGTAGAAGATCATCCTGTAGTGGGTTGTTATTATACTTGGACTAATAGAAGGGAAGATGGGGTATTTGTTATGAAGAAGCTTAAGAGGGTGCTTGTTAATCATCAGTGGCTACATCTTTTTCCTCAGTGCATTGTCAATTTTCTTCCCCAGGGGTCTCAGACCATTCAATGGCTTATATTTCTATTGGGGAGAGGCAGGATTTTGGTCCAAAACCTTTTAAATTCTTCAATATCTGGACTGAACATAATGATTTCCTTACTTGGATTGAGGATGCTTGGTCTGCTGATGTTACAGGTTCTCATATGTTTAGGCTTTACAGCAGATTGAAAGCTGTTAAAGCTAAGTTGAAGAGAGTTAATAAAGATTTGTATGGCTGCATCTCTCAAAAGGTTTTGATAGCAAGGCAAAAGCTCGAAAGTGTGCAAATGAAGTTATTGCAAAAACATGGAGAGGTGGAACTTAGGAATACTGAACAGGTTTATCTTCATGAATTTTCTGCTATTCAAAAGGCTGAGGAAGCTTTTATGAAACAAAAAGCTCGAAATAAATGGCTCAATTTAGGAGATCAAAACAGCAGGTTTTTCCACTGCCAAGTTAAAGTTAGGCAAGCCAGGAATGCTATAAAATGCCTCTTTGATGCTGAGGGAAATAGACTGGATACTCCAGACCAGATTAAAGAGGAGGTGATCTCTTTCTATCAAAAATTGCTGGGTGTTTCTAATGCAAAAAATGAAGGAGAAATGATCACAACTGTTTCAACTCTTATGGATTCCACTATCTCTGATAATACTAAAGTTCTTCTAGCTAAAGAGGTGACTAAGGAAGAAATTAAAAGTTCTATGTTTTCTCTTGGTAGTGAGAAAGCTCCTGGCCCGGATGGATTCACAACATGCTTTTTCAAGAAAGCTTGGCCTATTGTTGGCAGTGATGTGTGCAAGGCTATCCAATCTTTTTTTCAGTCAGGTTCTCTTCTCAAAGAAGTTAACTCCACTATTATTACTTTGGTTCCCAAAGTTCATAACCCTTCTTCTATTACTGAATTCAGGCCAATAGCATGTTGTAATGTGCTTTATAAGTGCATCACTAAGATTTTGGCAAATAGGTTTAGAAATTGTTTGGGTGATCTTATTAGCTCTAATCAAACAGCTTTTGTTAAAGGGAGAGTCATCTCAGAAAATATTCTTCTTGCTCAAGAACTTGTGAAGGGTTATCACAAAAACAAGGGCAAAGCTAGGTGCGCAATCAAGGTAGATCTAAAGAAGGCCTATGATTCTGTTGAATGGAACTTTATCCTCATGAGTCTACTGGCTGTAGGTTGTCCTGCAAATTTTGTTAATTGGATTAGAGAGTGTATTACCACTCCTCGTTTTTCCATTGCTCTAAATGGCAGCCTAGTGGGTTATTTCAAAGGGGGGAAGGGTTTGAGGCAAGGGGATCCCCTATCCCCTTATCTTTTTGTTATGGCCATGGAGGTTTTCACCAAGCTTTTAAGTGCTAGAGTGAGAGCATACCCTCAGTTTTAGTTTCATCCCCATTGTAAAAATCAGCATATCACTCACCTCTGCTTTGCCGATGATTTGATGCTATTTGTAGCTGCTGACATCCCTTCTATCAAGCTCATAAAGGTTGCTTTAGAGGATTTTAGACTATTGTCAGGCCTCTCAGTTAATCAATCTAAGAGTGAAGTTTTCTGTGCTGCTGTTTCTGCTGGTCTTTAGACTCAGATTTTATCTACTCTTCAATTTCGATCAGGAAGACTTCCAGTAAGATATCTGGGCATGCCTCTTATTGCTGGCAAGCTGTCCTATGCAGATTGCAAGCCTCTAATAGACAAGATCACTTCCAGAATTAGTTCCTGGTCAGTGAAACTTCTCTCATTCTCAGGTAGACTCCAGCTCATTCAATCAGTCTTGAATAGCATACAAATGTTCTGGTCTAGCATTTTTATTCTCCCTAAAAAAGTTGTCAAAGCCATTGAACAGAGATTTAATCAGTTTCTGTGGAAAGGTCAAGAAGGAGGCAGGGGTGGTATTAAGGTGTCTTGGGATCAGGTTTGCCTTCCTAAGCAAGAGGGGGGTTTGGGTTTGAAGAAAGTAGAGGATTGGAATAAAGTAGCTGTAATGAAACACATTTGGAATTTGTTTACTCAGGCTGGTTCTTTATGGGTGGCTTGGATTCATAGTGAACTATTAAAGGGCAGGAGCTTCTGGACAGTAAAGATACCTCAAGACTGTTCTTGGGGGTGGAGAAAGCTCTTGAAGCTAAGGGCTGATGCTAGGAGCCTTCTATCCTTTGAGGTTGGAGATGGGAAAAATATTTTCCTTTGGCATGATTGCTGGCACCCCAATGGAACTCTTTACCAGAAGTATGGGCATAGAATAGTGTATGATGCAGCCAGCTCACTCAATGCCAAAGTGAGTAGTATTCTTCAAAACAAGGAGTGGTGTTGGAGGCCAGCTAGATCTGAGGATTTGGTGGATATACATAGTAAACTTAGCCTGGTTCAGATTAAGGATTCTGATAGGGCTATTTGGCTGCTTAATAGCTCAAGTAAATTTACTTGTGCTGATACATGGCAGCACCTCAAGGGGAAGCAAGCAGAGGTCCAATGGTGGAAGTTAATCTGGTTTAATAAAGCCATTCCTAGACATGGTTTTATTGGTTGGTTGACTATGAAGAATAGACTTGCCATAAAGGATAGGCTGATTCAATGGGGTATTTGTGTGGATCCTGTGTGCCTATTTTGCAAACATATGTTGGAGGATAGAGACCATTTGTTTTTCAAATGTCCCTTCACTAAACGAATTTGGGATCATATTATGGCCTTGTGCCTAGTCTCTGATGCTATTGATGATTGGAACATGTTGGTTGCTTGGGGGACATAGCATCTCCAAGGGAAGAGTTTTCGTACTTCTCTGTGTAAAGTGGCTTGGTGGGCTACAGTATACCACATATGGCTTCAAAGGAATGCTAGCGTTCACGGTGGAAAGATTAAAACTGAGGAGCAGATAGTGCAGGATATTTGTAGAGATGTCAAAGCTAGATTGGACTCCTTTAGAGTCAATAATTCTATTCTAAATAGAATGCTCTGCAATAACTGGAAACTCCATCTCTGCCCCATGTAGAGTTGTGTATTGGTTGTAGTGTGTAGATTGGTCTCCCATGATGTTGGGTGTGTCAAGGACACTTGTTGTATGCCCTTTATGGGCTCTTCTGTTTTAGGCTTTGGCCTGTGTTTTGAGCTTTAATAAAAATCTGAATTACCAAAAAAAAAAAAACTTGGAAGGTGCAAAGGTGCTTCCCTTTTCACATAACAGTGGATAATTTCATGATAAAACCATTTATGTGAGAGAAGAATTTTTACATAAATATTAATTACTTTGGTATAACTATCCCAAATTGAAATTAAAATTGGTTGTTTTCCACGGACAAATTATGATCAATCTCGTAATTGACAAACTAATAAAAAATTCTAGTTTGAATAACATGATCGACACATCTATGTGGGTGTGTGCAGGATCATTATCTAGGAAACTAAACTTTAATGTACCTGGTCTAGTAGGATTGGCATGTGAAAATCCAGGTCACATTCGGGAATGATTTCTCCAGCATCATTTCTGATTGACTTTTGTGTGCTTAAGAAGCTCATGAGCTTTGGAAGACGATGTAGTACTAAGCGACGCAATTGAGGTAACAAGATCATATCTCTGTCTTCAACTCCAGCTTCTTCTTTTAGGACTATTGCACCCATGATGCTGCATTCTCTTATCTCCAATTCTTGAAGTTGTGAAAGGCCCTTAGCTATGGATGATGAGAAAACAAATTTTAGTTTCTCACAATGTTCCACTTTCACAATTCTTAAGTTATGAAAGGATGTCAAGGGAAGCTGACCATGACATATTTCTTCCAAGTTGTTCATGTTTTTGAGAGAAACTATCTCCAAGGCAGGAAAGACAACATCATCAATAACTGGCCCCCCCCCCTTGACTTGGTGATATACTTGATCTCAACATTGTTTTGGACATGGAGATGCTTCAATTGTTGGAAGCCTTCCGTATCTAATTCATATATGATACTCTCAACACCCTTTAACTCATCCAAGCACAAATCTTCTATTCCATTCAACAACATTTTGATCCCTCTCCCCAATTGAAAGCTTGTATTCAGCTTGAGTTTTAGTGTTCTTGAGTTTTCATGTTTATCAGACCAATCCCACACATCTCCAATAAATATTTTATATCTTTGCAACTTCCCAAAAAACAGATCTTTTGGCAGTATTTTGGCATCTGGAATATGTAGTTCTAAGGTGGTCAATTGTGACAAATGCTTTAGCTCTGCTAGGCTAGCTCTTTCATTGTTGAGTCCTTCAACCTCCCATTGAGTGAAGCTATTGCTGACAAACAACTGTTCTAATCGTATCAAGTGTGAAAGGACATTGGGTGGAATCACTTCAAGTTTGGTACAATTTCTCAAATCCAACAACCGTAAGTGAGTCAAGTTCCTTATTTGTGTTGGCAACTGTTTAAATTCTGAAAAAACAAGGCTAAGAATTTCTAAATTTCTCAGCTCTCCAATCACAGCTATGTCTCCCAATAGGCACTGATCCAAACACAATGTTTGTAGGTTGGTGAGGAGATTAATTGAGGAAGGAAGTGATGAGAGTCTCATTTTAGTCAAATCTAAAACTTTGAGCTCACTCATTCCTTTAAAAAAAGTGTCTGGAATTTTAAAGTAGTGATCTTTGCCATGCACATACAAGAATATTAATTTCGGACATTCAAACCTGTCAGGAAGTTCATGAATATCCCTAGAACGAATAGTGACTGCAGTGCATATTTTTCTTGCATCCTCGTCTGGCCATTTAATTGGATCATCATTTCTCATTAATAACACATTTTCAGCCTTAGCAATTAATATGGCAACATCACGAACAAGGTCATGCATGCGAACATACTCACTCGTATGAGGATCTTCTAACAACAAACAAGAGTCTTTGAGGCTACGAACTAGAGTATACACTCTATCCCTGGCTTCTTCCAATGTACTGATGTCATGAAATAAGCACAGACCAAAACAATATTTTAACAAGTCCTGGTAGAAAATGGTAAAACCCATTTGACCACATAGTAAAAAGAAGGACTTAACCACTGGACTTGCAAGATGCTTGTAACTCAACTCTATTTTTGAATATATAGTTGCCTGCATTCCTGTGAGATGTACAGGGGAGGGCCTCCTTAGTTGCTGTAGGGCATCCTTCCATTCAAACAACTTCTTATTTTTTAATGCCGTTGCAACTGTTACAAGTGCGATAGGTAGACCTGCACACTCTTCACATACTTGAGTTGCTATGGATTGCAAATTAGGATCTTTGAGAGAATCACCCACCATCTTCTCAAACAAACTCCATGCTTCTTCTTTGGATAAAACATCAAGCCCAAAATCCATTTGTGTGCCCATCTCACAAGATAACATATCTTTGTTCCTGGATGTTAACACTACTTTGCATCCATTGTGAGGAATTCCTATTGCCTCCAAATCAAGTTTCTCCCATACATCATCGAGGATAACAAGTACTTTCTTGTCTTTTGTTAGCCTCTCCCGTAGACGACTTGCTCTTCCAACTACAGTCTCTACATCAAACTTCAAATCTAGCATGTCCGCAATTTCTCCTTGAATTTGTCTTAGGTCTGGGCTCTGCATCACAACTGCCATAGCCATGTTGTCGAATAACTTCTCTTCCTTGGCTTGCTTAGCAACTTCTGTCACAAGTGTAGTCTTTCCTGCACCAGGCATGCCCCACACCCCAATCATGTTGATATTAGCATCTCGCAGTGCCTCCATAAGTCCCTTCAAAGTTGACATTCTTGACTCAAAGTTCATGTAATGCATATATCTCATAGTCACAATCCCCTGTGTAAAGGAAATTTTGTCAAACTTGCCATTTTTTAGGGCTTCATCAATATCTTTAACTATCTTCTTTGCTTTCTTACTTTGCTGGTGTCGTAGCTTCCAGTTCAGGCATGCACCATTGGAAGATCTCATCTTTGCTTTTTCTTCATCTTCAAGAACTTCCATGGCCTTTCCCTTAATCGCATCCACCTTTGTCAACCATCTATTAACAATGGCTTCAATTTCTTCACCATTTCTTATAGCTGTATCAACGGAATGTTGCACACTATCTCTAGCAAGCCCCAGCTCCTCTACCTGATTCTTCATATTCTCAATGTTGTTGCCATAGTGAAACGAATAACCAAGCCATTGTCCAATAGGTGCAACCGTGTACTCAGCAATTTTTGCTGCAATTGAAATAACAATCTCCATTCCTGTTTCAGTACCTTTGTCCCCTTTTCCTTTTGGATTTTTTTTTTTTTTTTTTTTTGTTGATGGGGTTGTGGAAGTAGGCACAAACTCAAAACAAAGAAAATGACAACTATTCCCTAAAATGAGAATAAATAAATAATAGGGAGAAACAAGGAAATACACT
The DNA here is from genome assembly GCA_907173295.1 of Fagus sylvatica. NCBI lineage: Eukaryota > Viridiplantae > Streptophyta > Magnoliopsida > Fagales > Fagaceae > Fagus > Fagus sylvatica. Next base: position 17,834,785 of record OU015761.1, read on the forward strand.
CTCCATGGTATATTGATGGACTGGAGTAAAGAAGCCACTGGAACGAAGTTGGAAAATGAAACCAACTTAAGCAAAGCAAAAATGGGGACCAGAAGCACATACCACACTTTCTATAAGAATCAATATGAGAAGCAAAGACATAGAGTTTGGACTATAGCATAGCAAGGTGGCGAAATGATGACGAAGTATGAGCAATGAATCATGGCAATGAAAGGATAGTACGTATATATCTCCACAAAGGAACATATGTGACCGACCAACCACACCAATCACGGTTTAGAGCTTGACTTTCATAGTTGAATTAATTTCTTCACCAATGCGTCCAGTCATGCCTAGTTCTGAATATTCAAAGCGTGTAAAATTAAAAAACAGGGGTTAATAAACGGTAAGATTAATGATATTAAAATCCAAATATAATAAAAGAAAAAAATCAATAAAAATATATGGATAAATTGTACTTTTTCCTCTTTATCTATTAGGTTTGTTTCAATCTCTTCCTAATCTATAAAACCAAGCAATGTCTCTCTCAATCTATTTGAAATGTGCAAATTGCTTCGATACAGTCCATTTTTCTATTAAAACTAACAGAATATTTATAAAATGACCAATGTACCCTTTTAGTTAAAGAAAAATGACTACTAACCTTCTTTTTGATGAAGTAAACGACAATATACTCCTCACAGCTCTATAGTTAAACGGCAGTAGCTTATGCTGATGTAAGTTGGAAGCTTCACTTAAGACAACACGTGCTCAACGCATGAGTCGGAGTTGGGTAAAGGCTCGTGGGCTCAACGTATAGTTTGGGCTTTGTTAAAAGACAGCTGGGTTTTGTTAGAAGACAGTTGGGCTTGGCTTATAGTTTGGGTTTAGTTACTGTGTAACAAACTCTTCCCAACCCGTGTAGTATATATTGTATGATCACTGCTTAATATTAATTCATTCAATCTAATACAGAAATCCATATATACAATCTTCTTCATTCTCTCAATATTCTGGATATTTTATATGGTATCAGAGCCTTCAATGGCGTCTTTCAGTTCAAACACAAACACCACAGCTCCTAATCCACCACTACAGACTTCTTCTATTCAAGCTCCACTTCTTCTCTTGTCAAATATGGCAAACCTGATGTCTGTCAAGCTTGACAGTACCAACTTTATAGTTTGGAAACATCAGCTCTCTTCAATCTTGAAGGCTTACTCAATGATTAACTTTGTTGATGGAACTGTTCCATCTCCATCTCGATTTCTTGTTGATACAGAAGGAAATTGCACCACTGCTGTGAATCCAGACTTTCAACTCTGGAACACAAGAGATCAAGCTCTTCTAACCTTGATCAATTCTACTCTATCCTCTGCAGTACTGTCAATGGTTGTAGGTCACAACTCTGCTCAAGCTGTATGGAAGACTCTCGAGCACAGGTTCACTTCAACCTCGAGAGCAAATATACTGAACCTCAAGATTGAGCTGCACAATCTCAAGAAAGGTACTGAATCTGTCAGTTCATACCTGCAGAGAGTGAAGAATACAAGAGATAAGCTCATTGCAATGGGAACCTTGATTGATAATGAAGAGCTTCTTCATATCATTTTAAAAGGTCTTCCAAGAGAATATGGCCCTTTCTCTTCTGCCATAAGAACCAGAAATGAACCTGTCAACTTTGAAGAAATTATGGTCCTATTGCAGACTGAGGAACAATCCATTCTGGAAATCTCTGATTCTGGAAAGGAAATGAATGCTACTATGGCAATGTTTGCCTCTGCTGCACCAAATAACAGAAATTTCAACTCTCAGTCTTCCTTCTATGTCAATAGTTCTCAAGCTAGAGGAAGAGGCAGGAATAACTCCCAAAGAGGCAGAGGCAGGTTCAACCACAACAATCAGTATTCTCAGCCTAATGCACCTAACCAAAGCCATTCACAGTACTCACAGCAAGCTCAGAATAAACCAGATGGTTCCAGGCCTCAATGCCAGATCTGTGGCAAACTTGGACATCAAGCACTCGATTGCTACCATCGTATGGATTTTGCATACCAAGGCAGGCATCCACCTGCAAAATTGGCAGCAATGGCTTCAACCTCCAATAATTCTCAAGGTGGAGAAACTTGGCTTACTGATACAGGTGCCACAGACCACCTCACAGCCAACTTGAACAACTTGACAGTTCAGAATCCTTACAAGGGCTCAGACCAAGTAGCAGTGGGCAATGGACAATCCATCCCTATCAATAACACTGGAAATGGTCAGTTATGCACTAAATTCTATAATTTTAGACTTCATAATCTCCTGCATTCATCCAAAATTTCTTCAAACCTACTTTCAGTTCATAAACTCTGCACAGACAACAATTGTTCTTGTTATTTTGATTCTAACAAATTCCTCATCCAGGATTTACCTTCGGGGAAGGTTCTCTACAAGGGTTTGAGTAGGAATGGATTATATCCTATCCATACTCATCCTCCTTCCTCTGTTTCTACACCATCAGTCACTGCATCATCTTCTGTTTCAGCTTTTCTCTCCTCCAAAAATAAATGGCAGCTTTGGCATCAAAGACTAGGCCATCCAAGTGATCGTGTCTTAGTTTCATCCTTGCCATCATTGTCTTCTTGTATGTCTGATAGAAATAAGCATGTCCAACATCACTGTAAACACTGCCTTATTGGCAAAATGCACAAGTTACCCTTTGTACATTCTCAGTTTCAAAGCACTCAACCCTTAGAGTTGATTCATAGTGATGTATGGGGCCCTGCTCCTGTAAATTCTTCTAATGGATATAAATACTATCTGCTGTTTGTTGATGATTTTTCTAGATTCAGTTGGTTATATTTGCTAAAACACAAGTCTGATGTCCTTTCAATCTTTAAATCATTCAAAGCAGCTGTTGAAAACCAATTTTCCACACAAATCAAGTTCCTTCGAACTGATTGTGGAGGTGAATACACTTCTAATGAGTTCACAGCTTTCTGTTCATCTAGTGGTATCACTCATCAACTTTCTTGTCCTCATACACCTCAACAGAATGGCATTGTTGAAAGAAAGCATAGACACATAGTTGAATGTGCTCTAACACTTCTCTCACATGCTAGTTTGCCTATTACTCATTGGACATATGCAGTTACCACTGCCCTTCATCTCATCAATAGATTGCCTACCCCTAGACTATCACACAAATCCCCATGGGAGAAGCTTTTCCATAAACCACCAGATATCTCCCATTTCAGAACCTTTGGCTGCATATGTTTCCCCCATCTTAGACCTTACAATACCCACAAGTTACAACCACGAACCACTTCTTGTATATTTCTTGGATACCCTGCACACACCAAAGGTTACATCTGCCTTGACCCTACCACTAAGAGAGTCTATATCTCAAGACATGTTCTATTCAATGAGAGTGAGTTTCTGCCTGACTTGTCATTATCTTCCACTCCTCAAACAGAACCAGTCACATCCACCTTTGATTCTCTGCCTTGGCTTTTGGTGATGATGCACACTTGCTCTCCTACTCTAAATTCAAGCTCTACAGCCCTTGAAACACTTGAAACACTTCCTCAATCACTCATTTTTCCATCTTCTTTTGTTGAGTCTCCTTCACCTATTCTCTCTACTAATGCTGTCTCCAACTCAGATCCTATCGAGTCTCACTCTTCTGCAGCATCTTCAGCTCCAGAGTCCTCACTGCCATCTACTTCTATTCCCCAACCTCCAGTGGTTAATACTCATCCCATGCATACTCGTTCCAAGCATGGCATATTCAAACCAAAAATCTTTCATACTACCACTATAGACTATACTCAAACAGAACCACCTACACATCAAATAGCTTCCAAATACCCTCATTGGTGCACTGCCATGGATGAAGAGTTCACTGCCCTTCAAAGACAGCAAACTTGGTCTCTTATTCCTCATCCACCTGGAAAGAATATAGTTGGCTATAAATGGGTATTCAAACTCAAAAGGAATGGTGATGGCTCCATATCTCGTTATAAAGCAAGGCTAGTTGCTAAAGGCTTTCACCAACAACATGGGATTGATTTTCAAGAAACCTTCAGTCCTATTGTGAAGCCTCCTACTGTCAAACTTATTCTGGCCCTAGCTGTGACATACCATTGGCCTCTCTGACAACTCGATGTTAGAAATGCTTTTTTACATGGGGTGTTAAAAGAAGAAGTGTACATGACTCAGCCTCCTGGTTATGTCAATCCTAGTCTACCACAGCATGTATGTCAGCTTCACAAGTCTATCTATGGCTTGAAGCAAGCACCCAGGGCTTGGTTTGAAAGCTTTACTACTCAGCTCCTGAACTTGGGATTTATCTCCTCCTCAGCAGATTCTTCCTTGTTCATTTATAGAGATGGTCCAACTATTGCATTCCTACTACTCTATGTTGATGACATCGTTTTAACAGGGAACAATTCTTCCTTTCTTACTCAACTGATTCACAATCTCAGCAAGGTCTTTGAGTTAAAGGATATGGGCACACTAAGCTACTTTCTTGGATTGCAGATTACCAGATCTTCCAAAGGTCTCACTCTTACTCAGACAAAGTATGCTACTGATTTGTTAACAAAGCATAATATGCTTCAGTGTAGTCCCTGCAAAACACCTTGTGTTCCTAATGTCAGATTATCATCCACTTCTGGGGAACCTCTTACAGATATTCATGCCTATCGTAGCTTGGTTGGGGCTCTACATTACCTCACTTTTACAAGACCAGATCTCTCCTTTGCAGTCCACCAAGTCTGCCAATTCATGAATGCCCCCACTGATATACATCTCACTGCAGCTAAGCGTATTTTGAGATATGTTCGTGGTACTCTTGATCATGGGCTATTTTATACTCCTGGTCCAATTACTTTATCTGCCTTCACTGATGCTGATTGGGCAGGTGATCCAGATGATCGTCGCTCCACCTCTGGTCTCGTGGTGTTTCTTGGCCATAACCCTGTGACCTGGTCTGCAAAGAAACAGCTCACTGTTTCTTGATCCTCCACCGAAGCTAAGTATCGAGCTTTAGCTTCTGCCTCTGCTGAGCTCTGCTGGCTACGCACACTTGTTAAGGATCTCGGCATCTATCTCTATGATCCACCTATTTTATAGTGTGATAATGTGTCTGCACTCGCCATAGCCTCCAACCCCGTCTTCCATGCCAGAACAAAACATATTGAGGTGGCTTTTCACTTCATCGTGAAAGAGTTCTTAGCAAGGATCTTCAAGTGAAATTTGTTTCCACCATGGATTAACTTGCTAATATTTTCACCAAAGATCTTCCCTCTCATCGATTTCAGGATCTTCAGTCCAAACTTCTGGTTCCTGTAGATACCATTCGTTTGAGGGGGGATGATGAAGTAAACGACAATACACTCCTCACAGCTCTATAGTTAAACGGCAGTAGCTTATGCTGATGTAAGTTGGAAGCTTCACTTAAGACAACACGTGCTCAACGCATGAGTCGGAGTTGGGTAAAGGCTCGTGGGCTCAACGTATAGTTTGGGCTTTGTTAAAAGACAGCTGGGCTTTGTTAGAAGACAGCTGGGCTTGGCTTATAGTTTGGGTTTAGTTACTGTGTAACAAACTCTTCCTAACCCATGTAGTATATATTGTATGATCACTGCTTAATATTAATTCATTCAATCTAATACAGAAATCCATATATACAATCTTCTTCATTCTCTCAATATTCTATATATTTTACACTTTTAACCAAACTTAAAATAACTCATATAAAATTACATGTATATATACCATAATTTAAAAATAACTCATATCAAATTACATGTATATATACCATAATTTAAAAAATTTAGCACTCTCTTAAACTCTTTCTCTCTCTCTCATTGCCAGTCAAAAATTATGTTCTCTCCACCACCACCACGCTTCCAAGGTGAGCCAGACTCAGAGCTTCAATGTCGATGGCTTTCTTCGTCTAATATTAACAATGAATTTCGAATCTCTGTGACTCACACATAGAGAAGCAAAGCAAAAAATAAATAAAAAAATGGTGGGTACCGCTGAACCAAACGATTGCTCCGTTGTTTGGGACAAGAATTCTCAACTCTATTTCCATGCCAGGTTTTTTCTTTAATACTCAAAAACCCTTTTTTTTCATTAATTTAGGATTCTCTATTTGTCGAAAGGTTTCATCTTTGGTTAAATTTGTATTTCATTTTTTTATGTATCCTTAAAGTCTGTCTGTTGACAGTTGGTGAATAAGTTGTTGTCCTTTTATCCATATAAATGTTTTCACCTTTTTGGGTCTTAATTTGATGCAGTAGTGGATTTTACCATGACCCAGTTGCTGGATGGTACTATTTCTTTTTTCTTTTCTTTTTTTGTGATTTTACCATAAGCACATAAGTTTCACATAATAGACACAATATTCAATAAATCTTTCAATTTATGTTATGATCAAATATAGCGGTCTTAACAAAAATTGAACAATTTAGAACAAAAGTGCACTAGCTGAACAAATCACAAAAAAGGAAAGCAATTAAGGAATACTAGTATAATTGGTTATTAGAATAAATATCAAAACCACGCAAAAACAATTAGATGGACAAACCTCTCTTTTGCTCCTCTGACGTAATTAAAGAGGGTAGAGCAAAGATGATCACTGCAATGAAAATGAAAACCAAGATAAGAGTTTGGTAGTGAAATGTTACAGCCCAGTGAAGATGACATAATGATTAGGGTGTGAAGAACATACCATGATCACATGCATTTCCAAAATATTTCACGGAAATATTTTAAGATAATGTTTTGATCACTCAAAACCTGTTATTAATTTTTTTTTATAATATTTGAGAAGACTGTTACTAAGATATAATGATATATATATTAGATATAATGATATATATGTTATACGAGATTGAACCCATGATTTTGACTCCAACCTTTCATTATGAAAGAAAATATGTAAAGTAGTCAACTTTGCATATTGGCCACGTGGTACAGTTTTATTGGCCAACTCACGCCACCTCAGTATATCTTTCTTAAAGAAAGAAGAACGAGTTTTGGGCCAAGTTCATTTAAAACCCAAATCTTTATTCAAAAATCCAACCACATGGATTAGACTTTTGCCCAAAACTTTTTATGCCTAGCTGGTTGGGTCTAGGGCTCACATTTCTCTTCATCAAGAAATGGTTTCACGGTCCCATATTTTCCTACATCACAAATGTAGTCACATCCCATATTATTTCCTTACTTCACTAATCGAGCTTATGGCCCACATTTTTCTACATCATGAGATGGACTAACAAGTAACAACCCACATGTTTTGTTTGTATTTCATAGGTTGGGATCATGGCCCATAATTCTTTTACATCACTTATTGGACCTACAACCCATATTTCTCTTGCCTCATGGATTGGGCTTATGGGCCAAGCTATTTATCTCATCTCATCTCATCTCCTTATGGAATGAGCTTCAGTAATAAAGACATTTTTTTTTTTTTTTTTGAGAATGAGAAAGACATATATATTTATGATGGGATTGGAGGAATAATTTTTAGTTTCAAGTAGGGTGGTAAATGATTTTTCTTTGCTTGAACTTGGAATGGATTTTGCTTGAATATACCTCTATGCTTATTGAATTAGGGTGGTAAATGAATAAGCTGTTTCTTAAAAACAAAAAAAAATACTTTTGACAAATCATTAAACTACAAAATTTTAAAATAATAGAAAAGAATCTTTTCACGCAATATTGATTAAAATTTGTTATATTTAAAATGAGAAAATTGTATAAATTGGTTTTATCAATGGAACTCGTGCGTTAAGGTCTAAGTTCTTTTTGTTGTCTTTACAGTCAATTAACCATACCCCAAATCCAATCAAAGCATCACCCAAGAAGAACTACTATAATATTATAGAGTATATATCCCATCAAGTTAAATCATTTTTATTCTTGTCTTTTTAAAATAATTTTTTTGGGGGGTGGGTTTTTCTTCTTTTGTTTCTTTTTTAGAGGAAGGAAGATTGGCACAAAGTTAAAACTGAGAAGATAACAAGAACAAATGTGAAAGTGAAATAGGAATAATATCGTAGGGAAGTGCATGGGAATTAAAGAAACTGGATGGTACTGTATAAATAATTAAATCTGGTCACTACAATAAATTTGAAAAGTAAAGCAAAGATGGATAGTAGAAGCACGTACCTCTTGATACTCCTCTGACTTAAGAGTGCACAGCAAAAATAGTTACTAGACTGAATACAAAAATCCAGATCAAAGTTTGGTAGTGAAAAGATAGCTTAGACTGAATATGAAGATGGCAAAAAAAACATGGAAGATGAAACACAATGAACCAATAAAATTAATATCATTGAGGGAAATGTACAAACAATCAATCAAAAGAGGAAAAAGCAAAACACAAAGCAACCAATCAAAATAAAAAGGTAAAGGCGCATTTAGAAGATAAAAAAACAAAACACAAAGCAACCAATCAAAATAAAAAGGCAACAAAACACAAAGCAACCAATCAAAATAAAAAGGTAAAGGCGCATTTTGAAGATAAAAAAAACAAAACACAAAGCAACCAATCAAAATAAAAAGGTAAAGGCGCATTTAGAAGATAAAAAAACAAAACACAAAGCAATCAATCAAAATAAAAAGGCAAAGGCGCATTTAAAAAATAAATGATGTGACCCACCTAATGCCACCACAACCACAAACCCAAAAAGCAAACATAATGATTTCATTTTTGACAAAAATAAAAAATTAATGTTAGGTATGAAGAAAATTATACTAACTCCTACCATGTTTATTAAAATTAGGCCAAATTGCAAAAACCTTTTTTCGGGTTTTGACCAGTTACTAATATATCTTTCTAATTTTAAATTTTGTGTTAATGATTCATGAGTTATCTATAAGGACAAGATTGACTTTGTATTTTTTTTGGTTAAATTATCAAAATTCAATTCAATTCTTTAAGATTTCACTATATCTATTCAGTCTCTAACTTTTATTTTGCTTCAATTAATTTATTTCATTTAACTCAATCATTGTTTCCGTTAAGTCTCCCAAAAAAAATTTATTAATAAAAAATCTTTTTTCTGAACATTAATTTCTTCTATCTCTTTTGTTCTCTTCTCTTCTCTTTCTCTAATTCTATGTTTTGCTGAAGCTCTCTCTCGATCACAGCCTTGGAGCATCCTCAACGAAGCAAAGGTAGGCCAGAGCAGAGAGGTTCAACAGGCCACATGGCCACGATCTCCACCATCGCGTCGCCATCAAGGAGGGCAGCGATGGAAGCCGAGGTTGTCAGGCTTCGCACGACAAAGTGAGGGCAGGGGCTTCGGTATTGGCAGCGGCGTGAGGGCAATGGCTTTGATTCGAGATTTGGCCGTGTTATTTTTTAACTTTTTTTTGGGACTTTGGGGATGAAATTATTGGTGATGTGGTGTGAGTTTTACTTTTGATTAGTTTTCATGGATGAAGAGATGGTTGGTGAGATTAATCTATTGTCCCCCTGAATCTATAGGCTTGCTGGTTCACGTCGATTTGGAGTCTTGATGGGTTGATTCGTTGAAGGTGAGGTTTTGGGTTGATGGGTAGAAATACATGCAGCAAGTAGTAATGGAAGAACAATAATAAGAAGGCAGAGAAGACCAAGATGCTATAATCGAAACCAATTTTGATTGGATTCTGGTTTGTGGGTTTTGGATCCATGCCTAGGATTGATTGTCTTCACCGATGCTCAATCCTCACAAATTAATTTCTTAATTTATTTATTTCGAAAAATATTTTTATTAGTTTTTTGGATTTCTTTAATTTAAAAAATTCAAAGATAATAAAATTTAAGACACTTGACGAAAATAGATAACAGAAGTGGATGGAAAAATTTAATTGAATCAAAATCAAAGTTAAAGGACTGAATTGAAACGGTCAAAACTTAGAGGACTGAATTGAACTTTGACTAAAGTTAAAAGATGTAAATTATAATTTAGCCTATTATTTTTTATCAATTATAACTGATAAAAATTGGTTATTTATATTGCATATAATAATTTTATTATAAAAAATCATTTGACAATAAATCATTACAAACCAGTTTTCATCGTTTACAATTTAATAAAAAATAACATAAAATAATTAATTATATCGTTACAAATTTCTCAAAGATTACAAATTTCTCAAATTAATTATATTTCTCAAAGAGTAATTGTTCTCCGATGGGGTTGGGAATTCTGATTCGGGATTCACTAGGCTTGGTGATGGCGGCTAAGTGCTCTAAGTTTGCTGGAAATAGTTCGTTGTTGCAGAGCCAGGCCAAAGCGGTGCTGTTAGCAATTGAGTTTGCTTTCAGTATTGGCTTTAGGCGTTTGGAGGTTGAGGTGGGCAATCAAGAACTTCTGGGCCTAATTAATCTGAATTCTCCTTCTCTAGCACCGATTGGGGTGCTTGTGGATGATATTAGAAATTGGGTCCCATTATTCCACTTTATTAGTTTTTCTTTTATCAGTAAAAATTGTAACAGGGCCTCTCGTGCCTTGGCTACAGAGGCAGAGTCCTCAAATTTTGAGCAAGTATGGTTGGAAGATTACCCTACTTGTCTTACTTCTTTTGTACAGATGGATTCTTTGCAATGAAATTTCAAGCTATCGTTTCTATTCAAAAATATTGAAAATACATAGAGTCAATGTACAGTCAATCAAAAGAAGAAGAAAAAAGAAAAGGCAAATGAAATTTCTTGATGCGGAAATATATAAAAATGGTGCACAAAATGTTGCGGAAATAGCACAATAAAAAAAACAACAAACATTGACCACTTGCTTGATTTTCTTTAATTCAAAGTTCTAACTATCTATCAACTCTTTCTAATGGGTAACCTTAGTATTACAAAAATCTATTCATATAAAATAATTTGAATGTTATGTTGCGATTTAGGTATATTAGATAGTTCTATTTGAGCCCAAATCACAACAGACATTGACCACTTGCTTGATTAGATAAACTGTGTTTTTTTAAAAAAATAAAAATAAATAAAAAATAAATAAATAAAAAACAAAACAAAACAAACTGACCAGTTATTAATATACGTGATGGAATGCACACGCATTTCATTCGGTTCAAACTTTAAAAAAATGTTATAAAAATACGGCATAAAAGTGGAAATGAAAAAAAAAAAAAAATATATATGTAAATAAAGGTTGTACAAGTAAATTACAAATTTGAAAGAAAATTTCGGGACTAAAAAACAGATTTATATATTAAGTTTTTCTTTTATTATATTCCAAATTTGTAACATACTTACGTTATCTTAATATAATTTTATAAGATGTCTTAAAAAATCAACTAATTCATTTAATATATTTAGTATATATATTTTCAATTTTTACTTGCGTTTTCAAGTAAAATATAACAAGTTAATGAAGGAGATAATATTTCATATATTCTTTCATTTCTTTCTTAGACATTTTTTTTTTTTTTTTTTAATCTTGGGTGTCCGGGCCAGCTTACACGTATCTCGATTAATCCCACGGGATCCGTGCACCACACACCTCAGAAGTTTCTCTACACGGTACAATGCACGGATATAACAAAATAACAAAAAAGTATTTATTGTCTCATATTATTATAATTTAAAGTGATTTTATCTTTGTTTATTTAAAAATCTAATATATATAATATATATATATGGAACTAAAATATGGATTTTGAGAATTTCATTGTTGTATAATCAACACACCTTTACAAAACAAATTAACAATTATAGTGTTGATAAAAGTATTGAAGTCAAATCAAGTTGAAGTATTTTAGTACAAGTTTAATAAAAAAAGGTTAAATACATGTTTTATATACTTAATTAAAAAAAAAAAAGGTGTATTTTTTAGAGTATTTTTGTTTCGTAAGATAAATTGGTGATTTTCACAAAATACGTATGTACGTGTATTCTGCTAACTATGCTGAAGACTATTTTTGTGTCTTAGGAAAAGCATATAACAATACAAGACTCCACTTGCACACCAGTGTTTATTATTCTGGCTACTTGTTCACCCCAAAAAGAGAGAAATAAATAAATAAAATCTTTTCTAAGTAATAGTAAAATTTGTTTAAACAATGCATCATGTGCAATAGGAAGCCTAAATACTCCTTGTTTTTGCAATCACTAAGCACTACCAAAGAAGAACTTTAATTATATAATATCAACATCCCACCAAGTTAAATTGAAGTCGACTCTTATTCACTTATCAAAAAAAAGTCTGACTCTTTTTCTTTTCTTTTTTTTATTGCTTTTACAATCACTCTTGTTTCCTTCTTTTATATGGATGGTTAATTAAGGACACAATTTATCTCCAACCTCGTTCCAAACGTATATAAGAATATGTTATTAAAAAAGATGTACCAAACAAGCCCTTATATATATAATCTTTAATTTTGTTTTATACATACCCTATTACTATCTCGCAAAAAACATTCGTATCTCTTTGAGTATACTCTCACGGCCAACCCCTCCACTTTTTCTCTTATGATCTCTTTTACTCTCATTAACCCTAACGTCACTTCATAAGAAATTAAATAACAAAATGCCTCCACCCCATCCCATCCCAACTTGTTCTCCTTTCGTTCCACATGGTTTTTTTTTTCGTATTTGGAATGGAGACAGAGCATCCATTATCTGTCTCTACCCTGCTTGTTGCTATTACTAGAGGGGATGTGGATGACGAGAGAGTGAGTAGTCACAATGTTTTAACCAAGAAGATAAAAAGAACAAAAGTGCACCACCCAAAACAAATCATAGGAAAAAGGAAGGCAATTAAAGAATAGTAGTGGCATAATTGGTTACTAGAATAAATCTGAAAACCAAAGCAAAAACAAATAAGATGGACAAACCTCTCTTTAGCTCCTCTGACTTAAAATGAGTGTAGAGAAAAGATGATCGCTGCAATGAATATGAAAACCAAGATCAGAGTTTGGTAATGAACAGTCTAGTGAAGATGACAAAATGATTAGGGTGTGAAGAACATATTATGATTCATGAAGGATTTTTTAAAACAAAAAAGCAAACAATAAAAGAAAATTAGCACCAACAAATAAGAAATTACCGACCACACAAATGCATTTCCAAAAAATTTCAGGGAAATATTTTAAGAAAATGTTTTGGTTACTCAAAATCTGTTAGTAAGATATAATGATATATATCATGAAGATATTTTAAACCATGTTATACGAGATTGAACCTACGATTTTGAATCCATCCTTTCATTATTTTAAAAACAGTAACTAACCAGCACTATAAACGACCAACCTAATCTTGGCAGTAAAATCACAAAACAAACAGAAAAGTGAACTTCAAACACTACACCTAAACCCACAGGAACATAGATAGAGGTTAAGTTGATCTTTTACAGATCACCTCGGGTCTAATGCCCCATTTACAACGCAAAACTTGGTTCAAAACTGAATCACAACAGTGATTGATGCTTCCAATTCTCCCTTTACAGGGGAAGCACATACCTGATACCTCTCTTTAGTCTTTACTCCTCCGGCTTAAGAGTGTATAGCAAAAATAGTTATCAGACTCAACACGAAGACCCAGATCAAAGTTTGGCAGTGAGAAAGGATAGTTTAGACTGAATATGAAAATGGCAAAATGTGTAGAGCATGTAAGATGAAACACAATGGACCAATAATTTATGAATTGTAAAGTCGGTGGCTAAAGACTAATTGATAAGTCGTCGAGGAAAGTGAACGAACAATCAATCAAAGAAGACAGACAAAAAAAAAAAAAGCAACCAATTAAATTGATCAAAATATTTAAAGGCACAGACAGAAGATAAGTGATGTGACCCACCTGGTTCCACCATAATCACAACTTTATTCAAAAAGCAAAGATAATTATATGACCTTTCGCCAAAAATAAAAAAATAATGACCCACCACTAACAAAAGTAAAGAAGATAGATATGACCCATCAGCATTATCATAAAAATAAAATAAAAACAAACCAAAAAAAAACCCATCAGCCATGACACGGTGGTTGCTTCCTTTTTTTTTTTTTTTTTAATTAAAAATAAGTTCAGCACCAACTCAAATTTGTAAATTTAAAAAAAAAAAAAAAAAAAAATAGTATATATATATATATTATATATATATATATATTATATTTTATTTTTTTATGGCTAAAGTTCTTTAATGTAATACGGAATCACTTACTTACCTAAGTCTAATTTATTCTATAAATCCTTCTATTTTAGGATAGATAATGATTGAGGTACAATAAAAACATAACCGTGGTCCGTTGAAAGCTACGAGTATTAATTATAATTTATTATCTTAATAAGTTGTGAAATTTATCGTATCTAATTGGATTTTTTTTTTTTTTCAAAATGCAAAAAAAAAAAAAAAAAAAAACAATTACCCTTCAAAACACGAAAATTTCATTATATTTTTCACATAAGTGCAAAGTTGTAATTGACATTTTTGGAGTTCCCCGTCCTTTTAGAGTTTTTAAAATTTAATGGTAACCCTAAAGGGTTGAACTAGTGGTTCTTAAGGTCTAATAAGATCTTGTGCTTTACAAGAAAAATGATATTTGGAGACAAACAACTTTCATCACGCCATCTCTTCATTTTGTCATCAGAGTTATTAGGTAACAAACATGGTTTCGTCACAATATGTTTGTCACTAAAAGTTCTTGTGACAAAAGTTTTCGTCATCAAATGATTTTATATAACCAAAGAAAAAATAAATAAATGGTGACACATATGTTTCGTCACCTAATGTTTTTATTTGTTGACAAAATATTTCGTCACCCAATATTTTTATTTTTATTTTATTTATTTTGTTAAGCTATGGGGTGGCGATATTATTTTGTCACCTAAAGTTTTATGTGGTGACAAAATATTTCGTCACTAATTATTTTATTTATTTTTTATCAAGCTAAGGAGTGACGATATTTTATTTCGTCACCTATAACTTTATGTGGTAACAAAATATATTCGTCACCAACTATTTTTATTTTATTTTTTATTAACTATTGGATTTCGTCACCAAATTTTTTTTTGTTGACATAGTATTCCATCACCAAATGTTTTTATTTTTTATATAATATTATTTAAAATCCAATACATGCATTTTTTTTTTCAACAATTTAAATTCTTATTACAATAACCTGTCATACATAAACAACACATCCATAAATAACAAATCCAAAAAACAACACATTTTTCTCTCACAATGGTATTAATATGAAGCACACCCCTAATTGGCCGGCAAAATTTGCCAAAAAATGCATTTTTCTATGTTTTTCGACCAAACATGCCTCTTTTGATATTAGTTTGAAAAATAGACTAAATACAAATCGTCTTTGTGAAAGATGATTTTTTGCATGAAAGTCATATTTAAGAAAGATGATTTTTATATGGCCTTTTTTCGTTTATAATTTTTCACGTGTTTTTTCAAAATTTCAAAAAAAAAAAATATATGAAAGTCTTTAAAAGACAACTTTCACATGTTTTTTCAAATTTCAAAAAAAATTATATGAAAGTTGTCTTTTGTAAAGACGACTTTCATCTATTTTTTTTATTTTTAATTTAAAAAACACGTGAAAATTGTCTTTTGTATCGACGACTTTCGTCTAAAATTTCTGTCGAAAGTTGTATTTCCTAAAAACGATTTTCAATCAACCTATTTTTCAAATTAACATCAATAGGGACATGTTTGGCCGAAAAACTATAAAAAAATGCATTTTTTTTGGCAAATTTGGCCCCTTGCAAAAGTTCTATGAGAACGCAATAATATCTGAATCCACATGCTCAGTCATCCTTCAGGTTAATATCAAAGAAAATTACATTAAGTTTCCAATTTTCCATATTATGGTTAAATCCATACATTCTGTACTTCAGCAGCATATGTATACAGAGCAGCTTGTTGTCTATCAATCAAAGTATTGGGTTCATGTACATACATTCTCTCTCTCTCTCTCCCCCCCCACCCCCCCCCCCCCAAAAAAAAAAAAAAATCCGTTATACTCACAGGCACAGCACACTTGTATTCCATTTCTGAGTAAATTGGCCAGAAAAAACAAACTGACTAAAATACCTCCTCTGAACATTTATAATGAGGGGAAGAGATTCTTATACCTACACCTCTAACTAGCTAGGAATTAATCATATCCTGTTAATGCTTTGTAAAGTGTTCCAGGGTGTAAGAGGAGTCCAAGCACAACGCTGATGAGCACCACCATACAAACAAATAGAAGAGGAAATCCGACTTGAACTTTTCTCACTCCTCTTCTACTCAACTCTGCCTAGAAAGTAAGAAAGAAAAAAGAAAATGCCAATGCCACAAATAAGAAAATAAATATGGCATGTTTAATACAAATAAAGGGATAAGACAGTCACAGAGGGAGGAGAAGACAAGTGAAGCATTTGCACATCATAGAAAGAGTTATACAACATTACTGCAATCAGCCAAACGTAAAATACCAGCGGTGGCAAAATGGAGTTTTGGAAACCCCAGACCCAGAAAAAAAGGGGAAAAATAAACAAGAATATTTACAAATCCAATGGCAAATCATCATAAGAATATTTTTTCCTGTGCCAGTCCTTGATATTCGAGATTTGCTCTCACTACCAACCTGGTAATATAAAAATCTAAGTGAACAAGAGGTAGAGACTAGAGAGAACATTTTCTTAAGGATAAGCAGAGCTACAACATCTGTTAATAATTCATGGAAATACACTCCAATATGTAAGGTATAATGCACATCCCAAGAATAGGATCTTCTCCCATGGAAAAAGTTGTTATAAGTCTCTCAGAATGACATACCCAGAACCATCAGAAAATTAAATTAAAGGCAGTGCCAGAAGAAACCTGCTCCAGCTGGGTCTAAAATCAATTTTACTTCCATGAAATATTAACATTCTTCCTAGAGGGGTGCTATTTAAAGAACTCAAAGCTATATCATTTTTTTTTTTATTTTTTTTTTTATAATTGTAAAACAAAGGAGGAATTCATAGATGCAAAAAGCAGTTGGGGCAAATGAGCTGTTGGTGACCATATAGGATTTATTGTTGATAAAGCCTTTTGCACTAGAAAACAAGAAGCCTTGCAAGGCATTTATGGCAGAACTCACTGACTTTAAGCATACCAAAAGAAACAGTAAGAAAATAATGGGATTAAAGAAGTTACAAGTTTCTCCTGTAAGACTCTTACATCTTGAATGCTTGAACTCCTCTCCTCTGTTAGCTTTAAAATAGTAACTTCAGCCTGCAAAGGAAACCCAAAGATTTGATTGCTATTGCTGTTGAACGTTAAGTAGTAGAATGTGCAAGAACAATAAAGAAGTCATAAAGCATGTTTCACTTCATGAGTGAGTAAGCAAAGATTGAATTACAATCAAGAAGTCATAAAGCATGTTTCACTTCATGAATGGATGACAAATAAAAATAATAATAATGACTATCACGCAACGTCTTGAATGACAAAAGAAAGCATATCATGGAATGCTTATAAAGGTAACACAATGTGCAAAAAAGTATTTCCAATCTAAAGCACTCAATAACCAGTGCTCACATGCAGGAAGGTTGGATATATCTGCAGTAACTGCACAAGGAATCCCCAAATTTTGAAGAGCCCCTCTTCTGATTCCACATGGGAAATAGAGATGCATGCGTGTAGCTTGTGCAGATTTGCTTTCACCTGGAGAATTATCTTGAGCTAAATCTTCTTTTTCAGGCAATGGATCGGTTGACATGCGTGCAAGCCAACGAAACCAATTATCTTGCAAGACAAATGTACCCTACAAGATGAACAAAATCCATTTTCTCAAATTCAAAGAAAAAGATACAATGTATATTCACTTTAAACAATCGAATTTACTCTGTGATTGGTCTTCAAGTTGTCTATTTGCTTCTTGAAAAGCTCAGACCAGAAGTCCTTGCAGATGAACTTGATTGCCTCTAGATGATCACTGAACCGAGGCCGTTCCATGGTATACCTAAAAAGTAGTACTTTTACTATTATAGGCATTTTATAGCAAACCATACTGAGAACTATATTATGTATCACATAATCATTAAATTATACAAATATACATACAAAACTAACTATATCAGTAATAAGTATCAAGATCTAAATTAATTATGTATACTCTATGCTGCTCATTGCTTCAAACAAAGTTTTTTCTGCTGTTCTGCCATGCCCCTATATATTGATATCAGATTCAATGTTACCCACCTAAATAAAGAGCTAGAAATTCACAATAAGATTTTCGAAGAAAAGCTAAATACCAGCTAATCATCGATGCCTTAATAGCAACCACATTCAAATAATCATATATCCATGTGGTTGTCTCCCGTTTGAGTAATCCTTGTGTCGGTAACCACACAAAATGATTAGATAAGAACCAAGCTTCACCTTTAAAAAAGCAACCTTTTTTAAGAATCACATTCTGTATGCCCCAAAACCATACATATAAAATGCTTTTCAAAGAACTTCGAAACGATTCGCTTTAGCTTAGCTTTCAATAAGCATTTATATCATCCTTATACTATTAATGCGATGGCAAGTGCCTTCCACCAAATGCTATAGATCGCGGGTTTAAGTCCGGGACTCAGCCTCTCCAAACAAATTATTGGGGTAATTTTGCCTACCAATCACCTTTCCTAGACCCCGCAAAAGTGGGAGCTTTGTGCACTGGGTACGACCTCTTTTTGTAGTGTTAATGCTCAAGAGAAAAAGCAATTCCATACAATCAAATTTGGACTAGCCTGGTATCAACATAGATGCCATTATGCAAATCCATGTAATGTAGCAGCACTTTGATCAAATTTCCCATTTGGGGTTTTTTCTTTTTCTCTCTTTTTCATTCAAAGTCTTAAATAAAAAATATATATATATATCAAAACCAAAAAGTCTACCATCTTTTTAGTTAATAAAAAATTAAACTAAAACTAAACTCATAATCCCATAAGAGCAACTAGAGTAGATCCTTAAATTTCCTCAGGTCCCAAACAAACAAACATCTTTGAGTTTAAATCATACTAATACAATTACTTTTCCTTCACTTTCTTAGCAACCAAACAGCTCAATAATTTTTTTTTTTTTTAAATATACATAAAACAAAAAATAAAATAAAAATTACATTTTTAACAATAAACTCTTTCAGATCTAAAGCCCCAACACTTCAAAATTACTATAAAATCTGCAATTACAGAATTTAAGAAATTATTGCAAAAAAAAAAAAGTGGTAAAATAGGGTTGGGATAAGGTGTGGGCAGGTGTACCGTTCGGAGAGCTGGAGTCCGACCTGAAAGCCAATGGCTTCGATCCGACGAGCAGCGAGTTCGGGCTTATTGGTGTAGAAGCGATCGCAGTACGAGGATACCATTTCGGTTAGTAGACTATCCACGCAGCTCTCTGAGACCTCTCTTCCCATTTTTTCTCTCTCTATTTCTCTTTGGTTCTCTCTCTAGATTTGCTCTTTGTTTTGTAAAGTTTGGAATGGTGTTTTTTTTGTTACTCTTCTTGCCCAATAGTAATAAAAGCCCAAAATTGGACTTATAAGGACATTTGCATCATGTCCAGCCCAATTAATGTGAGATATTTTAGGTTTAATTATTGTTTTGGTTCTCAAAATGGTTTTCGATGTTTCAAATGTGTCAATTTGGTCCTATGTCATTTCGGTCATTGTTGTTAAGTGAATGATGAAAAATGCAGATGTGATTAACAGTTTTATTAAATCCTTTACAACACCACATATAAGAACAACATAAGGTAAATATTTCTTTATACAATCTACTACTTAAATGTGGATAATATTATTTACAAATTGTGGACATTATTGTCCATAAAGTTGAATATGCTCACAAAGTATAGATAATATTATTCATATTTTAAGTGGTGTAAAATGGTGGTTGTGAAAATATCAATGCCCAGCAACATAATATGGATCACAACCATGGATCGGTGTCACTAATATAATTGATAGGCTATAATCATAATTATGATTATATATATCGAAGAAGGATCACAAAATATTTGTAAGCACTGAATTGCACCTTTTTAAAGACCAAAATTGAATTTAGTCGAAAATTTTAAAGACCAAAATTGTACATTTTTGTGTTTTTGGTGGTGGGTTTGATGGGATCCCAAAACCGTGTCTTTGGTGTCAAATTTGATGTGTTTAAGAACCAAGAATTCGACTTGAACTGCCTCAACTATGCAAGAAGATATAGAGGAGAGAGAAACAGGAGAGTGAGAGAGATAAGAAAAAGAAAAGAAAAGAGAAAAATAAAAAAGTATTTAAAAAAAAATTTAATTGTTGACATAATGATATGGATTTTTTAAATATTATTAAAATAATTTTTTTTTTTTCAAAAATAAAATGACACATCAGCATTCCGTTAACCACATCAAGATTTTATTAGCCACGTCAGCATTTTCAGTTAATGAGATACTGACAAGGACCAAAATGGAATCGGGTTGAAAACTCAGGGACCAATGTAAAACTTTTGAAAATACAAGGATCAAAATGAAGAAAAAAAAAAACCCAAGAATATAAGGACCAATATAGGATTTATGCCTAATTATATTTCCACCTTCAATATATTATTATATTTTAATCTCTTTCTTTTATAACCTTTTACACATTAAAAAATAAAAGGCAAATTGCACTTTTCCCCCTCTAACTATTCGGTACTTCTTATTTTTACATTTATCTATAAATACCTTAAATATTGAAAATATGCAAATAACCCCAATTGTCTAATTTTATATTAAATCCAAACAAAAATAATGGAATATAGCCAAAATAACTTATTAATTAAAATTGACAAAATAATAAAAAATAATAATAATAATTAATTTTGTTGGAATTTAACATAAAATTAGATGTTGGAGGCTATTTGCATATTTTCAATACCTAAAGAGAGACATTGTTCGGTTTTATAGATAAAAGGAGAATTAAAATAGACCCAATAATTTAAGAGGACTTTCCCTAAAGACTAAATAAAAAACAAGGGATAACTCAACTGGTCTAGTATTGGGTATGCTTTTCAATGGTCACTAATTCAAGTTTACTCAGGGCCACCTATTAAAGGCAAAGTCTTGCATCTATCGCGGTACACGTGTCCCCCTAGGATTAGTTGAGGTGCGCGTATCTCCAATAGTCACTAGTTCGGTACACCTTCCCCATCACCCAAGATTATCCAAAAAAATTAAAAAAATAAAAAACAACAACTAAAACAACTCATCCCTTTATATTGTGTGTGATTCCCTTTCTCCATCAGCATTCATTCTTTTCCCTCCTTTGTATCAACTCAAGGCCCAAACTTTACATACCCCGCAAGCAAAGCAAAACACAAACTCATGGACTTAACCAATCCTATGCTTATTCTTTTCTTCTTCATCCTCTCCACCATGTACTTCTCTACCACACACAACCATTTCTTCACAGAATCACCAAACCTCACTCCAGCATCCCTCCAATCTGAATAGCCTAATGGAAAGTTGGAAAGTCTAGAAATTGAGGTAAACATCTCCATCCTCTTCATTTGGTTGATTGATTTTGTATTCCTTGATTGTTTTGACTGTTTATGACATAATCTTAGGTGGGTTCTTGAGTTGTAGAAAAAATATCAACTTCTTCACTTGTGGGGTATTGGGGAGTTTTCATTGTTGAAGCTTGGTGTTTTTGGGCTGTTGGGTCTTGTTAATTTGAGGTTTGAGCTGTAGAAAAAATATAGGGTATATCAAATTCTTTTCCATAATTTTTATTTTACTCTGTTAGAAGGGTAACACCACATTGTTGTATAGGCAAAGAACTTAGAAACATTTGGCAATTTTATTTACTGCCTTACTGGGTACTTGCTATAATTTGAAGTTAATGTAACCAATTTTTCTCAGTTTTTAATTTTCATTATCTGAGTTTCCTGTGAAAAATTTGTGCTATATAAACAATCCCAAGCTTAATTTAGGTTTTTTTATTTGGTCCTGTTAATTTTATCTGTTACTGTATGTAAGTATACCTTGAATTAGCTAAATTTGGATGCAATTTTTTTTTTTTAATTATTCGATATTTGCTGTGAAGTGTGTAACTGTGTTTGTTTTTTCACTTCATTTTTCATTTTGGGGTTTGCTGTGACTTGAGCCACATTGTTTAAGGAAATCAGGTACTTAAATCTATTCAGAAAAGGGTTGAAATTTGTTCGATTGGCCTCCATCTCTGCTGTTGTTGTAGCCACTTCCACTTCTGCTCCTAGAAGAGCATCCTCCTCTGCTGCCACCAGTTCTTCGACTCGGCCGTGGACGACCTCCAAACCCTCAAAACGAAGGTGTGCATCATTGGAAGTG
>OU015761.1:17857176-17890581 GCA_907173295.1 Fagus sylvatica
AAAACATAAGTTAAAAGGAAATTGTGACTTTAATCACTCCACTATTTCGGCAAGAAACATTTTATTTTATTTTTTTAAAGAAAGTTCTGCCTAGGACAAAGGAAATATTGAAAGAGAAGAAAAGTGATATCTCCAAAATATATTAAGAATAACATTTGCACATTCATAAACTTTAAATTTTCTGAATGAAAAACTAATATTATGTCCCTGCATTCCAAAGGTGGTTGGGGTTTCTCCAAGTTTGTTGTCTAAGCTCAAGTTCTGTGATGAACTTGAGTAAAAACCCATTGTAAGTTGTTAATTATAGTGGATTGTTCGGAGGTTGACCTGTGGATGTAAGGCTTAGATGATTTGTCTCATAGATTCCATATTATATATCTTGCTATGCTAGCTTCGGTTTGGTATTTGCTATGGCTAACTTCCATTACCTCTATATTGATAAATTCACACTTTGTTGACAATAATGGTGGAGATTTGATCTCACCAAGAGAGTGGTAGTTTTTCCTAATACACGGCACCAGAGAGAGAGAGAGAGTCTCCCAAAGAAGAATCTGATGTGGTTTTTTTTTTTTTAAATAAATTTTAATATTTAAGTTATTTTTAATAATTAAAAATGTTAAAAAAAAATCAAAACTATGTCGTTTGCACACAATTAACTGAAAATTTTAATATACTGAAATGAAAACTTTTAAATTTAATGTATTGAAATGAAAATTGCATAAGATTGAAAGGTGTAATTTGTACTTTACCCTTATAACTTTTTCATTCTTTTCTTCTTAAAATTACTTTTGTTTCTTCTTTAGAGGCAGGATCAAAGTGGTCAATTTCGTACCGTACCAGTCCAAATGACTGGTATTTTTCTTATCAAAACTCCAATCGATACAGGAACACCACTTAAATGTACCATCAAATAGTTTAGCTTGTACCGGATGAACCGGCCGAATTTCAGTGTTTCTGACCATACATGTACGTTGGCAAACCATAAATGAGTCACTATTCTCATTTAAAAACTCTTGTATGCGATCTTTCAATTCTGGGAGAAGCAGAGACCCCACTCAAACCATTCTATTTAGTTAGGTCTCATCTATCTCAATCTCGACCAAGTCCTCCATGGGTTCTCCCCCAGCAGGGATGCTCCTTGTTACTAGTCTAAAAGCTTTCTACAGCAAGGGTTTCCTTCGAAGAATTCCATCTGAAGGATGTGATATAGAATTCTAGGGCTGTTATATGATCCCCTATCACTTCCCTGATTCCATGCATGGTGAGAAACTTCATCTTCAAGTGGTATGTTGTCATGTGGACTTCATTAAGTTGAGTGTTGTTTAGCCAAGATTCGCATTATATGCAGTGGGGAAATTCACTACAAGAAAATCTATCATCTTCGTGATCTACCTCCTAAGATTAGTTCTCGTGGTAACTGGTAGGAAGATAGATCCCAAGGGATACACTCTATCTTTTGAAAAACCGACTAGGGGTGAGTTGATGGGTTGGAATAAAACCTTATTCCTAAAACTTGTGGGATGTGGAAATAAATAACAAGCACAAGACACAAAGATTTACGTGAAAAACCCTTTCTACTTGAAGGGAAAAACCACGGGACAAACTCTGAATAAATCCACTATTATAATACTTAATTACAATAGTTCTAACTTGAGTTTCTCACCAAATACAATAATATTCTCTCTAGGAATTAACACTCAACAAATTAATTCTTCTCTAGCACTCACTGCTTCTTCATAATTCTCAATTGCGGATTGCTCTCTCTCAATATTGCGGCACTGCTTTCATGGTTCTCCCTTTAATTCACACGCACATTGTCTTTATATAGCAATAGGTTAACCAGCTGAGTTGTTCTATTTCTAATAGAATACAATTTCCTACTAACACTACACTTTTGATTGTAATAGGATATCAACCACTTAAGTCTTCTATTTTTTATAGAATTACTTGACCTCTTCATTTGTCCTATTTCTAATAGAAAACAAGCTTCCTACTTCTAATAGAAGTAGTCTTCTATACTTATCCAGCAACCTCATCAATTGGGCCTTGCTTTGGCGTGGGCTGGACCTTGGTGCTCCACATGCACCCCAACAGTAACTTTTCCTAAGCCGATCTTATTTATCCATATGCAGTCATGTAAAGAATGATGGGCGAGGTCCCATTGTCTATCAGAATCCTCCTAATATTGTAGTTAGCGACCACTATGGTGAACCCTAACGAATTGTCGTGGGGTTGTTGTAATCCTTCGTGCATCTTCCTCGGTGAAAGTAATTGCCGAGGTTTCAACTTTGGGAACTTTGGCATGTGTGCTGACCAAGTAGATCTTAACAGTTAGCACCAACCTCTACTCGAGCTCTCTTAACGTGGGCTTTTCACACAGAACTAGATCCTGGCTCCTACTTACAGGCTTGCTCTTTCTTGGGGTTCCTTCCTTCTTAGTTTTCTTGGTTCTATCGCATGTGTATAACAAATATTTACTCCTTTAGGTCAAAACACTCATTCGTGTTAAACGTGGATTGAAGTTGGAGTTTGGCTTGAGACCCATAACTAAAGCAAACAAACCAAACTTAACTGCTTTAGTGCTCAACCCAACTTTACAGCTCTGTTTTTGTTGGGCAATTTTGTCAGGTAATTCAAAAGGTTGGGAAAAAAGCTTTTTGTTTTTTATAGTGGAAGTAACAACTAACAACACCTTAACCTGAAATACTTTTTAAATCTTTACAATGTGAGGGGCTCAAATTCTTCCTATGCAAACACTGGATGATGACAATAAACCACAAGAATCTTGGCGGCTGAAATACATTTGTTAAGGTTTCACTTTCACCACAAAACCATGTTGATTGGAGAGTTTTTTTTAAAATATTTTTTCCAAGATTTTAAAGATCTTTAACTACTCTTCTTTTTAGTAGGGCTTGGCTTATTAATGTTAAAAGAATAAATGGTTAATTATACTTTGTCTACCTATGGTTTGACTTGTTTTAACTTTGTTTACCTATGGTTTGAACTTTGTTATTTTACCCACTTGATGTATGCTCCATTAGACAGACGTTACCCATCTCGCGATTTTCCATTTGAAAAATACTTTAAACACATGAAAAACAATATAAAAGGAATCAAACCCAGTAGAAATCAAAAAATTTTAGAACACCGTTCTTAGTGTTCTTGGGTTTGGATTTCTAATGGACTTTAATTTCTTAGTGTTGTGTTGTGGTGGTGGGGGGGTGTTAAAAGGTTTAAAAACGTTGTTTGACTCTACAAAGCCAAAGCCAAAGCCAAGTGAGAGAGACAAGAGACAAAGAAGAGAAGAAGAAGAACCTAACATGATCTAGATCTGAAAACTGAAACCAAACCAAAATCAAACAAAAGCCTTTTTTAAGGTTTTCGAAGGACAATCACAACTCACAACTCAAAGTTTCAAGTTTCTATCAATGCTCTGTTTTGTTGTTGTTGTTGTTGTGATTGACTACATTTTTGTTTGGCTAAATTACACTACCCTCTCTCGAGGTATTGTAAAACGACAATAAACCCCAAACTTGAAATGATAGTCTCACCCTTCAAGTTTGACATAAAATTGTCATGGGTTTTTCCATTACTAATCTTAAAAGAATATTTTTTTTTTTTTTTTTTTACCAAACCTTTAACAAGAGGAGAGTCTTTAAAAAAGAAAAAATTCAAGATCTTTTAAGTAACATAATATTCTATTAAGATAGTGGCAATTGTAGCTTGGCTGGGCTATAGCCCAATTAAGTTTTTTTTTTTTTTTTTTTTTTTTTTTTTTTTTTTTTTTTTAGCAATTAGCCCAGTGAAAAATTTTTTTTTTGCAATTAGCCCACCCTAAACTATTTTGCTGGCTCCGCCCCTGTGTTAAGATTAGTAATGAAAAAACCCATGACAGTTTTATGTCAAACCTGAAGGGTGGGAGTGTCATTTCGGCTCAAAGTTTAGGGTTTATTCTCATTCCGCAATACCTTATGAGAATGTAGTGCAATTTACCCTTCTTTTTTTTTTTCGTGGCTGCCCTAAAAAGAAACACAATATTTATGGAAATGCCACGCCCTTATTTCCACAAGCTGATTGTCTTCTCCACAATCCAAGCCAAACAATTGGTACCCTAATCTCTCTCTCTCTAGGGTTTTATTTTTATGGGGTTTTGTATGTCATTTATTTGGTTTTCATATATTGGTTTTTGATGGAGAGTGGTGGGTTTCTATTGGGTTTCCGAGAAAATTTGAGGGACAAAAAGCTATGCGGGAATTGGGGTTTTTTGGGTTTTGTTTTGAATTTCCTTTGTGCTTTAATTTTGAATGCGAGCTTTTGTGTTAATTCTCGCATCACTTTTGGGTTAAGTCAATTTGGAGGGTTTCTTGTTTAGAATTTTTCTGTAATTGGGTTCACCTTTTTATAAACCCTCCTAAAATTTGATTGAATTTATTACTTTATGCAATTGGATTCACCTTTTATTTCGTCAAATGTTAATCTTTGTTAGCAATTCGTACAATTTTGCTTCTTTTCTGCGAGTTTCAATCATTTCAAAGCTGTATATATTATATATATATATATATTATATTTTATCAAACAAAGTTTGCCTGCAATTGAAATTGCAAAATTTAGGATTAAGTGACAATTAGCCGATTAAATAACCTTTTTGGTTTTCTAAATGTCTGGTTGGGAAGTTCTAGTTTGGTGTTTTCATGCTTTAGTTTAGTCAATCTAAGCTCCAGACAAATCTTTCTGACACTGGTTGCGTTACAAAAAGTTTAAAAGAGTGTGAGCTCCATTTGGGCAAAACATTAAGGTTTAGGCTAGGAGTTTCTTAGTTATGAATGCTAGTTCTGACTTCCATGCTAGTAAGAGTTCTCTTTAGTCAATTGGTTTTCTGGGTTTTGTTTTGAATTACCTTTGTGGTTTTGATTTCTAATGGGTTTTTATTCTTCTTATGTTGTTTTTTATGTGTTTAAAGTGTTTTTGAAAGGAAAATCGCGGGATGGGTAACGTTTGTGTAACGGAGCATAACTTAGGTGGATAAAATGACAAAGTTCAAATAACAGGTAGACAAAGTGTAATTGACCCAAGGACACTATCTTTTATTCTCTCTTTTTCCTACCCTTTCTTTTTTAGGGCAGTAAAGTAAAACCAAGTTAAAGCATTCACATTAGGATCAACAAGGTTTCAGGTAAAACCCCCCACTTTTTCTATTTTAAAGAACCAACTATTTAAATATTATTTAGATTTTTTATTATTTTTTCTCACCCTTGATAATTTTGTTTTCTATTTCCATAGTTTTCCCAATTTCAGCATCTTCTCTATCAGCTGTCCTAGCATTTCCCATGCAAACAAATTCACAAATCACAGATTTTTAAAACCAAGAAAAAAAGAAGAAGAAAAAAGTTGTCTATATCTTGATTCTACTCTCATTCATTCTCAAAGACAAACAAATCATGTAATTTTTTATAAGAAAAATCAAAATTTTCTCACATATCTTCGAAAAGCCCTCTGTTTAACTGAGAAAAGCCAAGAAAAATCACTCCCAAAAATCAGAAATCACCCAATTATCTCACCGCTCAACCACATCCACCTTCGTTTTGGCAGCAATGTGGAGAGCGAGAGAGAGATGGGGAAAAATCATGAAATACGAAATGTTGGACTACAATGCCTCACTCAGCACTGTACATTTCATACTGTTTTTCTAAAGCTTATTGTGTCTAATGTAAGGGGTTAGCTAAAATTTAAATAAAAAATGAAATAAAGAGCTCGATGCAAATGCTCTGGGACTATGATGACCGTACAAAGTACAACAAGATAATCAAATCAAACAAAAGATTAATACAAAAAAAGGAATTATTGAAATGAAGTACCTCTCTTCACTTGTCAACAGAGAATAGAAGCAGGTTGTTTTCCAGTGCCTTCACTCGAACTGCAAAGCAGTTGAGCAAGGATAGTAACTATATGCTGCACAAAAGAGTAAACGTGAAAAATTGATAATCATTAATTCCTTTTCTTTTTTTCCCTATTTTCTTTACCTTTGTTTTCTTGTACTGAGAAGTAGAGCAAATAAAAATCAGTTTAGAAAGGCCATAGCAGCAACTGCAATAAGAATCAGAAACCAAAATCACTAATAAAAAAAGAAATCAATTAAGAACAAAATTACAATTATATGTGTACTTATATAGAAATAAAATTATTTGTAATTTCCATATACATGGGTCGTTATTTCCAACGTTCATGGAGGATGCTAATGATAGGATGTAACCACCAATAACTTCCATGATGTGTGTTAGCATATGTATATTTATATATACTGTTGTTATTGTACTAGTTTAGGGTTACCTAGGATTTCTTGTGTATTTACTATACCGTACCCTAGTTTAGGCATATATATAGTCTTTTACATGTACATGATTATTCAGGATACTCAATATAAAGATTATTCTCTGTCTCTCTCTCTAAAGTTAATATGGTATCAGAGCCAAGTTAAGTTTTTGGCACAGCAGTTTCTGTACCACCTGTTCAGACCCACACGCCGTCACGCGCAGTGGAAGTTCCTGCATAATCCGTAACTTTGAACCCTCGCCGTTGCTGCTACGTTGCTCCAATCTCACTGTGCTACCTACCATTGGAAAGCTATTCCAATGATCTACCAAACACTAAAAAACCTACACCAACTGACGACGGACATGTTGCCACACTTCGGTCAAACATCCAGCCTCTTTTTGCTCTTAGATCCACATCTTGTAACCCGTAACCCGTGAATCAATCCGCAACCCGCGAGATGACCCACGCCCCTAATCCGCTGACGTCAGCCCTAGTTTGCTAAAGTCAGCAAACCCAAAAAAAAAAAAAAACTCACCCATTATTGTGTTTTCTCTTGTTGTCTTTTTCAGTATTTTCTATATTTTTTTTATTTAATTTTTATCCATTTCCAATGGATAAACTGAACTTCCCAAGATTGTTACCACTATTATCAATGGGCACAACTATGTCATGTGGTCCCAAGACATGCGCAGCTTTCTCAAAGGCCATCGTTTATGGCGTTATGTCATAGGTGAAATCTTAGCTCCTGTTTGTTCTAAGGATGAAGACAATACGAAGTTCACTGATCTTCTTGAAGACTGGGATTGCAAGAATCACCAGATCATCACTTGGTTCCGCCACTCTACTGTACTTACCATTCATCAGCAATTTGGTCGCTATGACAGCGCTAAGGATGTTTGGGATCTTCTGAGTCATCACTATAATACTGCCGGCCTCTCTCACGAGTTTCAACTTTGGGGTCTTCTTGTCAATATCGATCAATGAGTTCCTGTCTGGTATGCAATCTATTTGGGATCAATTGGAGCAGTCTGCCTATATTATCAAGGATCCTGTGGATGCAACAATCTTAGCCACTAAACGAGATCAATTCTGTCTTATCCAGTTCCTAATGGCCTTGACATATGAATTGAACCAGTTCGTGCTACTTTACTTCAGCAAGTCCCTCTTCCTACTCTGGAATTTGCTATGAGTCAACTTCTCTCTCATGAGACCCGTCTTCGCACTCTTCAACCACATCACTCTGATGTGGTCCTTGCTACTTTTACTCATCCTTCTTACCCTTCCTCATCTAGGAATGGTCTGAAATACTGCAAACACTGTCATAAGCAAGGACATCTACTGTCTAAATGCCCTACCATCCAATGTCGGTATTGTCACAAGATTGGTTACATTATCTACAACTGCCCAACCAAGCCTCCCAAGGTAGGTCAATCGGGAATTCTTCCAAGGCCTGTTAATCACTATGTTGCTGCTGCTAATGAATCACCCTCAGCTCCCTCTCTCTCATTTGTTTCAGTTAGTGAGTTAGGACCATTGGTCTTTACCATGATCAAACAATTTATGTCTACCTCTTATAAGGTTTTCCCTGCTGTCTCAAGTAACACTTGGTATTTTGACTATGCTTGTTGTAATCATGTGTCTCCTGACTCTCAGTTATTTTTTTCTATCATTCCTACTACTCATGCTCTTCTTATTCAAACTGCTAATGACTCGCACACTGCTGCCAGCCATACTGGTTCTGTTTCCACCCCTACACTGTCTCTATCTGATACATATCTTATTCCCAACCTCACTCTTAATCTCATTTCTGTTGGTCAATTATGTGAACTTGGATTTGACTTGTGGTTTGGTTCTTCTGGTTGTCGTGTGCAGGATCCTCGGACGAATCAGGTTCTTGGGACATGCTGTAGAGTGGGACGGATGTTCAAACTCACTTCACTCCACCTACCTTCCACACCAACACCCCCTTCATCTCATGTTGCTCATACTGCTTCTGTTTTCCGTTTGAGTCTTCAAATTACGTTTAGGTCATGTGTTAATTCAAAACTTCGCTCTTTAATTTCCAGTGGTTTCTTGGGTCAAGTCAAACTGTGTATTGACTGTGTTATCTTGTCAGTTGGCTTAGCCCCAATGCTACTGTAGGCGTCTACTATTTATGTCATATTTTTGATGATTTCTCTTATACATGGATCTTATGCACAACTGCTACTGTTAGATCAAATCTGTCATACCTTGCCCATGATTCTCCACAAGTACATGGCTCTTAAAGTATTCCGTACTGATAATTCCATCAAATCTATCGAGACTTTGCCCTTGAATTTCATTCACCACAAGGCAAATTATTCAGTCTTCCGTGCAAGAATATCTCAGCAAAATGGTAGAGTTGAAGCAAACAACACCATATTTGACTTTGTTAGGGCTTTCCTTATTTCTGCTTTCTCATTTCTGTCCTGTCCTTTTTTTGGGGGAAGCCACCCTCACTGCTGTCTACACCATCAATTGTCTTCCATCCTCAACTCTCCAAAATTTGTCTTTATTTACTTCAATCGCATGAACAAATCCAAATTCACTCGTATCGTCTGTTTTCTTAGGTATGGGATTGAACATATGGTTATCGTTGGGATCCCTCTCAGCGTCGTTCACATTTCTCGTCATGTTGTTTCTAGGAACACACCACATTCAATTCCCTCTCTAAGTTTAAGGCTTGTTCCACCCCTTCCTTTAATCTCTATAATGCTTACTGCTTTTATTTTTGATACCTCTCCAACACCTCCACCATTTGGATATTGTCCTTGATTCTCTTCCTTTCCTCTGCCAACCGGACCTTCTTCCAGCTGTGCTGACTCTTGGTTTCAAAAGAACTCTCCTTCCCTGGATCCCCTCCTTCAGACTCCTCCTGCCCCTCAGGTTTCTCCCCAAGGTGCAGCACCTCCACTCATTTGCGTGATCCCCTTATTTTTCAACTTATTTTTCGCTTTCCCTTCATGAGCCTCACACTTATTGTGAGGCCTCTACTCTTCAGCAGCAGCAATGACAGAGGAATTTCAGGCTTAGAGAAGACTCAGTCGAGATTTGGTTGATTTGCTCGTGGTAAATCTGCCATTGGTTGTAAATGGTTCTACAAGATCAAGTCCAAATCTAATGGCACTATTGAACGGTATAAGGCTCGTCTTGTTGCCAAGAGATATGCTCAAGAATATGGGATTGACTATGAGAAGACTTTTGCCCATGTTGCTCGTATTACCTTTGTTCGCAGTCTTCTTGCTATTGCTGCAGTTCATCAGTGGACTCTCTTTCATATGGATGTTAAGAAAGTTTTTTTAAATGGTGATCTCAATGAAGAAGTCTATATGCAGGCACCTCCAAGTTATTCAGACTGTCTAAACAAAGTTTGCCTTCTTCGTCGCTCTTTTTATGGTCTTAAGCAAGCTACTCGAGTTTGGTTTGCCAAGTTTAGTAGTATTGTGCATCAGTTTGCTTCTCATCCAATCCCCATGATACAACATTATTTATCCGTTAATCTGATAAGGGTATGATTCTTTTTCTACTATATGTTGATAACATGATCATTACTGGGGATGATCATTTTGGCATTTCTGATTTCAAGCAATTTCCCCACCAACAATTTTAGATGAAAGATCTTGGTCATCTGAGTTACTTTCTATTTCTTGAGGTCTCTTCTGATACCACTAGTTATTATCTCTTTAGTCTTGTTTCCACTATCTATCTCTCTCGCCAAGTATGCTCGCCACCTCTGTTATCCACTCTCTATCGTTAGCTTGTTGGTAGCTTACTATCTCATTGTGACCCGCCCTGATATTGCTCATGTTTCATTTGGTGAGTTAATTCTTGGTTGCTCCCCACTGTACATCACTAGC
This sequence comes from Fagus sylvatica, assembly GCA_907173295.1. Taxonomy (NCBI): domain Eukaryota; kingdom Viridiplantae; phylum Streptophyta; class Magnoliopsida; order Fagales; family Fagaceae; genus Fagus; species Fagus sylvatica. Next base: position 17,867,367 of record OU015761.1, read on the forward strand.
TATGTGATTCAACAATTCTCCGCTATATTGGGTCATGTTCATGGGTTTTGGTAAGCACTTCTCCACTCACTTCACACTTGACCTCTGTGCTTATTTTGATGCTCGATATACAGAGGATCATGGTTTCTTCCCACTCACTACACTTTCTCGCTTTTTGGCACTTTCAGAGTATTTGCCGCACGTACTACTTCTGACTTTCTCGTCTCTTTATTGGGGGACTTTTCTTATTTCTGCACAGTGCTATATCTGTAGTCACTGCACATACATTATGTTAGTGATTCAGCATATTGATAATTGATGTTCTTATGCTATTCAGATTGCACATAATGATGTTTTCCATGAACACACCAAGCATATTGAGATTGATTGTCATCTTATGCATCATTATTTGTCTGCTAGCATCTTGCGTCTTCTCTCAGTTAGCTCATCTAATGAGACTGTTGACAGCTTTACGAAGACTTTTCTTCCTGGCCACTTTCGTGATCTTGTTTCCAAACTCAAGATGGCTTCTGTCAAACCACCTTGAGTTTGAGGGGGGATGTTAGCATATGTATATTTATATATACCGTTCTTATTATACTAGTCTAGGGTTTCCTATGTATTTACTATACCGTATCCTAGTTTAGGCATATATATATAGTCTCTTACCTGTACATGATTATTCAGGATACTCAATACAAAGATTATTCTCTGTCTCTCTGTGCTTCTATCTCTTTAAAGTTAACAATGTGGATGACATGTGTCATGATCTCCAAACTATTGGGGGTACTTATTTTCCTAAAAATAAACCACCCAAAGTAGTTATTGATGAGTAGTTATTTGATGGAAATAACCACCCTTATGACTATTAATAAGGTTTATTCTTCAAAGAAACTATCTCTCACAACTATTCAAATTTCCACAACCCATGTGCAAGAAATCCATTGTGATCTAAAGTGTATTCAAAGTGTGTTCATGTGTTCTTTAAGTGTATTCAAGTGTGTTCATTAATGTTTGTAAATTATTTTTATTGTACTTGTACTTTGTAAGTTTCAATGCAAAATGTCTCTATGTATTTATGTTATTTGATCTATAATTCTATTTCATCCTTCATGCTTTGTTTGGTGTCATACGAAAAAAGTTCTCATCATTGAGGCATTACCGAACCAAGCACACCCTTTTGAAGTAAGAAGTTAGATTAAGCAATTTTAATTCAAAATTTGTAACAAACTTTGAAAAAATTTGATTTCATATCAAACAAAGTTTGCCTGCAATTGAAATTGCAAAATTTAGAATTAAGTGACAGTTAGTTGATTAAATAACCTTTTTGGTTTTCTGAATGTTTGGTTGGGAAGTTCTAGTTTGTTGTTTTCAACTTTTCATGCTTTAGTTTAGTCAATCTAAGCTCCAGACAAATCTTGCTGACACTGGTGGTACAAAAAGTTTAAAAGAGTGTGAGCTCCATTTGGGCAAAAAATTAAGGTTTAGGCTAGAAGTTTCTTAGTTATGAATGCTAGTTCTGACTTTCATGCTAGTAAGAGTTCTCTTTAGTCAATTGATTTTCTGGGTTTTGTTTTGAATTCCCTTTGTGGTTTTTATTTCTAATGGGTTTTGATTACTCCTATGTTGTCTTTTATGTGTTTAAAAGTGTTTTTAAACATAAAATCGTGAGGTGGGTGACGTCTGACTAACGGCGCATAACTCAGGTGAATAAAATAACAAAGTTCAAATCACATGTAAGCAAAGTGTAATTAACCCAAGAATAAACAATCTCCTTCTTGGTTCTACTTCTACACTTTCTTTTATTCTCTCTATTTCCTGCCCTTTCTTTTTTAAGGCAGTGTCACGTAGAACCAAGTTAAAGTATTCACACTAGGGTAAACAAAGTTTTTGGTAAAACCCCCAACTTTTTCTATTTTAAATAACCAACCATTTAAATACAATTTAGATTTTTTATTATTTTTTCTCACCCATGAATTTTGTTTTCTATTTCCATAGTTTTCCCAATTTCAGCATCTCTCTATCCGCTGTCCTAGCATTCGCATGCAAACAAATTCATAAATACATATTTTTAATACCAAAAAAAAGAAAAAAAAGTTGTCCACATCTTGTCTCTACTCTATTCATTCTCAAAGACAAACAAATCATGTGATTTTTTGTGAGAAAAATCAAAATTTTCTCACATATCTTCAAAAAGCTTTTAACTGAGAAAAGCCAAGAAAAATCACTCCCAAAAATCACAAATCACCCAATTACCTCTCCGCTCAACCACAATCCAGCTTCGTTCGGCAGCAACGTGGAGAGAGAGAGAGAGAGAGAGAGAGAGAGAGAGAGAGAGAGAGAGAGAGAGAGAGAGAGACGTTAGGTTTGTGGGAAAAATCATGAAAAATGAAATACAAGACTACAGTCTAAATGACCTTGCTCGAGAGACGTTAGGTTTGTGGGAAAAATCATGAAAAATTGAATACAAGACTACAGTCTAAATCCTTGCTCGATAGTGTGAGACACTGTACTTCATACTATTTGTTTTCTAAGCGTACCATTTTTTAGCTAAATGTCTAAAGCGTACTGAGTTTGATGTAAGGGGTTAACTAAAATTTCGATAAAAATTGAAATAAAGAGGCTGATGCTAATGAGTACTATGAGACAACAAAGTACGACAAGTATAACTAAGAAGAAATACTAAAATGGTGCCATATCCATACCAGTACTTATCGGGTATTGGTACCTCTTGATACTTCTGCAGGTACCCTAGAGTATCCAAAAAAAAAAAGTTGAACACTTCATCAAATAAGCATGAAATAACTAGTATTTTTTTGTTAGTCTTATCTTCAATTGAACCTCTTAAACACTTATCTTTTATTTTATTTTGTTTCAATGTTGAAACACTTCTTTTATTTAGTTTTTTGGATCTTGGTTTGTACTCTAACCACCATTTAATTTTTTTTTTTGATATCTAACCACCATTTAATGGTAATGATGTATACATTATCTTAAGCTTTAACAATATGTTAAAAATATAAAAAATTAAGCATAACAATATTAAAAAAAAATATATTTAATAAATATACCGGTACCACCCTATTTAACCGTCTACCCGAAACCGATATCCGAAAACTATCATGCTTCATAGTAAGAAATCAAACGACGGATTAATACGAAAAAGGGAAATGTTAAAGTACCTCTCTTCAGGCTACCATTTAATTGTCAACAGAGAACAGAAGCAGGTTGTTTTCCAGTGCATCCACTCGGACTGCAAAGCAGTTGAGCAAGGATAGTAACTATATGCTGAACAAAGGTAAACGTGAAAAATTGATAATCATTAATTCCTTTTCTTCTTTCCCTATTTTTTTACCTCGTTTTCTTGTACTGAGAAGTAGAGCCAATAAAAATCAGTAGAAAGGCCATAGCAGCAACTGCAATAAGAATCAGAAACCAAAATCACTAATAAAAAAGAAATCAATTAAGAACAAAATCCCCAACCCAATACTGTAGCAAACTTGATCGAAAACTACACTTCATAAAGCTAAAGTCATTGATTCTCCTTGGGCCTCTCACTTATGTTTAAAACACAATTCAAATCGAACAAAATTATAATAAACTGAAGGAAGTTTACCTCTCTCCTTCGCACAAAACGTAGCAAGCTGTTTTTCTACTCCCTGGCCTTGACTTGGTAGATCATGGATAGTTCCTATGCTGAATGAGTATAAAGAAAAAAGTTGGCACTATTTTTTTTTTTGGTAGGTAAGAAAAACCCAACTGAGAGGCTAATAACACGATAACTGCAACAAAAATCGAAGTGGAAACTTGGAAGTATATATGTAGCTTTCAGTTTTTCTTTTTTGGTTTTTGGTTTTTTTTTTTTTTTGGTTTTGAGAAGTGGAGTTCAGTGGAAACAAATGAGAGGATGACAGAATGAAAACTGCAACCAATATTAATTCAAGTACAAATGAAAGCAAGGAAATCGAAGGACGTATTCTCTTTCAGAAGCGAAATTCAATGGACACCGTGCGCAAAACAAGGATATGGAATGCACTGATAACCAAATGAGAGTGAAGAAATGAGTTATATTGATAACCAAATGAGAGTGAAGAATGAGTTATATTGATTATTGAACTTGGAACACACATGCACAAAATGACAAGGACAATAAGTTCTTTTATTATTTTATTTTTTTGAGTAAATAAGAACAATAAGTTGACTGTCAATAATAGTGTGCAGAAGAAGAGAATTAATAAAAGACCAAATTTCAAAAAGAGTCCTGAGGTTTGGGCCAACTGTAAAAAGATCTTTTTACTTTTAAATTCGTGTAAATGACCCCAAGGTATAAAAAATTATAAAATTGATAACTATCTCTCACTTCCGTCAATTATGATTGATTTATACGTGACCATTTATTATAAAAAATAAAATTTTCATTTTAAATTTTAACTTAATAAAAAATTTAAAATTAAATAAAAAAACACATTTGGTAAAAATAATATTCATTTTAATTTTTTTTAAAAGATAAAAATATTGTTTTATTAAAACGAAGGAAAATTAAAGGAATAAATTTTTGAATCTTATTACGATTGAATCTTTTTATTGCTAGCTAAGATACCACAAGCATTACAATGGTCACCAATCAAAGAAAAAATACAAAAACAAATTAGGGCAAAGAACATTAAATTTCCATTTCCATAAAACAACTACACCAAAGAAGCAGATGAAACCAACCTTACCCATTCTTGTGTAGCCATGGGAAATTCCTCTTAATTAGTCTACAAAAAACCGCAAATTTTTTTTTTTTTTCCTATAAAAGAAGGCATAACCATAAAACAGAGACCAAAAAAAAAAAAAAAAGGTTCAAACTCAACCAACATCAAGACCTAACTTAGTCAACAAAATGAAAATAACACACAAAAATAAAGAAATAAATAAAAGGCAGATATCGAAACCTGAACTTGGTTTTTATAAACTAAAAATATTCATATATTTCGAAATTAAAATCTTATCACAATACCAACGAACTAAAATTTTATCGATTCGATTTTCAAAATTTGTTTAAGAACAACGTTGGGAAAATACAACGTTGGCAATATTGCATCATTAGTTTGCCGAATTTTTGTAACAAAATTAATGTTAGAGATTTATAATGTTCTGTAAAGCCTTAAAAGTTTTCTTTTAGAGGTAATGGGTAGATTAGCAATTTTTTTGAGTTTATAGAGTATAGACCCATTTGTAACTTTTTAGGGAGAAAAAGGTCAAAATATATATATAAATATATATATATATATATATATATATATATAAATAGGTATATGGTTAAATGGGCCCCTTGGATATGTAGTTTTTCTAATCTTCTACTACATATTGTTCCACAAATATTTGTGCTTATATAACACCCAAAAAATTAAAATAAAAAAAATGTCAGGAAAAAATACTTACTGACAAAGTTTCGTAATGGTGAAATGGTTTGGTACCCAAACGTTAAAATTGATTGGATTTGTCTGGTTTTTTTTTTTTGGTATAAACATAGCACTATCAACAGGGGTGTAGCCAAGATTTTCTAATTGGGGGGGCTAGAGTCAGTGGCAGAGCTATAATTTTTTTGGGGGGAAGCCAAGAAGATATATAAAAAAATTAAAAAAAAAAAAAAAAAAAAAAAGAAAAATAAATCCAAAAAATAACATATCATATCTATGTTGTTAGTTCTCCACAAAATTCGTAATTTTCCTTTATTCTAAAAAAAAATAGGGTCTATATTGTTAATTCTCCAAATGAAAAAAAAAAATAAAGAAGACTTCTATTAAAGAGATTTACTTATTAGTTATAAGAACATATATCTTAAATATGTTTTAATTTAATGAGCTATGTATGACATAAAAATAATAAAAAAAATATTCTTAAATTTTATAGATAAGTTGATATTTTTTTAAAAATATAAAGGAAGGAGAAGCAATTGTGTAAAAGCTAGGGTAGCTATGTATTAATATGGGGTTTTTAAACCAAATTTCATAAAAATTTTCATAAAATTTTCAATTTTAGTGGTTCTAAAAAACTGTAAAAATATTAAAACCTTTGATGAATGTTTTTTTTTAAAAAAAAAAAAAAAAAAAAAAAAAAAAAAAAAAAAAAAGAGGTTAGAAATTTAATTCTCCAAAGGAGATCAAAAAATTTGTGGGGCTAATTTTTTTTTTTTTTTTTTCTTGGGGGATGGGGGGGTTAAATCTAATTTTTGTGACATAATATTTAATTTTTTTAAAAACCCTATATTGTGTTTGCCTTTGCCCCTGACTAGAAAAAACCCACCCTCCTTTGTGAAGCACCATGAGGTTCCTCTCAATCAGAGGGAGAGGAGGGATCCAATCGAGTTGCAATGGTCAGTAGTGACATTGGATGGTTCAAAGCATCAAAGGTTAGTAAAGAGGAGAGAGATCTAAGCTGCGATGGTGGCGTTACCCATTGGGTGGTTTAGTGCTCGAGCACACGATGTGTCAAGAGTGACATGTTTTTTTGTCCGTGTTATGTATAGTTTTCTTTTGACTTAAATGAATTGTTGGTTTCTAAAGTTTACTCAATGGCGGTATTGTTCTTGAAATTTGAAATGAGCAATATTGGTCCTTGAAGTTTTATAAATAAACGCTATCGAATCTCTCCATCCAATTCTGTTAGCTATTTTGTATACATGGCTAACGGAAGGATGATGTGGCATTTTTTTTTTTAAATCATGTGGCACATTTGTTATTAATTATAAATTACATTTAAGCAACATATCATTGTGTTGACACGGATGCCATCCTAACCCATATATCCTTTTATATTTCTCACACTTTTTATATTTCTCAATTATATTCTTCTCCATTTTATATTTCCTACAAAAAATAAAAATAGAGAAAAACCCCAACTCTACATGCGCCACCTCCAGCTCCCCGACCACCATGCAACCTCATCATGTTCCAAGCTAAATATTCATTTGCTCTCTCTCTCTCTCTCTCTCTCTCTCTCTCTCTCTCTCTCTCTCTCTCTCTCTCTCTCTCTCTCTCTCTCTCTCTCTCTCTCTCTACGGTGGGTAGTGGATGTCATTCTCTCTCCCATTGTCACGCCTGCGAGCAAGCTCTGTTTGACTCATTTTTCCTCTATCAAAATCCCATCTTCCTTTGGTTTCTTACTCTATCATTGGAGCTTTTGCATTGTTATGAATACCTAGATGCTGATATATATATATTTATACTATAATGTAAAACCGAAACTTTTTGACTTTTGGTTACCTCATAATATTGCGCCACATAAGCTGGTCCATAATTTTACACCACATTATTTTAATATATATTTTTAATTGAATTTAATTTTATTCTATAATTAAACATCTCATTAGAATCTTGACATATTATATTTTCTTTAATAGAAATAATATATTGTTCCATATATATAAACACAATCATTGAATCTTGACACATTATATTTTCTTTAATAGAATTTATTATTCCATATATAAACACAATCATAATAAATGTTAATACTATAATATATTTTATATAAACACAATAATAATAAATGTCTTTTAATAATTATCAATTTTCATAATTAGACAAAATATAAAAGACAGAAAAAATCATATTTAGACATAATTCTTTAGATTTCATTTTAAGTAATTTTTCCGTGCATTGCACGGGTTTGCGACTAGTATATATATATAGATGGATTTCGTTGTTAGATTTTGGGGTATCATTTGGTCATTTATGTTGGAGAGTACTCATTTGATTGTCAGGCAAAACCCATATGCTTTTACTTTTACTTTTATTATTTGAATTTGGTTTCAAGATCCCATTAAATTTGGTGTATCGATGTGTTGTTTCTCTGTTGAGTAGCTTTTGGTTATGTGGATTGGGCCAACCTTGTGTCATTGCATTGGCGAAGAAGATATAATGATATGTGCAGTGGTTTCTTTGGTTTGTGGTGATTTGTAATGATGGATGATGATGTTGATGTTGTGTGGCTTATGTTATACTTGGGAAGTATTGCGCCGATTGATTAATGATTGCCAGGGAGCCTTGCTTCGGTGGTGGTGGGCTGGAGGTGGCGCCGATGGAGTTGGGATTTTTCTCTTTCTTTTTTTGTCAGTTGCTCTCAGGTATGGTATATGGGTTAGGAAGGCATCCGGGTCAAGCAAGGTATTTTAATTAGGTTTTATTTATAAAATAAAAATAAATAAATAAAAATGTGCCACATAAATTTAAAAAATGTCTTACCATCATTCCGTTAATCACTTAGGAAAATTAATTAATGAAATTAGATGGATGGACTAATAGTGCTTATTTTTAAAACTTCAGGACCAACATCGCTCATTTCAAATACCAAGTTTTCTACTTACATATCTATTATCAATGAAGAGTATGAAGAGTATTTGATAATAGAATATGTGTCTTATAAGCTGCCACGTAATGGGTTGTACCAAACTTAGCTACAAATCGGTTTGTAACCAAACCTTATCCGTCTAAGAAACTATTGTTTTGCAACTAAGCATACCGTACCAAGCTTGATGTGAGGGATTATGTTTGTTTTGTTTTTTTTTGTTTTTAAGCTAATCATGTTTGTTTCAAAATAATTTATTCTCACCTATGCTTACAATGTCAAAAGCTCGTTACAAAAGGAAGTGGTGCTCATACTTCTCCACATGCACTTTTTATTGGAAGTGGTGCTCAACAGATTCTCCAGATCCCATGTAATAGGTATTGCATGCATACTAATTGAGTGGTTGGGATTATAAGTTAACTTCTTACGTTCATCTCAACCACTTAATTAGAAATTATTAAAAAATCAAAAAGTGATAAAATGAAAGAATAGTGTGAGAAAAAGAAATTGTAGCCCATGCAATACTTATGAGATCATAATCCGTGCTCAACCAGTTATCAAAAAAAAAAATCCGTGCTCAACCATTTCATACTTCTCCACATGCACTTTTTATCGGAAGTGTTGCTCATACTTCTCCACACTGACCACTAGATTCCATTGCACATGCACTTTTTATCGCTCATGCATGTTCTCCACATGCACTTTTTATGGCTCATGAATAAACTGATGTTACATTGACCACTGGATTGCATTGCACATGCTTGGAAGCGCAAATAACTAAAATTAAGGTATAATTTATATAACAAATGAGACTATAACTTACATTAGCGTGCTAGTAGCTTGCCATTATGCTCCAACAAAGAATGCAAGAATCCTCTGCTACCGACAAAAAAGCTCAAACATCAACTTATAATTTTGTGTAAACCCAAAATTTTTGGTTATATACAAATCACATTCTCACTGTAATTTCTATAAAAAATTATATGCATAAGTAAACAATCATATAATACACAAATTACGAAATAAACAACAGTCTAAGAAAGAAAATCCCTCTTTCCAATAAGGAGATTCTAGGCACTCTAAACTTTGAAAACCATTAACCATTCTTAATTAATTAATTATTAACAAATCAGACCATTGTTAAGCGCATCTTGAGATTTTAAAGATTTGAATGACTTTGGTCGCCTAGCAAAAAGTATTCAAATCCATTAAATAAACAACAACATGAAAAGCCAATCGATTAATTTGTAAGGCAAAAAGCAGAACCTAGTAAGCTATTTCCACCCACTCATACAGCTTCAAAATAAAAAGAAAGTAAAAAATCTGACATAATCTGGGGGTCAATAAGGACTGAGAAGAATTACTGAAGAACAAATTTCATTTTCAATAGGGGCTTCATCAAAGCATTCAGACTTAACCTCTAATTGAGAAGCCACGGCAACATGGACCCCCGTGGATGCATAAGTTTATTCATTGGGCCTGAGCCAACTGCGAGCTACTTGTTTGCCGGTTCCACTTTGCCCAATTTACTTTGTTGTTTCTTTGTTCTTAATCAAAATGCCCACTACGTATTAAGGGGACCAGACTACTTATTTTATTTAAATATTGATTTGAATTTCATTTAAATAAAATTGTTTATGAAACAAACATAATTTTACTCATGCAATACAGTCAAAGTCGTAAAGGTAAATATTTTCTTATTACTGTCATTAACTAAAATTTGAAAACCAATATAAATGATTATTAATTTTCCGTAACCGTGAATCTAAAAGTCCAGGGAGATCAAATTGGTTACGTTGATCTATACATATGATACAACTTAATCAATGTGCGTGACTGATGAGTTGGAGAAACAGTTAAGAGGAAAAACGACTAAAAATTCATTACAATTAAATTTTCAAACACTTAAAACAGTTAACGATTACATGTATCATGTATGCACAACTTCATGCAAATAGCATTATGGCCTTTTTGCACCACGGAGGAGGCAGTTTATGACACTGCAAAAAGGACTGCATCAAACAAATACATTTAAATTTTTTTTCAAACATAGCAAAACAAGAAAATAAACAAACAAAAGTGGAACAAACAACAAATAGATGAATGTTGTTCATTTCAATAACCACGGGGATGACAACCCTCTAACCATATGATTTCAGGAGAAAGAAACTTTATCCTCAGCGGCAAACTATAATTACAAGCCACATTCCCGCTGTTGCATATTAAGGATGATCTTCATCTTCTTTAGAATTCTGAACCTTGCGTGAAAGAAAAAAACATAATGAAGATGAAAGCATCAATCATTATAATCGTTGATGTCAAAGTATCATCAAGGAAAATAACTTTTCTTTCAAATATAATAACGATTTTTTTTAGCTTTTTTTCTGTTTCATTCTCGCTCATTGGCCATCATATAGAAATTCATATTATATTAGCAATAGTTTTCATTGCAGTATTGGTCGTGGCATCTACCATTGTTGCGTTAAACTGTTACTGTCATCCAATATTTGGGTTTTCTTGAACAACCAAAGTTATCTTTTAAAATGTAAATAAAAGGACATTCCAATTAAGTTATGTTTTATTCACAATATAACATATATTAAGGTCTTCTCTATCTAGCTGACTTGGTCTCTTTAATGATGCAAGTTGCATGGCAGCCTTGGAAGCAGAACATTACTTGCAAGAGATTGGATCACAGGAGGGTAAAGGTGATTGACTACCTAGGATCGATGTACTTGTGATTTAAAAGACGCTCAATTAGGAGCAATATTTATTCAAGGACAAATTATTGTTTTCAAAACAATGACAATTTAGTATGTCCCTGTTGGATGCATTAATAGATTTCTACATTATGCTGCATATGCTCAACTATATTTTTTCTTAATTGATTGTCTTGATAATTTGGAAATCATAAGGCTTAACTTTTACTCTTTTGATGGCTTTGAATCAAGCTGGTTGTAGCATTTTCTCTTGGCTACTTTATTGGTTTCTTGAGATATATTCTGCTTAAGCGTCGGGTTTGATGACCTTCAACAGATTTTGATGTGTTTGAACTTCGATCTTCTCGTCCAATATTCTATATATTGGTTATTACTTATTTACTCATCACTTTTGTGAGAGGTCATGCTAATTTGAATTATGGCATGAATCTTCATTAACCTATTCTCTGCGCAAAAACAATGTTGAAGACTTCGTCCTGCACCACCCCACCCCAATGGCCGGGACAAAGATTTTGCCCTATCCCCACCCATTACCTCTTCGAGGTTGGGAAAACCTACACAGTATGGGGTGGAACGGGGCAGGTTGGAGTGAAATTGCCGTCCCTATGCATGAGATTTACACCTGTTTCAGTTTTTTTTTTTAAATGAATTCTTCTAGTTATTGTGTAGTCATACTACTATTTGTTTCTCTTTTGATATTGAGCTAGTGTCACTATCCACTTTTTTAGTTTGTTTGGAGAGAAAAGAGGGAGGAAAAGAGTAGGGAAGAGAAAAGTATAAATTGATTAATTAATTCAACTTGAACTTGGTTATTTGGTTTTTTTTTTTTTGTTAAACTCAAAGAATTAAATTGAAATAGTAAATGTTTTATAGATGAAATAGTTATTGATCTCTAATCATCTTGATATTTTGTAAGTATGGAGAATATAAATAGGCAATGTGATCTTTGATCAACAATTTACATTTTTTAACATTTTTTTTTTTTTTAATTCATAAGTTAAGGGATGGAGGATTTGAACCCTAGATGTCTTTGCTGGAAAGACTAAGAAGTGCCAATTGAGCTACAAAACACCTACTTGGTTTCCATTTCCATAAAGGTTTAAAAATATTAAGTATAGTTTGGTGTTTAGACAAGCTCAAACTGTTTGAGCTTGAGAACTTGCCAAAAGTATCTTGTTCTTGGAGTAGTGAGTCTAAAGAAGTTAAAAAACAGATACTTGAGTTCATGTTTTTTAGTTCAAACCTATTAAATTGTAGTGGTACTAATATATTAATCGAGACATAAAATATTTAAGTGGGTAACTCCTATTTTAAAGGCTAAATCATTAAAATGTTTAATAATTATATACATTATAAAATGATTTTTAAAATTTTGGGGTCAAGTTGTAGTACTAATATATTAGTCGAGACAACTAAAATATTTAAGGGGGCTAACTCCTATTTTTAAATGCTAAAATCTTTAAAATGTTAGATAATTATATATATAAGGAATTAAAAAAAAAATAAAAATGGAACTAAACCACAAGTCTTGGACCAATCAATTATACATGCACCTAGTATATCTTGTATCCATGATCACACCTTTCATTCCATACTTATGGGGGAATAATGTGTCACTTGAGATAAAACTCATTGGATATATATATGTAGTCAAACACTTTACCAATCTATGCAAATAGTGGGGAGGAATCATCTTGAGCTGATATTGGGTTATCCAAGGCTAGTAATAACTTGGGGAAACAATTAGTCTACTTGTTTCATATATAGGCCAGTAAATCCCATCCATAATTGGTAAGACTATAGAGTCCTTGCTAAGATGCTGTGCAAGGTTATCTCAGAGTCATATAATGCCTTAGTTAAAGGTAGAAGATTTTGGATTTTGCCTTTGTGGCTAATTAATTGTCATATTTATAGGTGAATTTGCCTGGCAAATGTCTCATCATATGTGATATTTAGTTAATTTTATATGATTTTAGGGTTGCAACAAAAACTATTGTTTTAGCTTATTCCACTAGCTTCAATCGTTTATACTGTACGTGCACATGGTTACTATCGTTTTGCCTATAGATCGAACCATTACCACTTAAGTCCTCCAAAGGGGATTTAGGCAAGAACCGGGCAGCTGCTTAGTTACTTTTTCAATTCATGGTATTTTTTTATTATTATATTTGTTGACACAAAATAAAAACAAGTTTTATTTTTATATATTAATTTATTCTTGAATCTTTGTATAATTCTCATTTTCAAATAGTGAAAAATTTGTGTTCATACTTTTGGCCCTAAAATGAAATTTTGGTTCCATCCCTGGTTGTAACATTTTATTTTGGTCAAATTGCAAAAACACCCCTGGGGTTTGTGCTTGTTGCAAACTCATCCCATGTGGATTTAATTTTTCCTTATCACACCATGAGATTTACAAATTCATGAAACTGACCCTTGCCACTAACTCTCGTTAGCCCCTCGTAACGAAAAAGGCTCACATGAACATCATGTGATCCTTTTAATCATGCAACATAGACCCCAACAATTGGACGTGTTAGAGAAGTACTTTGTTGGTTGGTAATAGAGTCTCATACACACAACTAGATCGAAGAGAATATAGAAATTTGAGGAGAGGGATATGATCCCATCAAAATGTAGCAAATCCCATGGAGTCTACATAGAGATGACGACTCTGGTGACATAGTGGAAGTGTAGAATTTGCAAGTACTTTGTTTGTTGGTGTAAATCATATATCATACAACTGGGTTTGAGATACTTACTCGTTGTGGAAGACTCAGATCAATTTGGTTGGCTTGTTATACTGCTTTTCTTCTTCAATTATGTATCTCTCTTTGCTCTCGTGTTCATCTTTGTTCTCGTGGGTTGAGGTTGGCTCTTAGAGAAAGACCCAGATTGATTTGGTTGGCTTGTTATGCTGCTTTTCTTCTTCAATTATGTATCCCTCTTTGCTCTCGTGTTCATCTTTGTTCTCGTGGGTTGAGGTTGGCTATTAGAGTTGTCATTTCTTCCACGAACTAAATTCTAAAAGATTTCTTGGGAGTCTCACACTTGTGAGTTAGAGAGATTTTTCTCTGTATAAAATATAAACTGTTGTTGTCATTTTGTCTTTTCTACGTATTAATTATATTCACAGAGAATATAATTATTAGGTAGAAGCACATCCTTCCTTTTCAGAGATTTGATAACCCACTATCTCATGATTTGATCCAATTCAAATCATGGATAATTATCCTTATCACATGACGAAATGGGACCTGCAACCCATAGTGGACGGATCATGGGCTCGGGTCCATCCCGATCCATTAAATTATAACAGCTCCCACTCGCCCACACATGTTATGTTGATATGGGAAGAAGTATTTTGTGTAAGTTATTTCATGCAACATCCTCTCTCTCTCTCTCTCTCTCTCTCTCTCTCTCTCTCTCTCTCTCTCTCTCTCTCTCTCTCTCTCTCTCTCTCTCTCTCTCTCTCTCTCTCCTCTCTCTCTCTCTCTCTCTCTCTCTCTCTCTCTCTCTCGCGCGCGCGCGTATGGAGATGAACCTATGTGAGAGACATGTTGTTAGGAATAAAACTCTATTTATAGAACCTGTGAGATGTGAAAATTAAAGAACACGCAAAGAATCAAATTAGATGATACAAAGATTTATGTGGTTCACCACTAGGACTATGTTCACGGAATTGTAACGATTTTCACTATGTTTTGAAAGAACTTTACAATGTACGGTTACAATATAGAAACCCTAATTCTAGAGCGACATATATATAGCATAAATGGGCCCGAAAATTTTCCTAGGGGTACTACTGTCAGACCCATAAATAGGTCGATGCTTAGTCCATGAAGTGGATGCTTATTTAAAATCATAACACACGCTTCTTGTCAGGTTGGATTTAAACCGAATCGAGCAAAACCAGGCTCTCGAGCATAGGAGGGTTTGGAGCTTTATAGCAAAGAGTAATGCTTTTCTTCAATGCTTTTGTGCATTGAATGAGATACTGACCGACACATAGTTATAATTTTACATGTGCCTTGCACGTTCTCCTTCAGTGTACAAAAGCATTAAATGTAAGTCAAATGACCTATTGAAAAATGGTGGGAGTTGTGATTAGGCCAAAACCATCATGCTCAACCATGCACCTAGCCACACAGTATCAAGTTTGGAGTTTTTTTTGTTTGAAATGGGGGATTGAAATCCCATGCAATATTTTGCAATACCTTTTGAGTGGATAAGATTAAAAGTTAAGAATGAATAAAAAAAAATTTTAAAAAATCAAAAAGCTCAAAGTAAAAAATTGAGAAAGTTAAAAGAGGGGACGAGAGGGTATTGCAACCCATGAAATAATTTTTAGGATCTCAAAGGAAGGGGAGGATATGACAAATAAGGAGTAAGGAAAAAAGGTTAGGTGCTGAGAAAAAGTAATGGTTTAGGGAAAGCCACGTCTATGGCTTGATTTGCACGTATAGAAAGAAACTCATTTCAATATTCTTAAATTCAAATAATCCATATCCACTGGGTAGTAGCCCAGTGGTGTTACTCTCCCCCTACTTGATCCCTATCACTCTTTGAGGATGTGAATTCGAGCTCTCAGACACACACTTAGACTATATTAGTTAAGAATTTCTATCTCCACTCCAAAAGGACACTAAATTCTAATAGTCCATGAAGCTTTATTCCACCTTATTTATACAATTCTATTTTAACAAAGAATTTGTAGTGTCGTAGACTGTAGTAGTTTAATAAGCTTATTTAGTATATTTAGTTACTTCTATTTTCTTAACCGTAGAAGATGTGAAAACTCACTTGAAAATTATTTTATTTTTAAAATATATTTTAGTAAGTGATAAGTTATGAATTATGACTTATTAACTTTATTTTCAAATGGTTTTAATGGAATTTGCACTGCATCAAACTCTCAATTACACGTAAAGTGGGACAATTTTCTCCACACCAGTGCTTATCAGGAAATTTATCTTTTTACATATTATTTTATTCAAAAATTTTAAACTATTATTTGGTAAAGACCCAAGCAACTTTCATTATAAAAATCAAAAGGACTACAATGTGGGTGGTAAAGAGAGAATTATATCAATGGCCCACGAATAGAACCTTGCGGATGATGATTTATGAAGCCCATGATGACTTGACAATTACCTAACAATTGTGAAGAATGGATTAAAAAAAAACAAAAAAAGTTTGCATATGGGCTGAAATTGGTTCTGCGTATAACCAAAATAAGAAGTAGCAGGAGTGTACACATGGGTTAGAGAAAAGAACGAAAAAAAGGTTAGTCTGTAACCTAAAGTAAGGTGTGCGTGGGGTCAGATTCCTTTAATTTTCAAATTTGTGTTTTTGACCCCTAAGCTATATAAAATGATAAAATGATCACTTTTTCTCACTTCCATCCAATTATTACTAACCTGTACGTGACCACTTTATAATAAAATAAAAAAAATATATATTATTTTAAAATTTAACTTAATAAATTTTTTTAAATTAAATTAAATAATTTAAAAAAAGAAATGCATTTAGCTAAAAAATATTAAACAAAAAGATATAATCTTGTTTGATTACTAAACGAAATAAAATTAAAGGAGTAAATTTTTTAATCTTACTACAATTGATTCTTTTTATTGCTAGTAAGACTCCACAAGCATTACAAAGGTTGCCAACCAAAGAAAAAATTACAAGAACAAACAAAAAAATTATGAAATTAAAAAGAACATTACGTTTCCATAAAACAACTACACCAACGAAGTAGATGAAACCAATTGTACCCATTATTCTCTAGCCAGGGGAAATTTCTCTTAATTAGTCTGTAGCAAAAGAGAAGGGAGAACCACAAAACAGAGATGATACCAGCAGATCAAACTCAACCAATATCAGGACCTAACATAGTAAAATATATAATATATATATATATTATATATATATATATATAATTATATATATATATGTATATGAAAATAACACAAAACTCAAACAAAGAAAAGATAGATATATAGTTTTTAATTACGCCTTCTGCTATATACTACTTTTCCACAATATTTTTTCTTATATAACCGGTTGATTGCTCTCTTTGTTCTATTGTATGGGCGAATTATCTTGTAGGTCCTGTTAACGAGTGTCCTTAGGATAATGGTTAAGGAAGCATTTAATGTTTTCACTTTATAGGAACTAGTGAAATTTTAATATTAAAATAATACAAAAACAGTTTTTAAGGGTATTTTAGTCTTTTCATTTATTATTATAATATTAAAAGTTTGTTATTTCTCCGTAAAGTGTAAGTATTTAATGATCATTAACCATTGCCCTAAGGGCAATCGTTAACAAAATCTTATCTTATAATGAAAGCGTTCTTTTTGGCTCTCGTGTGAGGGTTGTCACAATGAAAACTGAGAGGATGACACAATGAAAACTGTGACAAAAATTAATTCAAAGGACAAATGAAAGCAAGGAAATCGAAGGACGTATTCTCTTTCAGAAGCGACATTCAATGGAATTTAAGATTCTTTTGCTGCAAAACAAGGATAAGGATTGCACCAGGGGCGGAGCCAAAGCTTAGCTAGGGTGGGCTGTAGCCCAGCCTAGTTTTCTAAAAAAAAAAATTACAGCTATATTTTTTTTCCTTTTTTAATTTAGCCTAGCCAAAAATAAGACATTAGCCCACATTTTATGCCTTCTAACCCAACAATTTAACACAAAATTAGCCCAACCAATTATTATAAAATATAAACATAAAAGTTATATTCTATTGATTGTTGTTGTACATTTTTTTTTGTTATTAAATAAAATTTTCTTCTATTGGAAAATTTTACTTAACATTTTCAGCCCACCCAAAAAAAAATTCCTGGCTCCGCCCCAGGATTGCACTGATACCAAAAGAGAGTGAAGAATTAATTATATTGATTATTGAACTTGGACGGCACACACGCTCAAAATGATAAGGACAATAAGTGTTTTTTTTCTTCTTTTTATTTTGAGTTATTTAAGGACAATAAGTTCACACACGCTCAAAATTTTCACTTTTTCACTTTTTTTTTAAGAGTATTAAAATTGAACATGGAATGTGAACACTAGGAAATTTAAAAAAAAAAATTCACTTTTTCACGCGTAGAATTGCCAGTCTCGTTTGGGGTCATTACACGCAAAGAGTGAACATTTCTGTCGGTGGTGGGTACAGACTTATTGAAGAGTTGAGAAAATTCTACGAAACATTAATCAAAAGCAGAAGAAAAGAAAACAACCAATCACTATGACAACTTATTCAAAAAGCAAAGACAATTATATGACTTTTCGCCAAAAACTAAAAAATATGACCCGCCACATACACAAAAATCGAAGATATGACCAGCACTTACCAAAGTAAAGAAAATATATGATTTCATATGTGATATGACCCATCACACAGTGGTTGCATTGATTTTTATCAAATAAGTTCAAAGAAACAATCAATTTTGTAATTTTTTTTTATAGGTACTGTATCAATAAGATTAAATTTTGTTGATTATCTTTTGTTGAAGTTACTGTAACAATAAGATCTTTTATTTATTTATTCACGAGGGTGATTTGAATAGTGGGGATTGAGATCCTATTTTTTATAACTTTTTAAAGGTTTAACTTTTAATTTTTTAATTTTTTAACTATTGATTGGAAAATCATGGAAATGGGTATAAGTTTGGATTCATTGTTATTGGGGTTTCCTTTAGATTTTATGACGGATTTATGAGATTGGGTTTATGTTTTCGGAGAGGGTTGTGAAATGAAATCTGAAATGGTTTTAATAATTTTTCATGAATGTGTGGGCAATGGTGCCAGGACGAATTCAGAAGCTACCCACCATGGGAGGATTTCATGTCACTATCCATGAAGATGACTTGTGTTCTTTCAAGGGAAGAATGTCAGCTATGGGCAGTCATGACTTGGTTGATTTGGAATGCTCGCAACAAGTTAATTCAAATAGGGGAGCAGACCAACTCGTAATTGTTGTGGGATGAAATCTTGGGTGATTGTGAATTTGTGAGAATCATTTTGGTTGGTTTGTTGTTTCTGTGGGTAATTGTCGTGGGATGAAACGAATTGTGAATTTGTGAGAATCATTTTGGTTGTTTTGTTGTTTTTGTGGTAATTGTTGTGGGATGAAACGGTGGGATGAAAGGGAACATGGTAATGAATAAAAAAATATATTGATTTATTTTGGAGAGAGAAAAAATAATATATAAATAGAATGGAGAAAAAAAATAGAGAGTTTGATATAGTGTATGTGAAAAATAAGTTTGTTAAAATACAAAAGGTTGGTGTTTTAGAGCCAATTTGGCTAAAATTATACATAGTCTAATGAGAATGCTCTTATAGAATTCTCTCTCTATTTATTTCTACTCTTTTGTGTCAGTAATATTCTTGGATTTTATTTCAAAATACACAAAGAATTTACGATCAAAACACAAAAATTTAGTTGTAATTGACATTTTTAGAGTTCACCTTCCGTTTAGAGTTTTTAAAATAAATTTGCTATTGAGTTTTAAAATCCTAATCATTCAATAAGTTAATGGTTTAGATTTCACTATATTATCAAACTTTAAATAAATATTTACTAACACTGTTTTAATATGTATCCAAATAATTAATGACATGAAAAAGTTTTAACCACTAATCTAATAATTACTCCATATTTAAAACAATTGCAAACATGACATCAACTTATCATTTGATTCATTTCCCTCAATTATGTGCTTAGATGTAGCAGGCCACCATGGCACCATCATCTTCTGCCCTTAACTCTGCTTTTAAGTTTTTGCTAGCCCATTAATACAACTAAAGAATATGTGAGAGGTTTAAGGGTGGACTGGGCTGAGCTCTGAAATTTTTTCAAGTCAAACAACCATATTCATACTAGAAAATTTTAGAAGGGCACGTATGCTTGAGCTCAAACTAATATTTCTATCACAATCAATGTAATTGGTATGAAGCACAACCCTAATTGGCATCCACTTGCAAAAGTTCAACAATAACAAAATAATGTCTGGCTCCACACGGCACACGCTTAGTCATCCTTCAGCTTAATATCAGAGAAAATTACATCCAGTTTCTAGTTTTCCATATTTCGGTCAAATCAAGAGCATATGGAAATTTAGTACTTTAATTAGCAGCATATGCATGTATACAGAGGTGATTACTGATTAAATTAACAAAGAGCCGCTTCTCACCTATCAATCAAAGTAATGGGTTCATTTACATACATAAGAAATGAGAAAGAAAATGCCAATGCCACAAATAAGAAACAAATATGACAGTCACAGAGGGAGAGGGAGAGGGAGAAGATAAGTGAAGCATTTGCACAATACTTAGCCTTGAAATACTAACTTCAGCCCGCAAAGGAAATCCAAAGACTTATAGATTGCTATTGTTGTGTTTTTTTGGAAACTGATATTTCCACATTAAAATTTATTATTTTCACACTAACATGGGAAATTGTGTTGTAAATGACCAAAATGCCTTTAAATATGATGATACTTGATTCAACAGTGTTAAATACATAAGGGCTATTTAGTCTTTTAAAGGCACATTTTTTTATGTTAGTGTGAAATATCATCCTTTTTTTTCTTTTCTTTTTTGCTATTGTTGTTAAACATTAAGAAGTAGCATGTCCAATAAAAATAAGGCCTAATTACATATTACACCCTTTATGTTTAGGTCAAAGTTCAATTCAGTTTTTTATGTTTTGACCGTTTCAATTTAGTCCTCTAAGTTTAATTCTGTTTCAATTGACCATTTTTCGTTAATTTTTGTTAACACCTTTAGTTTAAAACATTAAAAACCAAAATTAATGGAAAATTATCAATTGAAATGAAATGAAACTTAGAAGACTTAATTGAAAGATTTTAAGGTGGGCAACAAGATTTTACGAAAAGCATTGTGAGATGGCAACATGAACATAAGCTAAAACTCAAGGGTGGTGCCAAAGACCTATGCATTTAGACCAAAGCCAACATGTTCATATACATGAACCGAAGTGAAATTAACCACATGCTCACATGAGCAATAACCTAACTTAATCACTTTTTGTCAAAGGAACACATAGCCATCATTCATGAACAACGAACATGGTAGTCAAAACATTAACAAGGAAAAGTTCATAAAAAGGACATGCTTTATACATAAGAAACTTACGTTAACCACATGTTATCAAGGAGGCAAGTGAGAAATTCAACAAAAACTCATCCATGGAAAATCATACATGTGAGGAAGCTCATTCACACATGGGAAATTTAAGTGAGCATGTAAGAAGCTATGTAGTCTTGAACCAAAAAAAAAAAAAAACTCAAAATGATTCCATACCCATAACATTAAACACTTACAAACTTGAAATAAAATAGTAAAAGCAAGCTCTTACCTTGATCCTATGGAGGAAAAGTGACCAAAAGCTCAAGAGAAAGGAATTAGATCATGGGTGTTCTTGAGGTCTATCCTAACGAATTGAAGTTTTGGTGGATAAAACTATGAGAAAATAGGTAAGACAACCACCTAGGGTCCAAGTTTTTTTTTTTTCAAGTGTGTGTATGAAAATCTATCCAAAAACTAACTTAAGTGAGTGTGTGACAAAGTGAGTAACTAAGTGATAGAGAAAACTAACTGAATGGAAGGAATTGTGTGAGTGAATGATTAAGTGAGTGGGAGTAACTAACTTAAAAATGAAACTAAACAAGCCAACTAAGGAGTGGAATGGAGATGTGATTTGTGACCGAATTTTTTTTTTTTTTAATTATAAAAGAAAAGAGATATGAGATGGAGTATAGGATGCCTATTAATGAAGGGTGGTTGGACTTGCATGAGACAAGATATGAGAAGTACTTGTGTAAGAGTGAATGATAGTGATAGGTGAATAGGAATAGGAAGAATTCGGCCAAAAAGACAACAAAGAAAATAAGAAACAGAAAAATATAAAATAAAAGGAGAGGGGGTTCGAACACAATATGAGGACATATTATTAGCCCATTAAAACAACTAGAGAATATGTAAGAGGTTTAAGGGTGGGATGGGCTGAGCTCTGAAATTTTCTCAAGTCAAACAACCCTATGTTAGAAATTTTTAAAAGGATGCCTCTGCTTGAGCTCTCAAGCTAATATTTCTCTCACAATGTTATTAATATGAAGCACACCCCTAATTGGCATCCATTTGCAAAAGTTCTATGAGAGCAAGATAATATTTGATTCCACATGCTCAGTCATCCTTCAGGTTAATATCAGAGACAATTACATTCAGTTTCCAATTTTTCATATTTTGGTTAAATCCATACATTCTGTACTTCAGCAGCATATGTATACAGAGCAGCTTGTTACCTATCAATCAAAGTATTGGGTTCATGTACATACATTCTCTCTCTCTCTATTTAAGGTGTGGGCAGGTGTACCGTTCGGAGAGCTGGAGTCCAACCTGAAAGCCAATGGCTTCGATCCGACAAGCAGCGAGTTCAGGCTTATTGGTGTAGAAGCGATCGCAGTACGAGGATACCATTTCGGTAAGTAGACTATCCACGCAGCTCTCTGAGACCTCTCTTCCCATTTTTTCTCTCTCTATTTCTCTTTGGTTCTCTCTCTAGATTTGCTCTTTGTTTTGTAAAGTTTGGAATGGGGTTTTTTTTTTGTTTCTCTTCTTGCCCAATAGTAATAAAAGCCCAAAATTGGACTTATAAGGACATTTGCATCATGTCCAGCCCAATTAATGTGATATATTTTAGGTTTAATTATTGTTTTGGTTCTCAAAATGGTTTTCATGTTTCAAATGTGTCAATTTCGTTTTTTTAAGAATCCTGTGTTCATTTCAGTCATTGTTATTAAGTGAATGATGAAAAATGCCATTTTGCAAGATGTGATTAACGGTTTTATTAAAATCCTTTACAACACCACATATAAGAACAACATAGGGTAAATATTTCTTTATACAATCTACCACTTTACACTACTGAAATGTGGATAACATTGTCTTTGTTTTGTACAAATTGTGGACATTATTGTCCATAAAGTTGAATATGCTCACAAAGTATAGATAATATTATCCATATTTTAAGTGGTGTGAAATGGTGGTTGTGAAAATATCAATGCCCAGCAACATAATATGGATCACAACCATGGATCTGTGTCACTAATATAATTGATAGGCTATAATCATAATTATGATTATAT
>OU015761.1:17890681-17938732 GCA_907173295.1 Fagus sylvatica
AGAAGCAAGATTATTATTGATCAAGTTTCCACGAAGCAAGATTATTATTGATCATGCTTCTCGGTTGAAGTACCTCTCTCATACACCAGGTTGATGGGAAGATCTTTGGCATACACTCCAAATATATCTTCCTCATCCGAATCATCCCGTTCATACAACTGTTGATACACCTGAAGCTTTGTATGACAGAAGAGGGAGAGTACGTAATATATGGGCATCATCCCATGTCCTTTCCGGATTGCTTAAATCATCAGCATCTTTAGGCATATGGCAAGGGACATCATATCCTTTCCTGAAGCATCTTCAACCGAACCCAATCCAACCAAACCACTAGGATGAAGAATCTTACAAATATGAATGTATTTGTTTTATTTCTTTGTACCAAATAGGAGAAATATGTTATATTAGTTAGTTGTTCTATGTTTGAACTAAATCAAAGGAGAAATAAATTTTTTTTGGTTGTTTAAAATGTTGAATGATGCTTTGGAGATATTGAATATAATATTTATTTTTGATGATGCCAAGGGGGAGAAAGATATGACATTTTTTTTTATCTATTAATGAATTATCATATCTATTGGTGAATTATCATATCTTGCAATAATTGGCAAAAATGCGCATATATATTGATTGCTTGATAATACTTAAATGACAAATTGATCTATGCATAAAGATAGGGGGAGATTTAAAAATCTCTAATATAAAGATATGCATTATTTTAGGGGGAGCTTTTCAAGAAAAGCTTCAAAATCATAAATCGTATAAAAATATCATATCATATGTGTCATCATCAAAAAGGGGGAGATTGTTAGCCTCAAGGTTTCAATAATTATTAATTGGCTAATTAATCCAAGGACATTCATGTAGTTTTGATGATAACCATGATTTTAAGTTGTTCATTAATGATATTTTCATATGAACTAATGATTTATGTTTTAAAGCTTAATTTTGACTATTGATTTAATTGGACCAAGATGGCCAATTCAAATATCAAGCAAATGCAAAGTTGATAAGTTGCAAATTCATTGAAGATCAAAGTCATCAAGACTCAAGACAAAGAAATCAAGCTCAAAGACAATGATCCGAGACATATGAGAAGTAAGAGTTAGGTTTTGTAAAGTTTATTAAGATTTGATCTTTAAGGCTCAACTTTAAAACCAACTTCAATTGAAAAATCTCTTAAAGTTTTCAAAAGACAAACTTGATTGGTTGAAATTCAAATGTAAGACAACCATATCAATTGAAAAATCTTTTAAAGTTTTCAAAGACAACTTGATTGGTTGAAATTCAAATATAAGACAACCATATCAATTGAAAAATCTCTTAAAGTTTTCAAAGACAAACTTGATTGGTTGAAATTCAAATATAAGACAACCATATCAATTGAAAAATCTCTTAAAGTCTTCAAAGACAAACTTGATTGGTTGAAATTCAAATATAAGACAACCATATCAATTGAAAAATCTCTTAAAGTCTTCAAAGACAAACTTGATTAGTTGAAATTCAAATATAAGACAACAATATCAATTGAAAAATCTCTTAAAGTCTTCAAAGACAAACTTGATTGATTGAAATTCACATGCAAGACAACCATATCAATTATGGTTGAAAAATCTTAAGAAGAAAAGTTTTCAAAGAAAACAACTTGATTGAAATTCACATGCAAGACAACCATATCAATTATGGTTGAAAAATCTTAAGAAGAAAAGTTTTCAAAGAAAGCAAATTGATTGATTGAAAATCAAGAAGAATGCAAGACAACATGATGGCTATAAATACTACCCTTTCTTCATTTCTAAACATCAAGCATACAAGAGAAATCAAAGATAGAAAAGATAACATCTTATACATCAATCCATCCTTCTCAAGCTTATATTTTCATATCATTCAAAATCCTTGATTGAAAATCAAATTCTCTAAACACTTTTTGAGCCATATTGATCAAATCCTTGATATACTATTAGAGTGAGCATATTGTGTACAATTACTCTTTGAGAGAGCCTTATCTTGTACAACAAATACTTTGTTGAAACCATTGAGTGTTTTTGTTAGGGTTTTGGTATAAATCCTAAGTAGTGAAAAGGATTTTTCACTGGGTGGTTACTCTTCACCTTGTAAGGAAGATTTGTGGGTCTTGGTATAAATCCTAAGGAGTGAAAAGGATTTTTCACTCGGTGGTTACTCTTCACTGTGTAAGGAAGATTTGTAACGGTTTTATCTTCACCCGAAAGAAGATTGTCAAATAGTGGATTTGGGAATCCTCAAGAAGTGTTCTTGAGGCGGGGACGTAGGCACGGAAGCCGAACCTCGATAACAATCATCGTGTTTGATTTTCTCTATCTCTATCTCTTACATTATTTAATTGCTTATATATATACTTGTGCTTGATTTCATATCATATCTATATTGCAATTGAATTGTGATTCAAATTTGTTTAATCATTTTTGCTAATTGAAAATAGTTTTTAATTCCGCATTTAAATCGAAAAAGTTTACCTCAACCTAAATCACCCCCCCTCTTAGGTTGATATTTGGGTAACAAATAAAAATAAAGCATAAACAAGCAAATTAAAATTAGAACAATAATAATCCTTTAAGCACAAAGTATAAACAAACAAACAAATTCCATATAGTAATATTAAACACATAAAAACCATTCAACTACAACAACAGCAGCAGCGACAATCACCATCAGCAAGTCATTATTAACAACCAACAACCATTATGATGTAGCACATCAAGGGGAATAATAAACAAACTGAGGACATATATAAATAGAAACAAAACACTCACTAAGTACCTGATTTCCTTAAACAATGTGGCTCAAGTCACAGCAAACCCCAAAATGAAAAATGAAGTGAAAAAACAGACACAGTTACACACTTCACAGCAAATATCGAATAATTAAAAAAAAAAAATTGCATCCAAATTTAGCTAATTCAAGGTATACTTACATACAGTAAAAGATAAAATTAACAGGACCAAATAAAAAAACCTAAATTAAGCTTGGGATTGTTTATATAGCACAAATTTTTCACAGGAAACTCAGATAATGAAAATTAAAAACTGAGAAAAATTGGTTACATTAACTTCGAAATTATAGCAAGTACCCAGTAAGGCAGTAAATAAAATTGCCAAATGTTTCTAAGTTCTTTGCCTATACAACAATGTGGTGTTACCCTTCTAACAGAGTAAAATAAAAATTATGGAAAAGAATTTGATATACCCTATATTTTTTCTACAGCTCAAACCTCAAATTAACAAGACCCAACAGCCCAAAAACACCAAGCTTCAACAATGAAAACTCCCCAATACCCCACAAGTGAAGAAGTTGATATTTTTTCTACAACTCAAGAACCCACCTAAGATTATGTCATAAACAGTCAAAACAATCAAGGAATACAAAATCAATCAACCAAATGAAGAGGATGGAGATGTTTACCTCAATTTCTAGACTTTCCAACTTTCCAATAGGCTATTCAGATTGGAGGGACGCTGGAGTGAGGTTTGGTGATTCTGTGAAGAAATGGTTGTGTGTGGTAGAGAAGTACATGGTGGAGAGGATGAAGAAGAAAAGAATAAGCATAGGATTGGTTAAGTCCATGAGTTTGTGTTTTGCTTTGCTTGCGGGGTATGTAAAGTTTGGGCCTTGAGTTGATACAAAGGAGGGAAAAGAATGAATGCTGATGGAGAAAGGGAATCACACACAATATAAAGGGATGAGTTGTTTTAGTTGTTGTTTTTTATTTTATTTTATTTTATTTTAATTTTTTGGATAATCTTGGGTGATGGGGAAGGTGATTCTGAGTAGACTCGAACTAGTGACCATTGGAGATACGCGCACCTCAACTAATCCTAGGGGGACACGTGTACTGCGATAGACGCAAGATTTTGCCTTGAATAGGTGGCCCAGAGTAAACTTGAATTAATGACCATTGAGAAGCATACCCAATACTAGACCAGTTGAGTTACCCCTTGTTTTTTATTTAGTCTTTAGGGAAAGTCCTCTTAAATTATTGGGTCTATTTTAATTCTCCTTTTATCTATAAAACCGAACAATGTCTCTCTTTAGGTATTGAAAATATACAAATAGCCTCCAACATCTAATTTTATGTTAAATTCCAACAAAATTAATTAAATTATTATTATTTTATATATATTTTGTCAATTTTAAGTCATAATAATACTCAAAATCTATCATTATATATTTAATATAACATAAAAATATTATGTTATTTTGGCTATATTCCATTATTTTTGTTTGGATTTAATATAAAATTAGACAATTGGGGTTATTTGCATATTTTCAATATTTAAGGGGGGATATTGCTCAGTTTTATAGATAAATGTAGGAATTGAGATGTACCGAATAGTTAGAGGGGGAAAAGTGCAATTTGCCTTTTATTTTTTAATGTGTAAAAGGTTATAAAAGAAAGAGATTAAAATATAATAATATATTGAAGGTGGAAATATAATTAGGCATAAATCCTATATTGGTCCTTATATTCTTGGGTTTTTTTTTCTTCATTTTGATCCTTGTATTTTCAAAAGTTTTATATCAGTCCCTGAGTTTTCAACCCGATTCCATTTTGGTCCTTGTCAGTATCTCATTAACGGAAAATGCTGACGTGGCTAATAAAATCCTGATGTGGTTAACGGAATGTTGATGTGTCATTTTATTTATGAAAAAAAAAATTATTTTAATAATATTAAAAAAATCCATATCATTATGTCAACAATTAAATTTTTTTTTAAATACCTTTTTATTTTTCTCTTTTCTTTTCTTTTTCTTATCTCTCTCACTCTCCTGTTTCTCTCTCCTCTATATCTTCTTGCATATTTGAGGCAGTTCAAGTCGAATTCTTGGTTCTTAAACACATCAAATTTGACACCAAAGACACGGTTTTGGGATCCCATCAAACCCACCACCAAAAACACAAAAATGTACAATTTTGGTCTTTAAAATTTTCGACTAAATTCAATTTTGGTCTTTAAAAAGGTGCAATTCAGTGCTTACAAATATTTTGTGATCCTTCTTCGATATATATAATCATAATTATGATTATAGCCTATCAATTATATTAGTGACACCGATCCATGGTTGTGATCCATATTATGTTGCTGGGCATTGATATTTTCACAACCACCATTTCACACCACTTAAAATATGGATAATATTATCTATACTTTGTGAGCATATTCAACTTTATGGACAATAATGTCCACAATTTGTAGACAATGTTATCCACATTTCAGTAGTGTAAAGTGGTAGATTGTATAAAGAAATATTTACCCTATGTTGTTCTTATATGTGGTGTTGTAAAGGATTTTAATAAAACCGTTAATCACATCTTCATTTTTCATCATTCACTTAATAACAATGACTGAAATGAAACAGAACGAAATTGACATATTTGAAACATTGAAAACCATTTTAAGAACCATAACAATAATTAAACCTAAAATATATCACATTAATTGGGCTGGACATGATGCAAATGTCCTTATAAGTCCAATTTTGGGCTTTTATTACTATTGGGCTAGAAGAGTAACAAAAAAACACCATTCCAAACTTTACAAAACAAAGAGCAAATCTAGAGAGAGAACCAAAGAGAAATAGAGAGAGAGAGAGAAAAAATGGGAAGAGAGGTCTCAGAGAGCTGCGTGGATAGTCTACTAACCGAAATGGTATCCTCGTACTGCGATCGCTTCTACACCAATAAGCCCGAACTCGCTGCTCGTCGGATCGAAGCCATTGGCTTTCAGGTCGGACTCCAGCTCTCCGAACGGTACACCTGCCCACACCTTATCCCAACCCTATTTTACCACTTTTTTTTTTTGCAATAATTTCTTAAATTCTGTAATTGCATAGATTTTATAGTAATTTTGAAGTATTGGGGCTTTAGATCTGAAAGAGTTTATTGTTAAAAATGTAAATATTTTTTTTATGTATATTTAGAAATTTTTTATTGAGCTGTTTGGTTGCTAAGAAAGTGAAGGAAAAGTAATTGTATTAGTATGATTTAAATTCAAAGATGTTTGTTTGTTTGGGACCTGAGGAAGTTTAAGGATCTACTCTAGTTGCTCTTATGGGATTATGAGTTTAGTTTTAGGTTAGTTTTTTTATTAAAAGATGGTAGACTTTTTTAGTTTTACTTTATTTTTTTATTTTTTATTTAAGACTGTGTGAATGAAAAAGAGAGAAAAGGAAAAAAACCCAAATGGGAATTTTGAACAAAGTGCTGCTACATGATATGGATTTGCAAAATGGCATCTATGTTGATGCCAGGCTAGTCCAAATTTGATTGTATGAAATTACTTTTTCTTTGAGCAATAATACTATAAAACAAAAAAAAAGGTTTCGAATTAATAGTATCAGGATTATATAAATGCTTATTGAAAGCGAAGCTAAAGCAACTTGTTTCGAAGTTCTTTGAAAAGCATTTTATATGTATGGTTTTGGGGCATACAGAATCTGATTCTTAAAAAAAGGCTGCTTTTTAAAGGTGAAGCTTGGTTCATATCTAATCATTTTGTGTGGTTACCGACACAAGGATTACTCAAACGGGAGACAACCACATGGATATATGATTATTTGAATGTGGTTGCTATTAAGGCATCAATGTGTAGCTGGTATAGCTTTGCTTCTAAAATCATATTGTGAATTTCTAGCTTTTTATTTAGGTGGGTAACATTGAATCTGATATCAATATATAGGGGCATGGCAGAACAGCAGAAAAAACTTTGTTTGAAGCAATGAGCAGCATAGAGTATACATAATTAATTTAGATCTTGATTCTTATTACTGATAGGTATATTTGTATATCTTAATGATTATGTGTTACATAATACAGTTCTCAGTATGGTTTGCTATAAAGTGCCTATAATAGTAAAAGTACTACTTTTTAGGTATACCATGGAACGGCCTCGGTTCAGTGATCATCTAGAGGCAATCAAGTTCATCTGCAAGGACTTCTGGTCTGAGCTTTTCAAGAAGCAAATAGACAACTTAAGACCAATCACAGAGTAAGTTCGATTGTTTAAAGTGAATATACATTGTATCTTTTTCTTTGAATTTGAGAAAATGGATTTTGTTCATCTTGTAGGGTACATTTGTCTTGCAAGATAATCGGTTTCGTTGGCTTGCACGCACGTCAATCGATCCATCACCTGAAAAAGAAGATTTAGCTCAAGATAATTCTCCGGCTGAAAGCAAATCTGCACAAGCTACAAGCATGCATCTCTATTTCCCATGTGGAATCATAAGGGGGGCTCTTCAAAATTTGGGGATTCCTTGTGCAGTTACTGCAGATATATCCAACCTTCCTGCATGTGAGTACTGGTTATTGAGTGCTTTAGATTGGAAATACTTTTTTGCACATTGTGTTACCTTTATAAACATTCCATGATATGCTTTCTTTTGTCATTCAAGACGTTGCATGATAATCATTATTATTATTTTTATTTGTCATCCATTCATGAAGTGAAACATGCTTTATGACTTCTTGATTGTAATTCAAGCTTTGCTTACTCACTCATGAAGTGAAACATGCTTTATGACTTCTTTATCGTTCTTGCACGTGCTACTACTTAATGTTCAACAGCAATAGCAATCAAATCTTTGGATTTCCTTTGCAGGCTGAAGTTACTATTTTAAAGCTAACAGAGGAGAGGAGTTCAAGCATTCAAGATATAAGAGTCTTACAGGAGAAACTTGTAACTTCTTTAATCCCATTATTTTCTTACTGTTTCTTTTGGTATGCTTAAAGTCAGTGAGTTCTGCCATAAATGCCTTGCAAGGCTTCTTGTTTTCTAGTGCAAAAGGCTTTATCAACAATAAATCCTATATGGTCACCAACAGCTCATTTGCCCCAACTGCTTTTTGCATCTATGAATTCCTCCTTTGTTTTACAATTGAAAAAAAAAAATGATATAGCTTTGAGTTCTTTAAATAGCACCCCTCTAGGAAGAATGTTAATATTTCATGGAAGTAAAATTGATTTTAGACCCAGCTGGAGCATGTTTCTTCTGGCACTGCCTTTAATTTAATTTTCTAATGGTTCTGAGTATGTCATTCTGAGAGACTTATAACAACTTTGTCCATGGGAGAAGATCCTATTCTTGGGATATGTGTTATACCTTACGTATTGGAGTGTATTTCCATGAAATATTAACAGATGTTGTAGCCCTGCTTATCCTTAAGAAAATGTTCTCTCTAGTCTCTACCTCTTGTTCACTTAGATTTTTATATTACCAGGTTGGTAGTGAGAGCAAATCTCGAATATCAAGGACTGGCACAGGAAAAAATATTCTTATGATGATTTGCCATTGGATTTGTAAATATTCTTGTTTATTTTTCCCCTTTTTTTCTGGGTCTGGGGTTTCCAAAACTTCATTTTGCCACCGCTGTTATTTTACGTTTGACTGATTGCAGCAATGTTGTCTAACTCTTTCTATGATGTGCAAATGCTTCACTTGTCTTCTCCTCCCTCTGTGACTGTCTTATCCCTCTATTTGTCTTAAACATGTCATATTTATTTTCTTATTTGTGGCATTGGCATTCTCTTTTTTCTTTCTTACTTTGCAGGCAGAGTTGAGTGGAAGAGGAGTGAGAAAAGTTCAAGTCGGATTTCCTCTTCTATTTGTTTGTATGGTGGCGCTCATCAGCGTTGTGCTTGGACACCTTTTACACCCTTGAACATTTTACAAAGCATTAACAGGATATGATGAATTCCTAGCTAGTTAGAGGTATAGGTATAAGAATCTCTTCCCCTCATTATAAATGTTCAGAGGAGGTATTTTAGTCAGTTTGTTTTTTCTGGCCAATTTACTCAGAAATTGAATATAAGTGTGCTGTGCCTGTGAGTATGTATGTACATGAACCCAATACTTTGATTGATAGATAACAAGCTGCTCTGTATTCATATGCTGCTGAAGTACAGAATGTATGGATTTAACCAAAATATGGAAAATTGGAAACTGAATGTAATTTTCTCTGATATTAAAAGGATGACTGAGCACATGGAATCAAATATTATTTTGTTCTCATAGAAATTTTGCAAATAGATGCCAATTAGGGGTGTGCTTCATATTAATACCATTGTGAGAGAAATATTAGCTTGAGAGCTCAAGCAGATGCATCCTTTTAAATATTTCTAACATAGGGTTGTTTGACTTGAGAAAATTTCAGAGCTCAGGCCATCCCACCCTTAAACCTCTCACATATTCTCTAGTTGTTTTAATGGGCTAATAATATGTCCTCATATTGTGTTCGAACCCCCTCTCCTTTTATTTTATATTTTTCTGTTTCTTATTTTCTTTGTTGTCTTTTTGGCCGAATTCTTCCTATTCCTATTCACCTATCACTATCATTCACTCTTACACAAGTACTTCTCATATCTTGTCTCATGCAAGTCCAACCACCCTTCATTAATAGGCATCCTATACTCCATCTCATATCTCTTTTCTTTTATAATTAAAAAAAAATTCGGTCACAAATCACATCTCCATTCCACTCCTTAGTTGGCTTGTTTAGTTTCATTTTTAAGTTAGTTACTCCCACTCACTTAATCATTCACTCACACACTTCCTTCCATTCAGTTAGTTTTCTCTATCACTTAGTTACTCACTTTGTCACACACTCACTTAAGTTAGTTTTTGGATAGATTTTCATACACACACTTGAAAAAAAAAAAACTTGGACCCTAGGTGGTTGTCTTACCTATTTTCTCATAGTTTTATCCACCAAAACTTCAATTCGTTAGGATAGACCTCAAGAACACCCATGATCTAATTCCTTTCTCTTGAGCTTTTGGTCACTTTTCCTCCATAGGATCAAGGTAAGAGCTTGCTTTTACTATTTTATTTCAAGTTTGTAAGTGTTTAATGTTATGGGTATGGAATCATTTTGAGTTTTTTTTTTTTTGGTTCAAGACTACATAGCTTCTTACATGCTCACTTAAATTTCCCATGTGTGAATGAGCTTCCTCACATGTATGATTTTCCATGGATGAGTTTTTGTTGAATTTCTCACTTGCCTCCTTGATAACATGTGGTTAACGTAAGTTTCTTATGTATAAAGCATGTCCTTTTTATGAACTTTTCCTTGTTAATGTTTTGACTACCATGTTCGTTGTTCATGAATGATGGCTATGTGTTCCTTTGACAAAAAGTGATTAAGTTAGGTTATTGCTCATGTGAGCATGTGGTTAATTTCACTTCGGTTCATGTATATGAACATGTTGGCTTTGGTCTAAATGCATAGGTCTTTGGCACCACCCTTGAGTTTTAGCTTATGTTCATGTTGCCATCTCACAAGCTTTTCGTAAAATCTTGTTGCCCACCTTAAAATCTTTCAATTAAGTCTTCTAAGTTTCATTTCATTTCAATTGATAATTTTCCATTAATTTTGGTTTTTAATGTTTTAAACTAAAGGTGTTAACAAAAATTAACGAAAAATGGTCAATTGAAACAGAATTAAACTTAGAGGACTAAATTGAAACGGTCAAAACATAAAAAACTGAATTGAACTTTGACCTAAACATAAAGGGTGTAATATGTAATTAGGCCTTATTTTTATTGGACATGCTACTTGTTAATGTTTAATAACAATAGCAAAAAAGAACAGAAAAAAAGGATGATATTTTCACACTAACATAAAAAAATGTGCCTTTAAAAGACTAAACAACCCTTATGTATTTAACAATGTTGAATCAAGTATCATCATAGTTAAAGGCATTTTGGTCATTTACAACACAATTTCCCATGTTAGTGTGAAAATAATAAATTTTAATGTGGAAATATCAGTTTCCAAAAAAACACAACAATAGCAATCTATAAGTCTTTGGATTTCCTTTGCGGGCTGAAGTTAGTATTTCAAGGCTAAGTATTGTGCAAATGCTTCACTTATCTTCTCCCTCTCCCTCTCCCTCTGTGACTGTCATATTTGTTTCTTATTTGTGGCATTGGCATTTTCTTTCTCATTTCTTATGTATGTAAATGAACCCATTACTTTGATTGATAGGTGAGAAGCGGCTCTTTGTTAATTTAATCAGTAATCACCTCTGTATACATGCATATGCTGCTAATTAAAGTACTAAATTTCCATATGCTCTTGATTTGACCGAAATATGGAAAACTAGAAACTGGATGTAATTTTCTCTGATATTAAGCTGAAGGATGACTAAGCGTGTGCCGTGTGGAGCCAGACATTATTTTGTTATTGTTGAACTTTTGCAAGTGGATGCCAATTAGGGTTGTGCTTCATACCAATTACATTGATTGTGATAGAAATATTAGTTTGAGCTCAAGCATACGTGCCCTTCTAAAATTTTCTAGTATGAATATGGTTGTTTGACTTGAAAAAATTTCAGAGCTCAGCCCAGTCCACCCTTAAACCTCTCACATATTCTTTAGTTGTATTAATGGGCTAGCAAAAACTTAAAAGCAGAGTTAAGGGCAGAAGATGATGGTGCCATGGTGGCCTGCTACATCTAAGCACATAATTGAGGGAAATGAATCAAATGATAAGTTGATGTCATGTTTGCAATTGTTTTAAATATGGAGTAATTATTAGATTAGTGGTTAAAACTTTTTCATGTCATTAATTATTTGGATACATATTAAAACAGTGTTAGTAAATATTTATTTAAAGTTTGATAATATAGTGAAATCTAAACCATTAACTTGTTGAATGATTAGGATTTTAAAACTCAATAGCAAATTTATTTTAAAAACTCTAAACGGAAGGTGAACTCTAAAAATGTCAATTACAACTAAATTTTTGTGTTTTGATCGTAAATTCTTTGTGTATTTTGAAATAAAATCCAAGAATATTACTGACACAAAAGAGTAGAAATAAATAGAGAGAGAATTCTATAAGAGCATTCTCATTAGACTATGTATAATTTTAGCCAAATTGGCTCTAAAACACCAACTTTTTGTATTTTAACAAACTTATTTGTCACATACACTATATCAAACTCTCTATTTTTTTTCTCCATTATATTTATATATTATTTTTTCTCTCTCCAAAATAAATCAATATATTTTTTTATTCATTACCATGTTCCCTTTCATCCCACCGTTTCATCCCACAACAATTACCACAAAAACAATAAAACAACCAAAATGATTCTCACAAATTCACAATTCGTTTCATCCCACAACAATTACCCACAGAAACAACAAACCAACCAAAATGATTCTCACAAATTCACAATCACCCAAGATTTCATCCCACAACAATTACGAGTTGGTCTGCTCCCCTATATGAATTAACCTGTTGCGAGCATTCCAAATCAACCAAGTCATGACTGCCCATAGCTGACATTCTTCCCTTGAAAGAACACAAGTCATCTTCATGGATAGTGACATGAAATCCTCCCATGGTGGGTAGCTTCTGAATTCGTCCTGGCACCATTGCCCACACATTCATGAAAAATTATTAAAACCATTTCAGATTTCATTTCACAACCCTCTCCGAAAACATAAATCCAATCTCATAAATCCGTCATAAAATCTAAAGGAAACCCCAATAACAATGAATCCAAACTTATACCCATTTCCATGATTTTCCAATCAATAGTTAAAAAATTAAAAAATTAAAAGTTAAACCTTTAAAAAGTTATAAAAAATAGGATCTCAATCCCCACTATTCAAATCACCTTCGTGAATAAATAAATAAAAGATCTTATTGTTACAGTAACTTCAACAAAAGATAATCAACAAAATTTAATCTTATTGATACAGTACTTATAAAAAAAAATTACAAAATTGATTGTTTCTTTGAACTTATTTGATAAAAATCAATGCAACCACTGTGTGATGGGTCATATCACATATGAAATCATATATTTTCTTTACTTTGGTAAGTGCTGGTCATATCTTCGATTTTTGTGTATGTGGCGGGTCATATTTTTTAGTTTTTGGCGAAAAGTCATATAATTGTCTTTGCTTTTTGAATAAGTTGTGATAGTGATTGGTTGTTTTCTTTTCTTCTGCTTTTGATTAATGGTTCGTAGAATTTTCTCAACGACTCTTCAATAAGTCTGTAACCACCAACAGAAATGTTCACTCTTTCTTTGCGTGTAATGACCCCAAACGAGACTGGCAATTCTACGCGTGAAAAAGTGAATTTTTTTTTTTAAATTTCCTAGTGTTCACATTCCATGTTCAATTTTAATACACTTAAAAAAAAAATAAAAAAAGTGAAAATTTTGAGGGTGTGTGAACTTATTGTCCTTAAATAACTCAAAATAAAAAGAAGAAAAAAAACACTTATTGTCCTTATCATTTTGAGCGTGTGTGACCTTCCAAGTTCAATAATCAATATAATTAATTCTTCACTCTCTTTTGGTATCAGTGCAATCCTGGGGCGGAGCCAGGAATTTTTTTTTGGGTGGGCTGAAAATGTTAAGTAAAATTTTCCAATAGAAGAAAATTTTATTTAATAACAAAAAAAAATGTACAACAACAATCAATAGAATATAACTTTTATGTTTATATTTTATAATAATTGGTTGGGCTAATTTTGTGTTAAATTGTTGGGTTAGAAGGCATAAAATGTGGGCTAATGTCTTATTTTTGGCTAGGCTAAATTAAAAAAGGAAAAAAAATATAGCTGTAATTTTTTTTTTTAGAAAACTAGGCTGGGCTACAGCCCACCCTAGCTAAGCTTTGGCTCCGCCCCTGGTGCAATCCTTATCCTTGTTTTGCAGCAAAAGAATCTTAAATTCCATTGAATGTTGCTTCTGAAAGAGAATACGTCCTTCGATTTCCTTGCTTTCATTTGTCCTTTGAATTAATTTTTGTCACAGTTTTCATTGTGTCATCCTCTCAGTTTTCATTGTGACAACCCTCACACGAGAGCCAAAAGAACGCTTTCATTATAAGATAAGGATTTTGTTAACGATTGCCCTTAGGGCAATGGTTAAAGATCATTAAATACTTACACTTTACGAGAAATAACAAACTTTTAATATTATAATAATAAATGAAAAGACTAAAATACCCTTAAAAACTGTTTTTGTATTATTTTAATATTAAAATTTCACTACTTCCTATAAAGTGAAAACATTAAATGCTTCCTTAACCATTATCCTAAGGAACTCGTTAACAG
This sequence comes from Fagus sylvatica, assembly GCA_907173295.1. Classification (NCBI taxonomy): domain Eukaryota; kingdom Viridiplantae; phylum Streptophyta; class Magnoliopsida; order Fagales; family Fagaceae; genus Fagus; species Fagus sylvatica. The sequence goes on from OU015761.1 coordinate 17,904,800, forward strand.
GACCTACAAGATAATTCGCCCATACAATAGAACAAGAGAGCAATCAACCGGTTATATAAGAAAAAATATTTGTGGAAAAGTAGTATATAGCAGAAGGCGTAATTAAAAACTATATATCTATCTTTTCTTTGTTTGAGTTTTGTGTTATTTTCATATACATATATATATATATATATATATATATATATATATATATATATATATATATTTTACTATGTTAGGTCCTGATATTGGTTGAGTTTGATCTGCTGGTATCATCTCTGTTTTGTGGTTCTCCCTTCTCTTTTGGTACAGACTAATTAAGAGAAATTTCCCCTGGCTAGAGAATAATGGGTACAGTTGGTTTCATCTACTTCGTTGGTGTAGTTTTATGGAAACGTAATGTTCTTTTTAATTTCATAATTTTTTTGTTCGTTCTTGTAATTTTTTCTTTAGTTGGCAACCTTTGTAATGCTTGTGGAATCTTACTAGCAATAAAAAGAATCAATTGTAGTAAGATTCAAAAATTTACTCCTTTAATTTTATTTCGTTTAGTAATCAAACAAGATTATATCTTTTTGTTTAATATTTTTTTAGCTAAATGCATTTCTTTTTTTAAATTATTTAATTTAATTTAAAAAAATTTATTAAGTTAAATTTTAAAATAATATATATTTTTTTTGTTTTATTATAAAGTGGTCACGTACAGGTTAGTAATAATTGATGGAAGTGAGAAAAAGTGATCATTTTATCATTTTATATAGCTTAGGGGTCAAAAACACAAATTTGAAAATAAAAGAAGTAAAGGAATCTGATAATAAATAAATAAAGACCAAATGTTGGTCCACCCACTCCATGCAATTTGGCATTGTTTATAATTTGCCTTACTTTGTCCGTTGTTAGGTTACAGACTAACCTTTTTTTCGTTCTTTTCTCTAACCCATGTGCACACTCCTGCTACTTCTTATTTTGGTTATACGCAGAACCAATTTCACCCATATGCAAACTTTTTTTGTTTTTTTTTAATCCAGTCTTCACAATTGTTAGGTAATTGTCAAGTCATCATGGGCTTCATAAATCATCATCCGCAAGGTTCTATTCGTGGGCCATTGATATAATTCTCTCTTTACCACCCACATTGTAGTCCTTTTGATTTTTATAATGAAAGTTGCTTGGGTCTTTACCAAATAATAGTTTAAAATTTTTTAATAAAATAATATATGTAAAAAGATAAATTTCCTGATAAGCACTGGTGTGGAGAAAATTGTCCCACTTTACGTGTAATTGAGAGTTTGATGCAGTGCAAATTCCATTAAAACCATTTGAAAATAAAGTTAATAAGTCATAATTCATAACTTATCACTTACTAAAATATATTTTAAAAATAAAATAATTTTCAAGTGAGTTTTCACATCTTCTACGGTTAAGAAAATAGAAGTAACTAAATATACTAAATAAGCTTATTAAACTACTACAATCTACAACATTACAAATTCTTTGTTAAAATAGAATTGTATAAATAAGGTGGAATAAAGCTTCATGGACTATTAGAATTTAGTGTCCTTTTGGAGTGGAGATAGAAATTCTTAACTAATATAGTCTAAGTATGTGTCTGAGAGCTCGAATTCATATCCTCAAAGAGTGATAGGGATCAAGTAGGGGGAGAGTAACACCACTGGGCTACTACCCAGTGGATATGGATTATTTGAATTTAAGAATATTGAAATGAGTTTCTTTCTATACATGCAAATCAAGCCATAGACGTGGCTTTCCCTAAACCATTACTTTTTCTCAGCACCTAACCTTTTTTCCTTACTCCTTATTTGTCATATCCTCCCCTTCCTTTGAGATCCTAAAAATTATTTCATGGGTTGCAATACCCTCTCGTCCCCTCTTTTAACTTTCTCAATTTTTTACTTTGAGCTTTTTGATTTTTTAAAATTTTTTTTTATTCATTCTTAACTTTTAATCTTATCCACTCAAAAGGTATTGCAAAATATTGCATGGGATTTCAATCCCCCATTTCAAACAAAAAAAACTCCAAACTTGATACTGTGTGGCTAGGTGCATGGTTGAGCATGATGGTTTTGGCCTAATCACAACTCCCACCATTTTTCAATAGGTCATTTGACTTACATTTAATGCTTTTGTACACTGAAGGAGAACGTGCAAGGCACATGTAAAATTATAACTATGTGTCGGTCAGTATCTCATTCAATGCACAAAAGCATTGAAGAAAAGCATTACTCTTTGCTATAAAGCTCCAAACCCTCCTATGCTCGAGAGCCTGGTTTTGCTCGATTCGGTTTAAATCCAACCTGACAAGAAGCGTGTGTTATGATTTTAAATAAGCATCCACTTCATGGACTAAGCATCGACCTATTTATGGGTCTGACAGTAGTACCCCTAGGAAAATTTTCGGGCCCATTTATGCTATATATATGTCGCTCTAGAATTAGGGTTTCTATATTGTAACCGTACATTGTAAAGTTCTCTCAAAACATAGTGAAAATCGTTACAATTCCGTGAACATAGTCCTAGTGGTGAACCACATAAATCTTTGTATCATCTAATTTGATTCTTTGCGTGTTCTTTAATTTTCACATCTCACAGGTTCTATAAATAGAGTTTTATTCCTAACAACATGTCTCTCACATAGGTTCATCTCCATACGAGAGAGAGAGAGAGAGAGAGAGAGAGAGAGAGAGAGAGAGAGAGAGAGAGAGAGAGAGAGAGAGAGAGAGAGAGAGAGAGAGAGAGAGAGAGAGAGAGAGAGAGAGAGAGAGAGAGAGAGAGAGAGAGAGAGAGAGAGAGGATGTTGCATGAAATAACTTACACAAAATACTTCTTCCCATATCAACATAACATGTGTGGGCGAGTGGGAGCTGTTATAATTTAATGGATCGGGATGGACCCGAGCCCATGATCCGTCCACTATGGGTTGCAGGTCCCATTTCGTCATGTGATAAGGATAATTATCCATGATTTGAATTGGATCAAATCATGAGATAGTGGGTTATCAAATCTCTGAAAAGGAAGGATGTGCTTCTACCTAATAATTATATTCTCTGTGAATATAATTAATACGTAGAAAAGACAAAATGACAACAACAGTTTATATTTTATACAGAGAAAAATCTCTCTAACTCACTAAGTGTGAGACTCCCAAGAAATCTTTTAGAATTTAGTTCGTGGAAGAAATGACAACTCTAATAGCCAACCTCAACCCACGAGAACAAAGATGAACACGAGAGCAAAGAGGGATACATAATTGAAGAAGAAAAGCAGCATAACAAGCCAACCAAATCAATCTGGGTCTTTCTCTAAGAGCCAACCTCAACCCACGAGAACAAAGATGAACACGAGAGCAAAGAGAGATACATAATTGAAGAAGAAAAGCAGTATAACAAGCCAACCAAATCGATCCGGGTCTTCCGCAACGAGTAAGTATCTCAAACCTGGTTGTATGATATATGATTTACACCAACAAACAAAGTACTTACAAATTCTACACTTCCACTATGTCACCAGAGTCGTCATCTCTATGTAGACTCCATGGGATTTGCTACATTTTGATGGGATCATATCCCTCTCCTCAAATTTCTATATTCTCTTCGATCTAGTTGTGTGTATGAGACTCTATTACCAACCAACAAAGTACTTCTCTAACACGTCCAATTGTTGGGGTCTATGTTGCATGATTAAAAGGATCACATGATGTTCATGTGAGCCTTTTTCGTTACGAGGGGCTAACGAGAGTTAGTGGCAAGGGTCAGTTTCATGAATTTGTAAATCTCATGGTGTGATAAGGAAAAATTAAATCCACATGGGATGAGTTTGCAACAAGCACAAACCCCAGGGGTGTTTTTGCAATTTGACCAAAATAAAATGTTACAACCAGGGATGGAACCAAAATTTCATTTTAGGGCCAAAAGTATGAACACAAATTTTTCACTATTTGAAATGAGAATTATACAAAGATTCAAGAATAAATTAATATATAAAAATAAAACTTGTTTCTATTTTGTGTCAACAAATATAATAAAAAAAAAATACCATGAATTGAAAAAGTAACTAAGCAGCTGCCCAGTTCTTGCCTAAATCCCCTTTGGAGGACTTAAGTGGTAATGGTTCGATCTATAGGCAAAACGATAGTAACCATGTGCACGTACAGTATAAACGATTGAAGCTAGTGGAATAAGCTAAAACAATAGTTTTTGTTGCAACCCTAAAATCATATAAAATTAACTAAATATCACATATATATATAATGAGACATTTGCCAGCAAATTCACCTATAAATATGACAATTAATTAGCCATAAAGGCAAAATCCAAAATCTTCTACCTTTAACTAAGGCATTATATGACTCCAAGATAACCTTGCACAACATCTTAGCAGGACTCTATAGTCTTACCAATTATGGATGGGATTTACTGGCCTATATATGAAACAAGTAGACTAATTGTTTCCCCAAGTTATTACTTGCCTTGGATAACCAAATATCAGCTCAAGATGATTCCTCCCCCACTATTTGCATAGATTGGTAAAGTGTTTGACTACAAATATATATCTAATGAGTTTTATCTCAAGTGACACATTATTCCCCCATAAGTATGGAATGAAAGGTGTGATCATGGATACAAGATATACTAGGTGCATATATAATTGATTGGTCCAAGACTTGTGGTTTAGTTCCATTTTTATTTTTTTTTTAATTCCTTATATATATAATTATCTAACATTTTAAAGATTTTAGCATTTAAAAATAGGAGTTAGCCCCCTTAAATATTTTAGTTGTCTCGACTAATATATTAGTACTACAACTTGACCCCAAAATTTTAAAAATCATTTTATAATGTATATAATTATTAAACATTTTAATGATTTAGCCTTTAAAATAGAAGTTACCCACTTAAATAGTTTATGTCTCGATTAATATATTAGTACCACTACAATTTAATAGGTTTGAATTAAAAAACATGAACTCAAGTATCTGTTTTTTAACTTCTTTAGACTCACTACTCCAAAACAAGATACTTTTGGCAAGTTCTCAAGCTCAAACAGTTTGAGCTTGTCTAAACACCAAACTATACTTAATATTTTTAAACCTTTATGGAAATGGAAACCAAGTAGGTGTTTTGTAGCTCACTTGGCACTTCTTAGTCTTTCCAACAAAGACATCTAGGGTTCAAATCCTCCATCCCTTAACTTATGAATTAAAAAAAAAAAAAATGTTAAAAAATGTAAATTGTTGATCAAAGATCACATTGCCTATTTATATTCTCCATACTTACAAAATATCAAGATGATTAGAGATCAATAACTATTTCATCTATAAAACATTTACTATTTCAAAAAAAAAAAAATAACCAAATTCAAGTTGAATTAATTAATCAATTTATACTTTTCTCTTCCCTACTCTTTTCCTCCCTCTTTTCTCTCCAAACAAACTAAAAAAGTGGATAGTGACACTAGCTCAATATCAAAAGAGAAACAAATAGTAGTATGACTACAAAATACTAGAAGAATTCATTTAAAAAAAAAAACTGAAATAGGCGTAAATCTCATGCATAGGGACGGCAATTTCACTCCAACCTGCCCCGTTCCACCCCATACTGTGTAGGTTTTCCCAACCTCGAAGAGGTAATGGGTGGGGATAGGGCAAAATCTTTGTCCCGGCCATTGGGGTGGGGTGGTGCAGGACGAAGTCTTCAACATTGTTTTTGCGCAGAGAATAGGTTAATGAAGATTCATGCCATAATTCAAATTAGCATGACCTCTCACAAAAGTGATGAGTAAATAAGTAATAACCAATATATAGAATATTGGACGAGAAGATCGAAGTTCAAACACATCAAAATCTGTTGAAGGTCATCAAACCCGACGCTTAAGCAGAATATATCTCAAGAAACCAATAAAGTAGCCAAGAGAAAATGCTACAACCAGCTTGATTCAAAGCCATCAAAAGAGTAAAAGTTAAGCCTTATGATTTCCAAATTATCAAGACAATCAATTAAGAAAAAATATAGTTGAGCATATGCAGCATAATGTAGAAATCTATTAATGCATCCAACAGGGACATACTAAATTGTCATTGTTTTGAAAACAATAATTTGTCCTTGAATAAATATTGCTCCTAATTGAGCGTCTTTTAAATCACAAGTACATCGATCCTAGGTAGTCAATCACCTTTACCCTCCTGTGATCCAATCTCTTGCAAGTAATGTTCTGCTTCCAAGGCTGCCATGCAACTTGCATCATTAAAGAGACCAAGTCAGCTAGATAGAGAAGACCTTAATATATGTTATATTGTGAATAAAACATAACTTAATTGGAATGTCCTTTTATTTACATTTTAAAAGATAACTTTGGTTGTTCAAGAAAACCCAAATATTGATGACAGTAACAGTTTAACGCAACAATGGTAGATGCCACGACCAATACTGCAATGAAAACTATTGCTAATATAATATGAATTTCTATATGATGGCCAATGAGCGAGAATGAAACAGAAAAAAAGCTAAAAAAAATCGTTATTATATTTGAAAGAAAAGTTATTTTCCTTGATGATACTTTGACATCAACGATTATAATGATTGATGCTTTCATCTTCATTATGTTTTTTTCTTTCACGCAAGGTTTAGAATTCTAAAGAAGATGAAGATCATCCTTAATATGCAACAGCGGGAATGTGGATTGTAACTATAGTTTGTGGTACTGCCCTACTGAGGATAAAGTTTCTTTCTCCTGAAATCATATGGTTAGAGGGTTGTCATCCCCGTGGTTATTGAAATGAACAACATTCATCTATTTGTTGTTTGTTCCACTTTTGTTTGTTTATTTTCTTGTTTTGCTATGTTTGAAAAAAAATTTAAATGTATTTGTTTGATGCAGTCCTTTTTGCAGTGTCATAAACTGCCTCCTCCGTGGTGCAAAAAGGCCATAATGCTATTTGCATGAAGTTGTGCATACATGATACATGTAATCGTTAACTGTTTTAAGTGTTTGAAAATTTAATTGTAATGAATTTTTAGTCGTTTTTCCTCTTAACTGTTTCTCCAACTCATCAGTCACGCACATTGATTAAGTTGTATCATATGTATAGATCAACGTAACCAATTTGATCTCCCTGGACTTTTAGATTCACGGTTACGGAAAATTAATAATCATTTATATTGGTTTTCAAATTTTAGTTAATGACAGTAATAAGAAAATATTTACCTTTACGACTTTGACTGTATTGCATGAGTAAAATTATGTTTGTTTCATAAACAATTTTATTTAAATGAAATTCAAATCAATATTTAAATAAAATAAGTAGTCTGGTCCCCTTAATACGTAGTGGGCATTTTGATTAAGAACAAAGAAACAACAAAGTAAATTGGGCAAAGTGGAACCGGCAAACAAGTAGCTCGCAGTTGGCTCAGGCCCAATGAATAAACTTATGCATCCACGGGGGTCCATGTTGCCGTGGCTTCTCAATTAGAGGTTAAGTCTGAATGCTTTGATGAAGCCCCTATTGAAAATGAAATTTGTTCTTCAGTAATTCTTCTCAGTCCTTATTGACCCCCAGATTATGTCAGATTTTTTACTTTCTTTTTATTTTGAAGCTGTATGAGTGGGTGGAAATAGCTTACTAGGTTCTGCTTTTTGCCTTACAAATTAATCGATTGGCTTTTCATGTTGTTGTTTATTTAATGGATTTGAATACTTTTTGCTAGGCGACCAAAGTCATTCAAATCTTTAAAATCTCAAGATGCGCTTAACAATGGTCTGATTTGTTAATAATTAATTAATTAAGAATGGTTAATGGTTTTCAAAGTTTAGAGTGCCTAGAATCTCCTTATTGGAAAGAGGGATTTTCTTTCTTAGACTGTTGTTTATTTCGTAATTTGTGTATTATATGATTGTTTACTTATGCATATAATTTTTTATAGAAATTACAGTGAGAATGTGATTTGTATATAACCAAAAATTTTGGGTTTACACAAAATTATAAGTTGATGTTTGAGCTTTTTTGTCGGTAGCAGAGGATTCTTGCATTCTTTGTTGGAGCATAATGGCAAGCTACTAGCACGCTAATGTAAGTTATAGTCTCATTTGTTATATAAATTATACCTTAATTTTAGTTATTTGCGCTTCCAAGCATGTGCAATGCAATCCAGTGGTCAATGTAACATCAGTTTATTCATGAGCCATAAAAAGTGCATGTGGAGAACATGCATGAGCGATAAAAAGTGCATGTGCAATGGAATCTAGTGGTCAGTGTGGAGAAGTATGAGCAACACTTCCGATAAAAAGTGCATGTGGAGAAGTATGAAATGGTTGAGCACGGATTTTTTTTTTTGATAACTGGTTGAGCACGGATTATGATCTCATAAGTATTGCATGGGCTACAATTTCTTTTTCTCACACTATTCTTTCATTTTATCACTTTTTGATTTTTTAATAATTTCTAATTAAGTGGTTGAGATTGAACGTTAAGAAGTTAACTTATAATCCCAACCACTCAATTAGTATTGCATGCAATACCTATTACATGGGATCTCAATCTGTTGAGCACCACTTCCAATAAAAAGTGCATGTGGAGAAGTATGAGCACCACTTCCTTTTGTAACGAGCTTTTGACATTGTAAGCATAGGTGAGAATCAATTATTTTGAAACAAACATGATTAGCTTAAAAACAAAAAAAAAAAAAACAAACATAATCCCTCACATCAAGCTTGGTACGGTATGCTTAGTTGCAAAACAACTATAAGATAGTTTCTTAGATGGATAAGGTTTGGTTACAAACCGATTTGTAGCTAGTTTGGTACAACCCATTACGTGATAGCTTATAAGACACATATTTATTATCAAATACTCTTCACACTCTTCATTGATAATAGATATGTAATAGAAAACTTGGTATTTGAAATGAGCGATGTGGTCCTGAAGTTTTAAAAATAAGCACTATTAGTCCATCCATCTAATTTCATTAATTAATTTGCCTACGTGATTAACGGAATGATGATAAGACATTTTTTAAATTTATGTGGCACATTTTTTTTTTTAATTTTATAAATAACACCAAATTAAAATAGCCTTGCTTGACCCGGATGCCTTCCTAACCCATATACCATACCTGACAACTGACAAAAACAGAAAGAGAAGAATCCCAGAAAAAATCCATCGGCGCCACCTCCAGCCCACCACCACCAGAGCAAGGCTCCCTGGCAATCATTAATCAATCGGCGCGATACTTCCCAAGTATAACATAAGCCACACAACATCAACAACATCATCCATCATTACAAATCACCACAAACCAAAGAAACCACTGCACATATCATTATATCTTCTTCGCCAACGCAATGACACAAGGTTGGCCCAATCCACATAACCAAAAGCTACTCAACAGAAACAACACATTGATACACCAAATTTAATGGGTTCTTGAAACCAAATTAAAATAATAAAAGGTAAAAGATAATAAGCATATGGGTTTTGCCTGACAGATTCAAATGATGCACTCTCCAACATAAATTCGACCAAATGGTACCCCAAAATCTAACAACGAAACCCATCAATATCTAGGTATTCATAGCAATGCAAAAGCTCCAACGATAGAGTAAGAAACTAAAAGGAAGATGGGATTTTGATAGAGGAAAAATGAGTCAAAGAGAGCTTGCTCGCAGGCGTGACAATGGGAGAGAGAATGACATCCACTACCCACCGTAGAGAGAGAGAGAGAGAGAGAGAGAGAGAGAGAGAGAGAGAGAGAGAGAGAGAGAGAGAGAGAGAGAGAGAGAGAGAGAGAGAGCAAATGGATATTTAGCTTGGAACATGATGAGGTTGCGTGGTGATCGGGGAGCTGGAGGTGGCGCATGTAGAGTTGGGGTTTTTCTCTATTTTTATTTTTTGTAGAAATCTATAGTCTAATGGAAATATAAAATGGAGAAGAATATAATTGAGAAATATAAAGCGGTATATGGGTTAGGATGGCATCCATGTCAACACAATGATATGTTGCTTAAATGTAATTTATAATTAATAACAAATGTGCCACATGATTTAAAAAAAAAAATGCCACATCATCTTTTCGTTCGCCATGTATGCAAAATAACTAACAGAATTAGATGGAGAAACCAATAACGTTTATTTATAAAACTTCAAGTACCAATATTGCTCATTTCAAATTTCAAGAACAATATAATTCATTAAGTAAACTTTAGAGACCAACAATGCATTTAAGCCAAAAGAAAACTATACCCAACAAAAAAGGACAAAAAATACATGTCACTCTTGACATCAGTGCTCGAGCTTTAAACAACCCAATGGGTGACGCCACCATCGCAGCTTAGATCTCTCTCTCTCCTCTCTACTAACCTTTGATGCTCTGAACCATCCAATGTCACTACTGACCATTGCAACTCGATTGGATCCCTCCTTTCCCATTGATTGAGAGGAACCTCATGGTGCTCCACAAAGGCTTTGGGTGGGTTTTTTCTAGTCAGGGGCAAAGGCAGACACACTATAAGGTTTATACAAAAAAATCCTAGCCACACCCTTGTTGATAGTGCTATGTTTATACAAAAAAAAAAAAGAAGACAAATCCAATCAATTTTAACGTTTGGGTACCCAAACCTTCATCACCATTACCGAAACTTTGTCGATAAGTTTTTTTCCTGACATTCTTTTCTATTTTTTTTTTTTGGGTGTTATATAAGCACAAATATTTGTGGAACAATATGTAGTAGAAGATTAGAAACTACATATCCAAGGACGGGCCTATTTAACCATTTTTTTTTTTTTATAAATATATAAATATATAATATATTATAATCTATATATAATGTAAAACCGAAACTTTTTTGACTTTTGGTTGACCTCATAATATTGCACCACATAAGCTTTTGAAATGCTCACAATTTTACACCTCATTATTTTAATATATATTTTTAATTGAATTTAAATTTTATTCTATAATTAAACATCTCTCATTAGAATCTTGACACATTATATTTTCTTTAATAAAAATAATATATTGTTCCATATATATAAACACAATCATAATAAATGTCTAATACTAAATATATTTTATATATAAACACAATAATAATAAATTCTTTTAATAATTACAATTTATAAAAGACAAAAAAAAATCATATTTAAACTAATAATTATTTAGATTTCATTTTAAGTAATTTTTTCGTGTATCGCACGGGTTTACGACTAGTATATATATATATAAGCACAAATATTTGTGGAACAATATGTAGTAGAAGATTAGAAACTACATATCCAAGGACAGGCCATTAACCATTTATATGATATATATATATATATAATTTTGGTAAAAAATATATATATTTGACCTTTTTCTCCCTAAAAAGTTACAAATGGGTCTATACTCTATAAACTCAAAACAATTGCTAATCTACCCATTACCTCTAAAAGAAAACTTTTAAGGCTTTAAGGCTTTAGCAGAACATTATAAATCTCTAACATTAATTTTGTTACAAATAATTCAAAAGGCAATACTAATGATGCATTGTTGCCAACGTTGTTATCCCAATTTTTGAAAATCTTAAAAACAAAATTGTGAAAAATCGAAATCGATGAAATTGATTTTAGTTCGTTGGTATTTTGTTAATATTGAATAGATTTTAATTTGAATTATATGAATATTTTTAGTTTATAAAAACCAAGTTCAGGTTTCGATATCTGCCTTTTATTTATTTCTTTATTTTTGTGTGTTATTTTCATTTGTTGACTGACTAAGTTAGGTCTTGATGTTGGTTGAGTTTGAACCTTTTTTTTTTGGTCTCTGTTTTATGGTTATGCCTTCTTTTATAGGAAAAAAAATTAAAAAAATTTGCGGTTTTTTGTAGACTAATTAAGAAGAATTTGCCATGGCTACACAAGAATGGGTATGGTTGGTTTCATTTGCTTCTTTGGTGTAGTTGTTTTATGGAAATGGAAATTTAATTTCTTCTTTGATTGGTGACCATTGTAATTTGGTATTTAGCTTTGTATTTTTTTCTTCTGAATTGGATGAAAAACCATTGTAATGCCTTGTGGTATCATTCTTAAAAAACTAGCAATAAAAAATTAAAATGAATCATTATTGTTTACCAAATGTGTTTTTTTAAAAAATTTTAAATTTTCCTTTTAATTTCCTTCATTTTAATAAAAAATATTTTTGTTAAAAAAAAAATTAAAATGAATATTATTTTTACCAAATGTTTTTTTTTATTTAATTTTAAATTTTTATTAAGTTAAAATTTAAAATGAAAATTTTTTTTTAATATAAATGGTCACGTATAAATCAATCATAATTGACGGAAGTGAGAGATAGTTATCAATTTTATAATTTTTTATACCTTGGGGTCATTTACACGAATTTAAAAGTAAAAAGATCTTTTTACAGTTGGCCCAAACCTCAGGACTCTTTTTGAAATTTGGTCTTTTATTAATTCTCTTCTTCTGCACACTATTATTGACAGTCAACTTATTGTTCTTATTTACTCAAAAAAATAAAATAATAAAAGAACTTATTGTCCTTGTCATTTTGTGCATGTGTGTTCCAAGTTTCAATAATCAATATAACTCATTCTTCACTCTCATTTGGTTATCAGTGCATTCCATATCCTTGTTCTGCGCACGGTGTCCATTGAATTTCGCTTCTGAAAGAGAATACGTCCTTCGATTTCCTTGCTTTCATTTGTACTTTGAATTAATATTGGTTGCAGTTTTCATTCTGTCATCCTCTCAGTTTGTTTCCACTGAACTCCACTTCTCAAAAAAAAAAAAAAAAAAAAGCTACATATATACTTCCAAGTTTCCACTTCGATTTTTGTTGCAGTTATCGTGTTATTAGCCTCTCAGTTGGATTTCTCTTAGCTACCAAAAAAAAATAGTGCCAGCTTTTTTCTTTATACTCATTCAGCATAGGAACTATCCATGATCTACCAAGTCAAGGCCAGGGAGTAGAAAAACAGCTTGCTACGTTTTGTGCGAAGGAGAGAGGTAAACTTCCTTCAGTTTATTATAATTTTGTTCGATTTGAATTGTGTTTTAAACATAAGTGAGAGGCCCAAGGAGAATCAATGACTTTAGCTTTATGAAGTGTAGTTTTCGATCAAGTGTGCTACTGTACCTTGGGTTGGGGATTTTGTTCTTAATTGATTTCTTTTTTGATTAGTGATTTTGGTTTCTGATTCTTATTGCAGTTGCTGCTATGGCCTTTCTAAACTGATTTTAATTTGCTCTACTTCTCAGTACAAGAAAACAAAGGTAAAGAAAATAGGGAAAAAAAGAAAAGGAATTAATGATTATCAATTTTTCACGTTTACTCTCTTTGTTCAGCATATAGTTACTATCCTTGCTTAACTGCTTTGCAGTCCGAGTGGAGGCATTGGAAAACAACCTGCTTCTGTTCTCTGTTGACAAGTTAATTGGTACTTTCAACATTTCCCTTTTTCGTATTAATCTGTCGTTTGATTTGATTTATTGATTATCTTGTTGTACTTTGATGTCATCATTTTTTTTTTGATAAGAACAAAGCTTTATTGAACCAACGAAATATTATACAACCCTACGAAGAGTGAGATAAAACCCTACAAAGAGGGAAAAAGAAGTGACATTCGTCACGGCTAACAACCCTATAGCGAGGGAAGGAAAACAGTAACATAACAACATCAACATACACAACAAAACAAAAACAACCACAAACAACATCAACAACAACAGGAGGAGGAAAACCCTTCAACACAAATTTTGCCTACAATCCAGAAGATAATAAGAGCAACCACAGCAATTGTTGTCCGGAACAGCAGCAAGTTTGGAATCTAGATCCCAGCCAAGCAGACCACGGAGAAGTTGAATCGAAGTTGCCTTGGCAAGAGAGGCCATTCGATTCAGGTGTGGCAGGGGCCCTTCAAACAAGGGTTTGGAAGAATCTACCTCAAAGGTAGAGTAATCGAGTGAAACTCGAACTGAAACTCGAACTGGAGGAGATCCCCAAACCGGCTGCCCACCAAACAGCCACAGAAGGTCTCGAAACCCACTGGAAAGGCAAGGGTGTGCCGACAAAAGAGAGAGAATCCGTTGGAGACTCGAGTCACCCAAAGCCTCCAACAAATCGCTCCCAAACAAGCCTAGATCGGATGAAGGAGAGGTAAAATGGAAGGTATGTGAGGATGGGGGCAGTGATGGTGACTCGGTACCATCCGATCTAGAAGCCCAAAGCAGAAAAAACAGTAAAATAAAAGGGGAAAAGGAAAGGAAAAGGGCCACAGAGCCTAGATTGGACCATCGCTGGTCGCGATCAAGGCCGCACAGCCCGTAATGCTGAGGGGACTGCTCAGATGGGCTCAGGGGTTTCGGAGAGGTGTTTTCTCTGGAAGGGTCGAGAAGAGTTTTGCTTGATTTGAACCACTATTCACTTGAAATTAGTTACTAGATTATACGGGTATTACTTTGATGTCATCGTAGTCCTCACTAGCATCAGCCTCTTTATTTCAATTTTTATCAAAATTTTAGTTAACCCCTTACATCAAACTCAGTACGCTTTAGACATTTAGCTAAAAAATGGTACGCTTTAGAAAAACAAATAGTATGAAAACGTACAGTGTCTCGCACTATCGAGCAAAGCCATTTAGACTGTAGTCCTGTATTTCATTTTTCATGATTTTTTCCACAGACCTCTCTCTCTCTCTCTCTCTCTCTCTCTCTCTCTCTCTCTCTCTCTCTCTCTCTCTCTCTCTCTCTCTCTCCACGTTGCTGCCGAAACGAAGCTGGATGTGGTTGAGCGGTGAGGTAATTGGGTGATTTGTGATTTTTGGGAGTGATTTTTCTTGGCTTTTCTCAGTTAAAAGCTTTTCGAAGATATGTGAGAAAATTTTGATTTTTCTCACAAAAAATCACATGATTTGTTTGTCTTTGAGAATGAATGAGAGTAGAGACAAGATGTGGACAACTTTTTTTTCTTTTTTTTGGTATTAAAAATATGTGATTTATGAATTTGTTTGCATGCGAAATGCTAGGACAGCTGATAGAGAAGATGCTGAAATTGGGAAAACTATGGAAATAGAAAACAAAATTATCAAGGGTGAGAAAAAATAATAAAAAATCTAAATTGTATTTAAATGGTTGGTTATTTAAAATAGAAAAGGTGGGGGGTTTTACCTAAAACTTTGTTTACCCTAGTGTGAATGCTCTAACTTGGTTTTACTTGACACTGCCCTAAAAAGAAAGGGCAGGAAATAGAGAGAATAAAAGAAAGTGTAGAACCAAGAAGGAGATTGTTTATTCTTGGGTTAATTACACTTTGCCTACATGTTATTTGAACTTTGTTATTTTATTCACCTGAGTTATGCTCCGTTAGTCAAACATTACCCACCTCACAATTTTCTATTTAAAAACACTTTTAAACACATAAAAAACAACATAAGAGTAATCAAAACCCATTAGAAATAAAAACCACAAAGGGAATTCAAAACAAAACCCAGAAAATCAATTGACTAAAGAGAACTCTTACTAGCATGGAAGTCAGAACTAGCATTCATAACTAAGAAACTTCTAGCCTAAACCTTAATTTTTTGCCCAAATGGAGCTCACACTCTTTTAAACTTTTTATACCACCAGTGTCAGCAAGATTTGTCTAGAGCTTAGATTGACTAAACTAAAGCACGAAAAGTTGAAAGCACCAAACTAGAACTTCCTAACCAAACATTTAGAAAACCAAAAAGTATTTAATCGGCTAACTGTCACTTAATCCTAAATTTTGCAATTTCAATTGCAGGCAAATTTTGTTTGATTTGAAATCAAACTTTTTCAAAGTTTGTTACAAACTTTGAATTAAAATTGCTTAATCTAACTTCTTACTTCAAAAGGGTGTGCTTGGTTCGATAATGTCTCAATGACGATGACTTTTTTCGTATGGCACCAAACAAAGTATGAATGATGAAATAGAATTATAAATCAAATAACATAAATACATAGAGACATTTTGCATTAAAACTTACAAAGTACAAGTACAATAAAAATAACTTACAAACACTAATGAACACACTTGAATACACTTTAAACACACTTTAGATCACAATGGATCTTTTACACATGGGTTGTGGATGTTGAAGAGTTGTGAGAGAGTTTCTATGAAGAATAAACCTTATTAATAGTCAAAATGGTGGTTATTTCTATCAAATAACTACCCATCAATAACTGCTTTGGGTGGTTTATTTTTAGGAAAATAACTACCCCTAATAGTTTGTAGATCATGACACATGTCATCCACATTATTAACTTTAGAGAGATAGAAGCACAGACAGATAGAGAATAATCTTTATATTGAGTATCTTGAATAATCATGTACAGGTAAGAGACTATATATATGCATAAACTAGGGTATGGTATAGTAAATACATAGGAAACCCTAGACTAGTACAATAAGAACTATATATATATATAACATTCCCCCTCAAACTCCAGATGGTTTGACAGAAGCCATCTTGAGTTTGGAAACAAGATCACAAAAGCGGCTAGGAAGAAAAGTCTTCGTAAAGATGTCAGCAGTTTCATCAGATGAGCTAACTGAGATGAGCGCAGATAGACTGGGTGAAGACGCAAGATGCCGGCAGACAAATGATGATGCACAAGATGACAATCAATCTCAATATGCTTGGTGCATTCATGGAAAACATCATTTTGCATAATCTGAATAGCACTACGATTGTCACAATGTATGACAGTTGGCGAACAATATGTAAAACCTATATCTTCCAACAGCCAGCAAAGAGTGAGAAGTTCAGAGGTAGTACTAGCCAGAGCAGGGTACTCTGCCTCAGTGCTAGAGAGAAACACAATATGTTGTTTCTTACTATGCTAGGAAATAAGAGAGTCTCCCAAAAAGAAACAAGAGCCAATAGTAGAGTGGCGGTCAGTAGGATCCCCTGCCCAATCAGCATTAAAATATGCACAGAGGTCAAGTGTGGAGTGAGTGGAGAAGTGAAGACCATGAAACATTGTGCCCTTGATATAGCGGAGAATGTGAATCACTGTAGCATAGTGTGTAGAGTGATTAGAGAATTTAAAGGAGCAGCCAAGAATTGACTCACCAAATGGACAGCATGAGCAATATCAGGGCGGATCACAGTGAGATAAACTAAGCTGCCAATAAGCTGATGATAGAGAGTGGCATCACTGAGAGGTGTGCCATCCAAGGGAGCAAGGTGAGCATTCATCTTAAGGGGTGTAGAAACAACTTTAATGTCAGTCGAGCCAGCACGAGATAACAAGTCAGAGGCATACTTGGCCTGAGAGAGATAATAGCCATTGAAATCAGAAGAGACCTCAAGGCCTAGAAAGTAACTCAGATGACCAAGATCCTTCATCTCAAATTGTTGGTGGGGAAATTGCTTGAAATCAAAAATGCCGGAATGATCATCCTAGTAATGATCATGTCATCAACATATAGTAGAAGAAGAATCATATCTTATCAGATCGGCGGATAAATAGTGTTATATCCTGGGGACTAGATAAGAAGCCAAACTGATGCACAATACTGCTAAACTTGGCAAACCAGACTCGAGGAGCTTGCTTAAAACCATAAAGAGGGCGATGAAGAAGACAAACTTTGTTTGGATAGTCTGAATAACTTGGAGGTGCCTACATATAGACTTCTTCAGTGAGATCACCATTTAAAAAAACATTCTTAACATCCATATGAAAGAGAGTCTACTGATAAACTGCAACAATAGCAAGAAGACTACGAACAAAGGTAATACAAGCAACATGAGCAAAAGTCTCCTCATAGTCAACCCCATATTCCTGAGCATATCTCTTGGCAACGAGACGAGCCTTATACCATTCACTAGTGCCATCAGATTTGGTCTTGTTCTTTAGACCTATTTACAACCAATGACAAATTTACCACGAGGTAAATCAACTAAATCTCAAGTGTGAGTCTTCTCCAAAGCCTGAAGTTCCTCTGTCATTACTTGCTACCAAAGAGGATTAGTTCAAGCCTCACGATAGGTGTGAAGCTCATGAAGGGAAATCATAACTAAAAAATAAGAATAATCACGCAAATGAGCAAGAGGTGCTCTTACTCGGTCAGAGCGACAAAAGAGAATGGGAGGAGTCCGATCAGTGACAGGATCCATGGGCGGTACAGGTTCTTGGGAAAAACTAGAGAGTCAGCAGGAGGAGCAGTAAAAGGAAGGTTAGGAGGGGCAGCAAGAGGAAGGAGAGAAATCTGATCAAGGACAGGATCCACAATTGGTGGAGGTGCTAGAGGAAAAACCGGAGAATCAGCATGAGGGATACGAAGAATTGCAGAAGGGTCTAGAGAGGTATCATGAGGAAACAAAGGCAGTGAGGGATTAGTAAAAAAGGAAGGGGTGGAACAAGCCTTAAACTTCGAGAGAGAATTGAATGTGGTGTGTTCCCAAAAAACAACATGACGAAAAATGCGAAGATGCTGAGAAATAGGATCCTGACAACGATAGCCTTTATGTTCAATCCCATACCCAAGAGAACAACACAGACAAGAGCGAGGTTCTAATTTGGAATGTTCATGCGAAGTAAATAAAGCATGCGCAACCAAAGACACAAAAAGAATAATATAAAGGTGGAGTACCATAGAGATGTTCAAAGGGAGACAAATTTTGGAGAGCTGAAAATGGAAGACGGTTGATGGTTGATGGTGTAGATAGTAGTGAGGGCAGCTTCCCCCAAAAAAATGTTCAAGATAGGAGGCAGAAATGAGGAAAGCCCTAATAGAGTTAAGTATGTGGCGTTGTTTGCGTTCAACTCTACCATTTTGCTAAGATATTCTTGCAGAGGAACGTTGAATAATTGTGCCTTGTGTGTAAATGAAATCAAGGAATTGAGAGTTTCTATATTCCATGGCATTATCAGTATGGAAGACTTTAATAGCTTTTGAAAACCGTGTGCAGATCATTTGGGCAAAGGTGTAATAGATTTGAGCTAATTTAGAGTGGTTGTGCATAAGGTAGATCCATGTATATCGAGAGAAATCATCAACAAATATGACATAATATTTAGATCCGCCTACAGTAGCAGTGGGGCTAGGTCCCTAAATATCAGAGTGAATCAAGTAAAAAAATACATGAGAAAAATAGTCACTATTATTAAAAGATAAAATTGGTTATTTGGTCAACTAACAAGATACACAGTCAAATGTTTGACATGACCCAAGAAACCATTAGAAATTAAGGAGTGAAGTTTTTGAACTAACACATGACCTAAACGTAAATGCCAAAGACTTAATGGAAAAATAGAAGCAGTATGAGCAACATGAGACGAAGGGGGTGTTAGTGTGGAAGGTAGATGGAGGGAAGTGAGTTTGAACATCCATCCCACTCTACGGTCTATCCCAAGAACCTGATTCGTCCGAGGATCCTGCACACAACAACTAGAAGAATCAAACCACAAGTCAAAACCAAGTTCACATAATTGACCAACAGAGATGACATTAAGAGTGAGGTTGGGAATAAGATATGTGTTAGATAGAAACAGTATAGAGGTGGAAACAGAACCAGTATGGTTGGCAGCATGTGCGAGCCATTAGCAGTTTGAATAAGAGGAGCATGAGTAGTAGAAATGGCAGAAGAAAATAACTGAGAGTCAAGAGATATATGATTATAATAGGCATAGTCAAAATATCAAGTGTTACCTGAGACAGCAAAGGAAACCTTATCAGAGGTAGACATAAATTGTTTGACCATGGTAAAGACCAATGGTCCTAACTCACTAACCAAAATATATGAGAGAGAGGGATCTAAGGGTGACTCATCAGTAGCAGCAACAGAGTAATTAACAGGCCTCGGAAGAATTCATGATTAACCTAGCTTGGGAGGCTTGGTTGGGCAGTTGTAAACAATGTAACTAATCTTGTGACAATACCGACATTAGATGGTAGGCCATTTAGACAAAAAATGTCCCTGCTTATAACAATGTTTGCAGTATTTCAGACCATTCCTGGATGAGGAAGGGTGAGAAGGACGAGCAAAAGTAGCAAGGACCGCATCAGCATGATGGGGTTGAAGAGTGCAAATACAGGTCTCATGAGAGAAAAGTTGACTCATAACAAATTCCAGAGTAGGAAAGGGGACCTGCTGAAGTAAAGTAGCATGGGCTGGTTCAAACTCAGATGTCAAGGCCATCAAGAACTGGATAAGACGGAACTGATCTTGTTTAGTGGCTAAGATTGTTGCATCCACAGGATCCTTGACAATATGGACGAATTGCTCCAATTGATCCCAAATAGATTGCATACTAGACAGGAACTCATTGATCATTTGTTTGGGAGCTTGTTTCATGTTGACAAGAAGACCCCAAAGTTGATACTCGTGAGAGAGGCCGGCAGTAGTATAATGACGACTCAGAAGATCCCAGACATCCTTAGTGTTGTCTTAGCGACCAAATTGCTGATGAATGGTAAGTACAGGAGAGTGGCGGAACCAAGTGATGGTCTGGTGATTCTTGCAATCCCAGTCTTCAAGACGATCAGTGAACTTCATATCATCATCATCATCATCCTTAGAACGAACAGGAGCCTAGATTTTACATGTGACATAACGCCATAAATGATGACCTTTGAGAAAGCTGCGCATATCTTAGGACATATGACGTAGTTTTGCCCATTGAGAATAGTGGTAACAATTTTGGGAATCTCAGTTTTATCCATTGAAAATGGTTTAAAAAAATATAGAAAATACATGAAAAAGAAAACAAGAGAAAACACAATAATGGGTGAGTTTTTTTTTTGGATTTGTTGACATCAGCGGATCAGGGGTGCGGGTCATCTCATAAGTCACGGATTGATTCGCAGGTTGCAGGTTACAGGATGGGGATCTGAGAGCAAAAAGAGGCCGGAAGTTTGACCAAAGCGTGGCGGCACGTCCATCGTCGGTTGGCAAAGATTTTTTAGGTTTTGGTAGATTGTTGGATGAGCTTTCCAATGGTAGGTAGCACGGTGAGATAGCGGTAGCAACGAGGGTTCAAAGTTACGAATTATGCAGAAACTTCCACTACACGTGATAGCGTGTGGGTCTGAACAGGTGGTACGGAAACCACTTTGCCAAAAACTTAATTTGGCTCTGATACCATCTTAACTTTAAAGAGAGAGACAGAGAATAATATTTGTATTGAGTATCCTAAATAATTATGTACAGGTAAGAGATTATATATGCCTAAACTAAGGTACGGTATAGTAAATATATAGGAAACCCTAAACTAGTACAATAACAATGGTATATATAAATATACATATGCTAACACACATCTTGGAAGTTATTGGTGATTACATCCTACCATTAACATCCTCCATGAAAGTTGGAAATAACGACACATATAAATAAAAGTTACAAATAATTTTATTTATATATAAGTACACATATAATAGTAATTTTGTTCTTAATTGATTTCTTTTTTTATTAGTGATTTTGGTTTCTGATTCTTATTGCAGTTGCTGCTATGGCCTTTCTAAACTGATTTTAATTTGCTCTACTTCTCAGTACAAGAAAACAAAGGTAAAGAAAATAGGGAAAAAAAGAAAAGGAATTAATGATTATCAATTTTTCACGTTTACTCTTTTGTTCAGCATATAGTTACTATCCTTGCTCAACTGCTTTGCAGTCCGAGTGAAGGCACTGGAAAACAACCTGCTTCTATTCTCTGTTGACAAGTGAAGAGAGGTACTTCGTTTCAATAATTCCTTTTTTCGTATTAATCTTTTGTTTGATTTGATTATCTTGTTGTACTTAATTTGTACGGTCATCATAGTCCCAGAGCATTACCATCGAGCTCTTTATTTCACTTTTTATTTAAATTTTAGCTAACCCCTTTTTTCGTATGAAATGTACAGTGCTGAGCGAGGCACTGTAGTCCCAACATTTCATATTTCATGATTTTTCCCCGTCTCTCTCCCTCTCCACGTTGCTGCCGAAACAAAGGTGGATGTGGTTGAGCGGTGAGATAATTGGGTGATTTCTGATTTTTGGGAGTGATTTTTCTTGGCTTTTCTCAGATAAACAAAGGGCTTTTCGAAGATATGTGAGAAAATTTTGATTTTTCTCATAAAAAATTACATGATTTGTTTGTCTTTGAGAATGAATGAGTGTAGAATCAAGATATAGACAACTTTTTTCTTCTTCTTTTTTTCTTGGTTTTAAAAATCTGTGATTTGTGAATTTGTTTGCATGGGAAATGCTAGGACAGCTGATAGAGAAGATGCTGAAATTGGGAAAACTATGGAAGAAGAAAACAAAATTATCAAGGGTGAGAAAAAATAATAAAAAATGTAAATAATATTTAAATAGTTGGTTCTTTAAAATAGAAAAGTGGGGGTTTTACCTAAAACTTTGTTGATCCTAATGTGAAAGCTTTAACTTGGTTTTACTTTACACTACCCTAAAAAAGAAAGGGTAGGAAAAAGAGAGAATAAAAGACAGTGTCCAAGAATGAGATTGTTTATTCTTGGGTCAATTACACTTTGCCTACATGTTATTTGAACTTTGTCATGCTATGCTCCATTATTGAGACGTTATCCATCCCGCGATTTTCCTTTCAAAAACACTTTAAACACATAAAAAACAACATAAGAAGAATCAAAACCCATTAGAAATCAAAACCACAAAGGTAATTCAAAACAAAACCCAGAAAACCAATTGACTAAAGAGAACTCTTACTAGCATGGAAGTCAGAACTAGCATTCATTACTAAGAAACTCCTAGCCTAAACCTTAATTTTTTGCCCAAATGGAGCTCACACTCTTTTAAACTTTTTGTACCGCCAACAGTGTCAGCAAGATTTGTTTGGAGCTTAGATTGACTAAACTAAAGCATGAAAACACCAAACTAGAACTTCCCAACCAGACATTTAGAAAACCAAAAAGGTTATTTAATCGGCTAATTGTCACTTAATCCTAAATTTTGCAATTTCAATTGCAGGCAAACTTAAAAAATATATATATATATATATATATATATATATATATATATACAGCTTTGAAATGATTGAAACTCGCAGAAAAGAAGCAAAATTGTACGAATGCTAACAAAGATTAACATTTGACGAAATAAAAGGTGAACCCAATTGCAGAAAGTAATAAATTCAATCAAATTTCAGGAGGGTTTATAAAAAGGGGATCAGGATTCTCTAGAGTTCTTAGGGTACTCTACCACATAGAGTTCTCTAAATCCTAATCTTTCTTTTTATAATAAATGGTTTAGATCATGCCACGTCATCATTCCACTAACAAAATTCCTAAAATATTGGTTTTTACTTTTTATCATTTAATGTGTTAACACTTATCCATTAAGTTTTCAATATTAACAATTAACATCAATTTGTTAGTAAGGATGATTATGGAATGGCATGACGTGAATCCATTTATTATAAAAAGAAATGTTAGGATTTAGAGAACTTTATGTGGTAGAGTACCTTAGAAACTCTAGAGGATACTGATCCATAAAAAGGTGAACCCAATTGCAGAAAAATTCTAAACAAGAAACCCTCCAAATTGACTTAACCCAAAAGTGATGCAAGAATTAACACAAAAGTTCACATTCAAAATTAAAGCACAAAGGAAATTCAAAACAAAACCCAAAATACCCCAATTCCCGCTTAGCTTTTTGTCCCTCAAATTTTCTTGGAAACCAAATAGAAACCCACCACTCTCCATCAAAAACCAATATATGAAAACCAAATAAATGACATATATAAAACCAAGAACCATAAAAATAAAACCCTAGAGAGAAGATCCAGATTCATCTTAATAGTTCATTTTGGCTTTGGTTCATTGTGGAGAAACAATCATGTTGTGGAAATGTTCTTATTTTAATATTGTGCTTTCCATTTCAATTAGGGCACCAATGATCAAAAGGGTACCAATTGCATTACATTCCAACATAAGGTATTGCGGAATGAGAATAAACCCTAAACTTTGAGCCGAAATGACACTCCCACCCTTCAGGTTTGACATAAAACTGTCATGGGTTTTCATTACTAATCTTAACATAGGGGTGGAGCCAGCAATGCATAGTTTCAACAAGTGGGTTTATTGAGAATGCTTTAATTTGAAAAAAAAAAACCTTAATTGGGCATATTTAGCCAAGATCCATTCTACAACATTTCAGCCATTGAAATAACAGAATATTCTATTACTCATAAAGATTTTTTCTTTTTCTTAAGTTCTATTTAAATAGGCGGTGTTAAAGGCTTCTGCCCAAAAGTATTGAGGTAAAATTTTTAAGCAAAGAATTTCTTGAAGGGTAATTTTTACTTAACCCATTGTTGGGAGTACGAGGTAGAAATTGTGTCCAAAACCATTTTGCCTAGCAAATGAACTCCCACCCTTCAGGTTTGACATTGTTAATTGTATAACTTTTTCATTTTGAATTCTTCTACAATGTTTAACAAATGTTTATGAGCTCTTTTTGTGAGCAAGAAATAATACATTATAGTAATCTCAACAATACAAATGCATACAAACCATTAATTAGCGGTTCTAATAACCAAATAAATCCATGTTACTTAAAAGATCTTGTTAAAAGAAAAAAAAAAAAAAAAAAAAAAAAAAAAAAAAAAAAAAAAAAAACTTAAAAAAAAAAAAAAAACCTTAATTGGGCTATAGCCTAGCCAAGCTACAACGTGGCTCTGCCATTGTCTTAACAGAATATTCTGTTACTTAAAAGATCTTCTTTTTTTATTTTTTTATTTTAAGACACTCTTGCTCTTGTTAAAGGTTTGGTAAAAAAAAAAAAAATGAATATTTTGTTAAGATTAGTAATGGAAAAATCCATGACAGTTTTATGTCAAACCTGAAGGGTGAGACTATTATTTCGGCTCAAGTTTGGGGTTATTATCGTTTTACAATACCTCAAGGGAGGGTAGTGTAATTTACCCAAACAAAAATTTAGTCAATCACAACAGCAACAACAAGAACAACAAAACAGAGCATTGATAGAAACTTGAAACTTTGAGTTGTGAGTTGTGATTGTCCTTCGAAAACCTTAGAAAAGGCTTTTGTTTTGATTTTGGTTTGGTTTCAATTTTCAGATCTAGATCATGTTAGGTTCTTCTTCTTCTTCTCTTCTTTGTCTCTTGTCTCTCTCACTTGGCTTTGGCTTTGGCTTTGTAGAGTCAAACAACGTTTTTAAACCTTTTAACACCCCCCCACCACCACAACACAACACTAAGAAATTAAAGTACATTAGAAATCCAAACCTAAGAACACTAAGAACAGTGTTCTAAAAATTTTTGGTTTCTACTGGGTTTGATTCCTTTTATATTGTTTTTCATGTGTTTAAAGTATTTTTCAAATGGAAAATCGCGAGATGGGTAACGTCTGTCTAACGGAGCATACATCAGGTGGGTAAAATGACAAAGTTCAAACCACAAGTAAGCAATGTTAAAACGAGCCAAACCACAGGTAGACAAACTGTTATTAACCATTTATTCTTTTAACATTAATAAGCCAAGCCCTACTAAAAAGAAGAGTAGTTAAAGATCTTTAAAATCTTGGAAAAAAAAAAAAACTCTCCAATCAACATGGTTTTGTGTTGAAAGTGAAACACTAACAAATGTATTTCAGCCGCCAAGATTCTTGTGGTTTATTGTCATCATCCAGTGTTTGCAAAGGAAGAATTTGAGCCCCCCACATTGTAAAGATTTAAAAAGTATTTCAGGTTAAGGTGTTGTTAGTTGTTACTTCCACTATGATTTAAAAAGTATTTCAGGTTAAGGTGTTGTTAGTTGTTACTTCCACTATAAAAAAGAAAAAGCTTTTTTCCCAACCTTTTGAATTACTTGACAAAATTGCCCTACAAAAACAGAGCTGTAAAGTTGGGTTGAGCACTAAAGTAGTTAAGTTTGGTTTGTTTGCTTTAGTTATGGGTCTCAAGCCAAACTCCAACTTCAATCCACGTTTAACACGAATGAGTGTTTTGACCTAAAGGAGTAAATATTTGTTATACACATGCGATAGAACCAAGAAAAATAAGAAGGAAGGAACCCCAATAAAGAGCAAGCCTGTAAGTAGGAGCCAGGATCTAGGTCTATGTGAAAAGCCCATGTTAAGAGAGCTCCGGAGGAAAAGGATCTAGTTTGTGAAAGCCCATGTTAAGAGAGCTCGAGTAGAGGTTGGTGCTAACTGTTAAGATCTACTTGGTCAGCACACATGCCAAAGTTCCCAAAGTTGAAACTGAGGCAATTACTTTCACCGAGGAAGATGCACGACGGATTACAACAACCCCACGACAATTCGTTAGGGGTCACCATAGTGGTCGCTAACTACAATATTAGGAGGATTCTGATAGACAATGGGACCTCGCCCATCATTC
Source organism: Fagus sylvatica (assembly GCA_907173295.1). Classification (NCBI taxonomy): domain Eukaryota; kingdom Viridiplantae; phylum Streptophyta; class Magnoliopsida; order Fagales; family Fagaceae; genus Fagus; species Fagus sylvatica. The sequence goes on from OU015761.1 coordinate 17,931,137, forward strand.
TTTACATGACTGCATTTGGATAAATAAGATCGGGGAAAAGTTACTGTTGGGGTGCACGTGGAGCACCAAGGTCCAGCCCACACCAAAGCAAGGCCCAATTGATGAGCTTGCTGGACAAGAATAGAAGACTACTTCTATTAAAAATAGGAAGCTTGTGTTCTATTAGAAATAGGACAAGTGAAGAGGTCAAGTAATTCTATAAGAAATAGAAGACTTAAGCGGTTGATATCCTATTACAATTAGAAGTGTAGTGTTAGTAGGAAGTTGTGTTCTATTAGAAATAGAACAACTCAGCTGGTTAACCTATTGCTATATAAAGACAATGTGCGTGTGAATTAAAGGGAGAGCCGTGAAAGCAGTGCCGCAATATTGAGAGAGAGCAATCCGCAATTGAGAAATTGTAAAGAAGCAGTGAGTGCTAGAGAAGAATTTGTTGAGTGTTAATTCTTAGAGAGAATATTTTTGTATTTAGTGAGAACCTCAAGTTAGACCTATTGTAATTGAGTATTATAATAGTGAATTTATTCGAAGTTTGTCCTGTGGTTTTTCCCTTCAAGTAGAAAGGGTTTTTCACGTAAATCTTTGTGTCTTGTGCTTGTTATTTATTTTCTCATCCCACAAGTTTTAGGAATAAGGTTTTATTCCCAACAATTACAACCCATCAATTCACCCCTATTCAGTTTTTCAAAAGATAGAGTGTATCCCTTGGGATATATCTTCCTACCAGTTACCGCGAGAACTAATCTTAGGAGGTAGATCACGAAGATGATAGATTTTCTTGTAGTGAATTTCCCCACTGCATATAATGCGAATCTTGGCTAAACAACACTCAACTTGATGAAGTCCACATGACAACATACCACTTGAAGATGAAGTTTCTCACTCTTGAGAATAAGAAGAGAGAGAGAAAACAGAGACTGAAAGTGAGCAAAATAGCTCTGTATAATATATTCAGCAATAGGTTAATACACGGAACTACCTTTATATAGGTAGAGTAGTGTGTGCAGTACAAGTATATTGGGCCTAAAGCCTAGTAAGTCTACAATAAGCCTATAACATATATTAACATCCCCCCTCAAACACAAGGTGGTGACGAAGAAGCCATCTTGAGTTTGGACATAAGATCGCATAAGCGTCCCGGTGGATGGGACTTGGTGAATACATCAGCAAGCTGGTCCTTAGAGGAGACAGATAGTAAGTGAAGAGCATTCTGCTGAAGATGATGACGAATGAAGTGACAATCGATCTCAATGTGCTTGGTGCGCTCATGAAAAATATCATTATGGGCAATGTGAATAGCACTATGATTGTCGGAGTGAATAGGAGTACTGGTGGTCTGGGGAGCACCCATGTCAGCCAGGAGCCAACGAAGCCAGAGGAGTTCCGAGGTGGCATCGGCAAGAGCACGGTACTCAACTTCAGTACTGGAACGAGTAACAATAGACTGTTTCTTGCTACGCTAAGAGATAAGAGAGGAACCCAGTAAGAAGCAATAACTTGTGGTAGAGCGACGATCAGTGGGATCTCCAGCCCAGTCTGTATCAGCATAGGCGCGTAACTCAAGGGAAGACTGTGCCGAGAAGTGAAGACCATGAAAGAGTGTCCCCTTAATGTACCTCAAAATACGAAGAATTGCAGCATAATGAGTGGAGCGAGGAGCAGACATGAACTGACTAACCAGATGAACAGCATAAGCAAGGTCCAGATGGGTGACAGTAAGATAGATGAGACTGCCCACCAACTATCGGTATAGAGTAGCATCAGAGAGAGGCTCACCATCAGTAGTATTGAGCTTGACATTAAGCTCTAAGGGAGTGGAGACAATCTTGCTATCAGTGAGACTGGCCTTAGAGAAAAGATCAGAAGCATACTTTGCTTGAGAGAGATAGTAACCATCAGAAGAGGAGGTGACCTCAAGGCCGAGAAAGTAGCTAAGAGTGCCAAGATCTTTCATCTCAAACTGTTGACTAAGGAACTTCTGTAGATCACGGATGCCTGTAGTGTCATCAACATAAAGAAGAATGAGAGTGATACCAGTAGATGTATGGCGAATGAAGAGAGCTGAATCATAGGAACTAGGGGTGAAACCCTGCTGAGCAACCACATAACTGAACTTAGCAAATCAAGCCCGAGGAGCTTACTTAAGACCATAGAGAGCACGACGAAGGTGACAAACTTGATTCTGAGAATTAGGGTAGCCAGGAGGTGGCTGCATGTAGACTTCCTCAAGAAGATCACCATTGAGGAAGGCATTTTTCACATCCATCTGAAACAGAGGCCAATGACGAACAGCAGCAACAGTAAGTAAGGATCGAACAGAGGTAAGACGAGCAACATGAGCAAAAGTCTCCTCATAATCAATGCCATATTCCTGAGTGAATCCCCTAGCAACCAAGCGAGTCTTGTAACGTTCAACGGATCCATCAGCCCGAGTCTTGATCTTATAGACCCATTTACAACCAACTGCAGACTTGCCAGGAGGCAAAGTGGTCATGTCCCAAGTATGAGTCTTGTGAAGTGCATCAAGTTCATCAGCCATAGCTTGCTGCCAAAGAGGATTAGTGCTAGCCTCACGATATGTATGAGGCTCATGGAGGGTAGCAAGGGCAAAATAACAATGATAATCAGAAAGATGAGAAGGAGGAGCCCTTACCCGAGTGGAACAACGTATATCTGTGGAAGACTCTAATGGTGCTGATGGTGCAGGATCCAAATCAGGCGAGCCAGCAGCTAGAGATAGAACCAAAGATGGGACATCTGAAGAGCTAGGAGGCGGGGCAGAGTCCCTCACAGGGTCAGGGTAAAGGTCAATGGAAGGATCAGTGAAAATGGGAGTCATGGAGGAAGAGATAAAGGGAAAATGTTGACGACTAGAAAAAGTCTGATGTTCCCAAAATTCAACATGACGGGAGATACAAAGGCAACGAGATATGGGATCATAGCAACGAAAACCCTTTTGAGAGATACCATAGCCAAGAAAACAACACAGCCGAGACCTTGGTTCAAGTTTGTTTCGTTCATGGGAAGGAAGAGAGACAAAACAAACACAACCGAATACTCGAAGAGAGGAATAGTCTGGGAGTTTGTCATAAAGTAACTCAAAGGGAGATTTCTTGTGAGTAGTAGGTGAGGGAATGCGATTTATGGTGTAAACGGCAGTGAGAGCCACTTCACCCCAAAAACGCTCAGGGACAGAGGTAGATATGAGGAGGGTACGCACAATATCAAGAATGTGACGAAGTTTGCGTTCGGCACGACCATTTTGTTGAGAGGTATAGAGACAGGAATAGTGGGGAAGGGTGCCATTAGAATCCAAAATGGAAAGGAAAGATTTATCATGATATTCTTGGGTATTATCTGACCGAAAAACCTTAATTGTGCGAGAAAATTGTGTTTGGATCATTTTGTGGAAAGTTTGAAAAATAGAAACAAGGTCAGAATGATGCTTTAACAAATAAATCCAAGTGAATCTAGAATAATCATCAACAAATATCACAAAATAGCAAGATCCCCCCTCAGTGGTAAATGGAGCAAGACCCTAAACATCAAAATGAACAAGATCAAAAGGTGCAGAAGAAAAAGAGTCACTGTTATTAAATGGTAATTTTGTTTGTTTGCCAAATTGACAAGACATACAATCAAATTTATTAAAACTAACAGACCCTAAGTGACCTTGAGAAGCTAATAATTGAAGACGAGATAAAGAGGCATGACCAAGACGAGAATGCCATAAGTCTGGAGATAAGGTGGTTGTGGCAGCAACAGAGGAAGAGACCATATGTGAGGGAATCTGCAAGTTGCATAGCTCAAACAAACGTCCAATCTTACGGCCTGTCCCAAGCAGCTTGCCCGTTAGTGGATCCTGCATATCAACACCACGATTAGAAAAGTGGAGATCAAGACTAAGTTCACAAAGTTGACCAACAGAAAGAAGATTAAAGGACAACTTCGGACAAGATATGTATCAGGGATAGTCAAATCAGGAGAAGATATAGTGCCTATGTGACTAATAGACATATGTGAGCTATCCACAGTGTAAATGATAGGGGAAGAAGCTAAAGGCGCCTTTTAAGAAAAATGAGAAGCATAAGGAATCATGTGATTACAGCAAGTTGAGTCTAGGAGCCAAGATTTGTTACCTGAGGTGACTGAAAGGGCAGAGGAAGGATGAGACATATACCGATGAAACATACTCTCAAGTTGAGAGACAGTGACCACAGGATCATCAACAGGGGCAGAACTCACAGCGGCTGCTTGTGGACAAGAAAAAGTACCTCAACTGATGTTGTTTCCTTTTGTCATCCTTTTTCTTGCGGTAGCACTCAGTGATGTCATGACCTAGTTTTTGACAGTACGTGCAAATACGACGAGGTTGATCAGAAGAAGATGGAGGACGGGGTGTAGCCAGGACAACATCTGAAAAAGACAAATGATGGTGAGGACGTTGATTTTCCTCAGAAATAAGCTCCTTGACAGCAGCATCAAGTGAAGGAAGAGGAGAACGACTAAGCAAAGCAGCTCGAGTAGGTTCAAAGTTCTCATGGAGACCCATCATAAACTGTGTGAAGCGACGACGATCTTTGTACTTGGCAAAAAGATCGATGTCTTCAGCATATCGAAGTGGTGGATCAGCAGCAGCTAGTTGTTCCCACATAGAAGCAGTCTGTGAGTAATAATCAGAAATAGACTGACCTGATTCTTGGCGCATTTGATAAAGCTTGACTTCAATATGAAACTCCAAGGCAAAGTCATAAGTGCAGTTGTACCGAGTGGCCAAGAAAGACCAGGCCGCTTGACCTGTTTCCAATCAAGGAAGGAGACTGCTAATGGCAGGCACAGAGGTGTTAATGAATCAGGAAAGGATCCGGCATTGGATGCTTTCCCACTCCTCAAGACGGGCCTCAAAATCATCAACCTGGACGACTACGTCAGCTACAGAGTCACCATCAGAACTATCGGAATCTGTGACAGGCTCAGGCACTGGTTTTGGAATGTCACCAGTAACATAACGCCAAAGTCGGCGCCCTTTGAGAAAAACAGTCATGTTTTGGGATCAAGCATGATAAGAAGCGGGACCATCAAGAATAACAGTGATGGGATTGTAATCTCATGACCTGAAGTAGAACCCATACCTGGAAGAGTCGGATGAGAAAACGGACTTCAAAAATGGAATCTACGCGAAAAACCGTGAAGGACAGTGTTTTTTTTTTTTTTTTCCGGTCAATGGCAGCGGCAGTCAATGCTGACACACTAGGGCTGACGTCACTATGATGACATCACTAGGGTTGACGTCAGCGTGACGTCACTAGGGCTGACGTGGCACGGCAAATGGGAGAGATCGCGCGTGGGAGCGCGTGAGGGCATATGGCGGCGCTGGTTGGCACGTGGGAGCGCTTGCGCGCGTGGCTGGATAACCCAAGTCTTTTGGCGGCGTGTGGGGGCGCGTGCGAGGCTGGATCCGGCCAATTTTGGTGGCAACGAACAGATCTTGATGAGATCTATCCAATAGAGCTGTGCTTGAGTCGAACAGCAACTCAGGGATGAGGATTCCGAGGAAGGCAGAAACAGCGAGAGGGTTTGCGATCTCAGGGAAGAGACCGTGAACCCGTAGCAGCAGAGGAACGCCGGATTTTGCCTAGTGAAGGCCACAAAAAAGTGGCTTTGATACCATGTTGAGAATAAGAAGAGAGAGAGAAAACAGAGACTGAAAGTGAGCAAAATAGCTCTGTATAATATATTCAGCAATAGATTAATACACAGAAGTACCTTTATATAGGCAGAGTAGTGTGTGCAGTACAAGTATATTGGGCCTAAAGCCCAGTAAGCCTACAATAAGCCTATAACATATATTAACACTCACCATGCATGGAATCAGGGAAGTGATAGGGGATCATATAACAACCCTAGAATTCTATATCACATCCTTCAGATGGAATTCTTTGAAGGAAACCCTTACTGTAGAAAGCTTTTAGACTAGTAACAAGGAGCATCCCTGCAGGGGGAGAACCCATGGATGACTTGGTCGAGATTGAGATAGATGAGACCTAACTAAATAGAATGGTCTGAGTGGGGTCTTTGCTTCTCCCAGAATTGAAAGATCGCATACAAGAGTTTTTAAAAGAGAATAGTGACTTATTTATGGTTTGCCAACGTACATGTATGGTAAAAAACATTGAAATTCGGCCGATTCATCCCGTACAAGTCGAAATATTTGATGGTACATTTAAGTGGTGCTCCTGTATCGATTGGAGTTTCGATAAGAAAAATACCAGTCATTTGGACTGGTACGGTATGAAATTGACCACTTTGATCCTACCTCTAAAGAAGAAAAAAAAGTAATTTTAAGAAGAAAAGAAGGAAAAAGTTATAAGGGTAAAATACAAATTACACCTTTTGATCTTATGCAATTTTCATTTCAATACATTAAATTTAAAAGTTGTCATTTCAATATATTAAAATTTTAGGTTAATTGTGTGCAAATAAAATAGTTTTGATTTTTTTAACATTTTTAATTATTAAAAAAATAACTTAAAAAATTTAAAATTTATTTAAAAAAAAAAAAACCACATCAGATTCTTCTTTGGGAGACTCTCTCTCTGTGTGGTGCCGTGTATTAGGAAAAACTACCACTCTCTTGGTGAGATCAAATCTCCACCATTATTGTTAACAAAGTGTGAATTTATCAATATAGAGGTAATGGAAGTTAGCCATAGCAAATACCAAACCTAAGCTAGCATAGCAAGATATATAATATGGAATCTATGAGACAAATCATCTAAGCCTTACATCCACAGGTCAACCTCCGAACAATCCACTATAATTAACAACTTACAATGGGTTCTTACTCAAGTTCATCACAGAACTTGAGCTTAGACAAAAACTTGGAGAAACCCCAACCACCTTTGGAATGCAGGGACATAATATTAGTTTTTCATTCAGAAAATTTAAAGTTTATGAATGTGCAAATGTTATTCTTAATATATTTTGGAGATATCACTTTTCTTCTCTTTCAATATTTCCTTTGTCCTAGGCAGAACTTTCTTTAAAAAAATAAAATAAAATGTTTCTTGCCGAAATAGTGGAGTGATTAAAGTCACAATTTCCTTTTAATTACTTATGTTTTGAGAACAAGTGATAGTTTATCATAATATCAAATATCAAGAACAAATGCTAGTTTATAAGAGTATTAGAGTACATAATCCTAAATTAAATATTGTCTCTATACTCTATGACCTTTATAAAAAAAAGTAAAAATAAAATCATGCATTGGCCTTCACTTATTGTGAGGAGTATGAGCCAAAACTGAATTATGTGTTAAGTATTAGTTGAATAACCAATTTTTCATATACTATCATTAAATACACTCAATAGCTTTTTTCTTCCTATGATAATATGTTGAGAAAAGTGTCATCAAAGTCAAGTCAAAACGTGGGAGGCACATGATATTTCTTAATAATATTAATGTGTATAATTCAACATTCATTTAATGGGTTGAGATATCAATTGGAATTTGATATCTTATACATAGGCTTTTTCTTTCTTTTTTTGAAAATGTATACACTAGGTTTTATTTGTGTAATTATCTCTAATATTAAG
>OU015761.1:17938832-18072962 GCA_907173295.1 Fagus sylvatica
AAGCATAGATTAAAAAGACTATTGCTTCTATGTTCATGCTTATAAGATTTCAAGAATTCAAGAAAGATGAATTTGACGAGTCCAATCTTATAAAAAAACACCTAAAAATATATTTTTGAAATTATTTTTGGCGAGTCCCTTTTCTCTTTATTTAGTTTATGGTTTCGTATATATATTGTGTTGGTTTATATGCATACTTTTTGGTATTTCAGGTTTTGAAATAAGATCTTTCCAATTATCGTCCCAAAAGCTAAAACAATGTTCACATGTTCAAGATTTTTGTCGGTATATCATGAAAGTAACTCAACAACCATATGTAATCGACTAAAATTATGCTTTGTAGCCATCAAATATGAACAAGTCTACATTAACTTAATAGTGGAATTTGACCATAAGTCTTGTAGATGGGACAATTTTGAGTGCCCGTGATAATGACTTGTATCAAAGATTCAAGGATCATTAAAGTGAAACTCTAAGTACAACACAATTGTTTTCGAGTTGTTGCTTACAAGCCACAAAGCCTACATCCAGTGATTTATCTAAAAGCTTAAGCCTATGGGTTTGGGTCCAGTTATATTATATTAATTCTTCAATATCTTTACTTTTTTCTCTACGTGAGATCTTTCTCTATTTCAGACTTCCATTCACACGTGTATACTCAACATTGTCTAGAGTAATATTTTATTGTTCATTTTGAAATAAGATCAAATTAAAATGAAAAATTTAATCTACAAAACTCCCAGCATCTTCAATCTTACAATTCTTAACGAGAAGGGTTCCTTTTACATTATTTTTAAGCCGTTGCTTGCACTCCATAACTGTCGTTATCCTTGAACACAAATTGAAGTAACAATATGACACTATGATTAAGCTTTTTCTGGCCATATATACAGTTAGTTCTACAGAATAACTAATCAAGAAAAATTAAAGTTGAGCATATGCAGCATAATGTAGAAATCTATCCATGCATTTAACATTGACATACTATGTCATTGTGTTGAAGACAAAGTCTTTGTCCTTCTTGATTAAATATTGCTCCAAATTCAACGTCTTTTGAATCCCTGGCACATCCTAGGTAGTCAATAACTTTACCCCCTCCTGTGATCCAATCTCTTGCAAGTAATGTTCTGCTTCCAAGGCTGTCATGCAACCTGCATCATTAAAGAAACAAGTCGGTTAGATAGTAAAAACCTTACTACATGTTATACTATGAATAAACATAAGTTAAATGGAACATGTCTTTTTATTTACATTTTAAAACCAAGTTCCAAAAACAAAATCAAGTTCCAAATATTCACTTTCGTGAATACTCCATGTTTCCAAAACCTAAGTTAGATGAGCTTGGTTTGCTCAAGAATGGGCTAAACTGTTGTATATTTGTTATACATATAGTGATATAAAAGTTGTTTGAAGGCATTAGTGACACATTTGGCACTTGGACACGTGGCACGTGCACGTGTGATTTTGGTGTAGAAAATAACTAATTCATAGAAGTTGTTTTTTATGCAAAAAATAACTAACTCATGGAAGTTATTTTTTGAAAGGTCATATTATTCTAGAATGGTGTAAGTTATTTTTTGAAAGATCATATTGTTCTAGAATGGTGCCAATTAAATTGTCTATAAATTAAAAATGTCTTATTCATTATCAAATACACAATTTTGTAAGAATACTTTTTAAAGGAATTACAAAAATTTGCTTTCTGTAATTGGTGACTTTGTTGTATCCTGGAGGTGAATTGCCTTCAATCCAGAAGCAAAACTTTTTTAGAGTGAGGGCAATTATCATCTTAAAGATAGTGTTATCACGCCTCAAAGTCACATCATTTTTCTGATCTTCCCAAAATCTTCAACATAAACATCTCAAAAGAATGTGTTTAAATCAGGACTCAACATTCATCCATTTGCATATGAGAGATGGTGTTCAAGCCATGCCAAACAAATCATGAATAGATTATTTTCTTTGCAACTAGAGCACAAGTTTCATTATGTTGATAAAGAATAACAAAAAGAAAAATTTCATGGTCACTCAAGGTGAGACTAATTTTACTTGTAAAACCGTAAGCATAAAATGGGAAAAACAAAACTTTTTAGAACCTTCTCAACTATATCTCTATTAGGAGTGAGGTTAAGAAAAAAAAAATTAGAATTTCCTTTTGTATATAATCAGTTTTATCAGTAAAGAGAAACTACATTCACTAATGTGTTGGTAATACCATAATGCAACAAGTAAATTTTACTCAATGGCAAAGTAAGAAAGCATAAATCTTCTATACATAGAAATAGAACGACCATTTATGTTTCACCTCATACATATGCTGCTAATTAAAGTACAAAATTTCCATATGCTCTTAATATATGGAAAATTGGAAACTATTATACTATAATTGTACTTTTATCATATGTAATAGACTAAAATTATGCTTTGTAGCCAATAGCCATCATATATGAACAAGTCTACAATAACTTAATAGTGGGATTCGATTTAAGTCTTGACAACAACTTACAAGCATTGACTATAAGTCTTGTAGATGGGACAATTTTGAGGGCCCTTAGGTTGATTTGTCTAAATATCAATTTTCTTACCTGCCAAAATTAAGACCAACGTATTTTAGACGGAAGTTTCATTGATCATGACTCTCAAGGGTCATTAAAATGGAATAGGTCCCTCTCTCACTCAAGTTGGCTGGGTATTATCATGGTGTCTATTTAGAATTGGAGTCTTTTGTTTGTGGAAGAATAAATTTTGGGGTTGTGTATTATTTGATTCATACTACACACTACAAAAAATTTGACTTTTAGCAACCAAACTTTGAGCAACGACCCAAATATCGTCCCTAATATATAGCATGCTAAAATTACAATTTCATAATAGAATTGAATAAAGTTTAGCAGGATTTTACCTTAAAATTGATGCAAACAAGAAAGGGATACACATTTTAAGGATATTGTATGCAAATACTCCTTATTGGAATTAAAAAAAAAAATTAGATTAGGTTAAACGGCTTCTAGAGTTAGCTAGCTACGAAGGTGAATTATCATAATTTAATTTTTAGGCTGAGTATTAATTTATCAATTTCACCATATAATGGAGTTGCAAAACAAAAAGTTGCCTTGTATTCCTCTGTAAAAAATTTGGTGATTCTCTGTGAATTTATTGCTGCCATTTATTGTGATATACAAAACTTGAACATTGTTTTATGTGTTTTGGATTTTGGATGTGGATTAACTTTGGTAGCAAGTATATGCTTGTGCATTTCTGGGCTGCTTGATTATTGCATCCACTGAGTTTAAAGGAAGGCATAAGTTCTTTTAGCATACCAATTTTTCAGATTCTTTTGATGCTGAAACTTAAGAGTGAGAAATATAAAAGGGTATATGGGTTAGGATGGCATATGTGTCAACACAATGACATGTTGCTTAAATGTAATTTATAATTAATAACAAATGTGCCACATGATTTAAAAAAAAAAAAATGCCACATCATCCTTCTGTTAGCCATGTATACAAAATAGCTAACAGAATTGGATAGAGAGATCAATAGCGTTTATTTATAAAACTTCAAGGACCAATATTGCTCATTTCAAATTTCAAGAACAATACCACTCATTGAGTAAACTTTAGAAACCAACAATGTATTTAAGCCAAAAGAAAACTATACCCTACAAAAAAGGACAAAAAATACATGTCATTCTTGACATCGGTACTTGAGCACTAAACCACCCAATGGGTGATGCCACCATCACAGCTTAGATCTCTCTCTCTCCTCTTTACTAACCTTTGATGCTTTGAACCATCCAATGTCACTACTGACCATTGCAACTCGATTGGATCCCTCCTCCCGCTGATTGAGAGGAACTTCATGGTGCTCCACAAAGGAGGTGGGTTTTTTCTAGTAAGGGGGGCAAACACACTATTTTTAAAAAAAATTAAATATTATGTCACAAAAATTAGAGTTAACCCCCCCAAAAAAAAAGTATTAGCCCCCCAAAAATTTTTTGATCTCCTTTAGGTGAGAATTAAACTTCTAACCCCTTAACTAAAAAAAAAAAACTCACTACTACAGAGGTTTTTAAATATTTTTACAGTTTTTTAGAAACCCTAAAGTTGAAAATTTGTATGAAAATGTTTGTATGAAATTTGGTTTAAAAACCCCATATTAATACATAGCTACCCCTAGCTTTTACAATTTTGCTCCTCCTTATATTTTTTTATTATAAAATATATCAACTTATCTATAAAATTTAAGAATATTTTTTATTATTTTTATGTCATACATAGCTCATTAAATTAAAACATATTTAAGATATATGTTCTTATAACTAATAAGTAAATCTCTTTAATAGAAGTCTTCTTTATTTTTTTCATTTGGAGAATTAACAATATAGACCCTATTTCTTTTTTAGAATAAAGGAAAATTACAAATTTCGTGGAGAACTAACAACATAGATATGATATGTTATTTTTTGGATTTAATTTAAAATTTTTTTTTAATATCTTCTTGGCTTCCCCAAAAAAAATTATAGCTCTGCCACTGACTCCAGCCCCCCCAATTAGAAAATCTTGGCTACACCCCTGTTGATAGTGCTATGTTTATACCAAAAAAGAAAAAACCCAGACAAATCCAATCAATTTTAACGTTTGGGCACCGAAACATTCATCACCATTACCGAAACTTTGTCGGTAAGTTTTTTTCCTGACATTCTTTTTTATTTTTTTTTTTTGGGTGTTATATAAGCACAAATATTTGTGGAACAATATGTAGTAGAAGATTAGAAACTACATATCCAAGGACGGGCCTATTTAACCATTTATATATATAAATATATATAATATTATATTTGACTTTTTAAAAAAAAGTTACACATGGGTCTATACCAAGGTAATTAAAATCGGGATTCTATCTTGAATCGTTGGGAGGGTTTCGCGAATCGAATCGTGAATCGTAAGATTCTACTTTCCGTAAATAAAAAATATAAATAATTATAATTCATAACATAGGTTAAAGAATCATTGAAAAATAAATAAGTTTTGGCATAAAATTTATAAAATGCAATAAGTCATCAACTATTAAATACCAAATGACAAATGCTAAAATACACTGTTGGTCCTTAAAGTTTACACGTTGAGCGCTTTTGGTCCCTGAAGTTTGAAATGAGGGCTATTAGTCCCTAAAGTTTCAAAAATGAGCGTTATTGATCCTTCCATCAAAGTCCGTTAATTTAATTATCTATGTGGCTAACAGAAGAATGATGTGGCACAATATTTTTTAAATAAAAATTACACATAATCAAAATACCCATAAGCTAACCTGGATTAATTCATAACCCAGATGCCTACAGTCCCGCCCGAATCCATAAATCCCCAAATCAATTTACTATTATTTTCCCCAAACCTAGAAAATCTCCAAATGAAAGATTGAAACTCACAAACAGCCATGAGTGCTGCCACTAAAAACGCCTAAGCCATCTCCACCACCGCCGCCATCGCCATCGCCATCGCCATCACCATCACCATCACCATCTTCCATCTTTCTAACATTCACTACAGGCGAATAAAATATCTCTATGGCTTTCCTATTGTAGTTTGCATTTAATTAAACAAAACCTTTGTTTCTTTCAAACGAAAATTCAAATGATGTTGAAGTTTAGAGAGAGACATATTTTGGAGACTTTGATTAATTGTCCAATAGACGTGAAGCTTCAAAGATGATGCTGCATAGGACTGCTTAATTAGACCGCCGCCATCGCCATCGCCATCACCATCTTCCATCTTTCTAACATTCACTACAGGCGAATAAAATATCTCTATGGCTTTCCTGTTGTAGTTTGCATTTAATTAAACGAAACCTTTGTTCCTTTCAAACGAAAATTCAAATGATGTTGAAGTTTGGAGAGAGAGAGAGATATTCTGGAGATTTTGATTAATGGTCCAATAGATGTGAAGCTTCAAAGATGATACTACATAGCACTGCTTAATTAGACCGCCGCCATCGCATCGCCATCACCATCACCATCACCATCACCATCTTCCATCTTTCTAACATTCACTACAGGCGAATAAAATATCTCTATGGCTTTCCTATTGTAGTTTGCATTTAATTAAACAAAACCTTTGTTTCTTTCAAATGAAAATTCAAATGATGTTGAAGTTTAGAGAGAGAGATATTTTGGAGATTTTGATTAATTGTCCAATAGACGTGAAGCTTCAAAGATGATGCTGCATAGGACTGCTTAATTAGACCGCCGCCATCGCCATCGCCATCTCCATCACCATCACCATCACCATCACCATCACCATCACCATCACCATCACCATCACCATCTTCCATCTTTCTAACATTCACTAGAGGTGAATAAAATATCTCTATGGCTTTCCTGTTGTAGTTTGCATTTAATTAAATGAAACCTTTGTTCCTTTCAAATGAAAATTCAAATGATGTTGAAGTTTGGAGAGAGAGAGAGATATTCTGGAGATTTTGATTAATGGTCCAATAGATGTGAAGCTTCAAAGATGATACTACATAGCACTGCTTAATTAGACCACCGCCATCGCATCGCATCACCATCACCATCACCATCTTCCATCTTTCTAAAATTCACTACAGGCGAATAAGATATCTCTATGGCTTTCTTGTTGTAGTTTGCATTTAATTAAACAAAGTCTTTGTTCCTTTCAAACGAAAATTCAAATGATGTTGAAGTTTAGAGAGAGAGAGATTCTGGAGATTTTGATTAATGGTCCAATAGACGTGAAGCTTCAAAGATGATGCTGCATAGGACTACTTAATTAGACTTTATCAACAAAGGACTTAATTACATGTCAAGTACAAGATAAGAAACATTGAGAGTTTCAATCTCTAGTTTGGAGATTTTTGGGTTGGGGAATATAGAAAACCGATTTAAGGATTTATGGGTTTAGGCAGGCTCTACTGAGGTGGGTCAGTTTTATGGGTTATGAATTTATCCGAGTTAGCTCATGCTAATTTTGATTATGTGTAATTTTTAAATAAAAAATATTGCGCCACATCATTAATAAAATGTGACATCATCATTCCGTTAACCAATTAGGCAATTAAACTAACAGAATTGGATGGAAGGATCAATAACGCTCATTTTTGAAATGTTAGGGACTAATAGCGCTCATTTCAAACTTCAGGGACCAAAAATGCTCAATGTGTGAACTTTAGGGACCAATAGTGTATTTTAGCCAATGACAAATTTCAAACTTCAAACTTTCAAGTTCTAAGTTTTAATACCACATAACAACAAAGATACATAATGTTCCAAATAATAACACTACATAAATCAAAATATTTCCCAGACATTTTCCACAATGGTGATTTTGTGACAAAAGTAACACATTACTTATTATTCAATGTGAATAATCAAGATCTAAAAACCAAGATTATCATTGATTGGATGAATGTTGTCCTCTAATGGGAGACCTTCACCATAAATGTCGTTGCTTCCATCTAAATCATCTATGGGAAAATCATCAAAATCTCTTACTTCATTTTCAAGTTCACAATCACTAAGATTATGAATTTCTTTATCTTTATCACCTAGCAAAAAAGAACAAAAACAAATTGTATTCAAAATTTTATAAAGATCTAATAAAGAAGTCATAAGTCATAACTCACAAGATTTAAAACCTACTTACCATTTTCATCTTCCTCTTGAGCATCCCTATGAAAGACACTTGGCCATTCTTCATTTGGTTCATTTGGACTCTCTTTTGCAGCTATCCACTCATCATCTGAAGAGATATCCTCCAAAGAAAAATGGGCAGGCTTCTCTTATTAAAAAAAAAAAAAAAGGGCGGGCTACTTTTTATCAAAAAAAAAAAAAAAGGGGGCAGGCTACTAACATACTAAAAAGTAAAAATCAGCCCAATACAAGCTAAATTTTCATTGGAGGTCCAAAAAAAAAACTCAAAAAATCCGAATAAACCTTGTGCAGTAGAATTGTATAGAATCGGAAGCAAATCGGGATTCTAAAGATTCTAAGATTCAAATCGGGATTCTATTAAGATTCTACCACATTTAAGATTCAGTTAAGATTCAAATCGTTTTCATAATATTGAATCGTAAAATCGTAAGATTTTAAGATTCGAATCGGGATTTTAATAACCTTGGTCTATACTCTATAAACTCGAAACAATTGCTAATCTACCCATTACCTCTAAAAGAAAACTTTTAAGGCTTTAACAGAACATTATGAATCTCTAACAATAATTTTGTTACAAATAATTCAAAAGGCAATACTAATGATGTATTGTTGCCAACGTTGTTATCCCAATTTTTGAAAATCTTAAAAACAAAATTGTGAAAAATCGAAATTGATGAAATTGATTTTAGTTCGTTGGTATTTTGTTAATATTGAATAGATTTTAATTTGAATTATATGAATTTTTTCGTTTATACAAACCAAGTTAAGGTTTCGATATCTGCCTTTTATTTATTTTTATTTTTTTCTATGTTATTTTCATTTTTTTGACTAAGTTAGGTCTTAATGTTGGTTGAGTTTGAAGTTCTTTTCTTTTTTTTGGTCTCTGTTTTATGGTAATGCCTTCTTTTATTGGAAAAAAAATAAAAAAAATTTGCAGTTTTTTGTAGACTAATTAAGAGAAATTTCCCATGGCTACACAAGAATGGGTAAGGTTGGTTTCATCAGCTTCTTTGGTGTAGTTGTTTTATGGAAATGGAAATTTAATGTTCTTCGCCGTAATTTGTTTTTGTATATTTTCTTTGATTGGTGACCATTGTAATGCTTGTGGTATCTTAGCTAGCAATAAAAAGATTCAATCGTAATAAGATTCAAAAATTTATTCCTTTAATTTTCCTTCATTTTAATAAAACAAAATTTTTATTTTTTAAAAAAAATTAAAATGAATATTATTTTTACCAAATGTGTTTTTTTATTTAATTTTAAATTTTTTATTAAAAGTTAAAATTTAAAATGAAAATTTTATTTTTTATAATAAATGGTCACGTATAAATCAATCATAATTGACGGAAGTGAGAGATAGTTATCAATTTTATAATTTTTTATACCTTGGGGTCATTTACACGAATTTAAAAGTAAAAAGATCTTTTTACAGTTGGCCCAAACCTCAGGACTCTTTTTGAAATTTGGTCTTTTATTAATTCTCTTCTTCTGCACACTATTATTGACAGTCAACTTATTGTTCTTATTTACTCAAAAAAATAAAATAATAAAAGAACTTATTGTCCTTGTCATTTTGTGCATGTGTGTTCCAAGTTCAATAATCAATATAACTCATTCTTCACTCTCATTTGGTTATCAGTGCATTCCATATCCTTGTTCTGCGCACGGTGTCCATTGAATTTCGCTTCTGAAAGAGAATACGTCCTTTGATTTCCTTGCTTTCATTTGTACTTTGAATTAATATTGGTTGCAGTTTTCATTCTGTCATCCTCTCAGTTTGTTTCCACTGAACTCCACTTCTCAAAAAAAAAAAAAAAAAAAGCTACATATATACTACCAAGTTTCCACTTCGATTTTTGTTGCAGTTATCGTGTTATTAGCCTCTCAGTTGGGTTTTTCTTACCTACCAAAAAACAAAAAAAAAAATAGTGCCAACTTTTTTCTTTATACTCATTCAGCATAGGAACTATCCATGATCTACCAAGTCAAGGCCAGGGAGTAGAAAAACAGCTTGCTACGTTTTGTGCGAAGGAGAGAGGTAAACTTCCTTCAGTTTATTATAATTTTGTTCGATTTGAATTGTGTTTTAAACATAAGTGAGAGGCCCAAGGAGAATCAATGACTTTAGCTTTATGAAGTGTAGTTTTCGATCAAGTGTGCTACTGTACCTTGGGTTGGGGATTTTGTTCTTAATTGATTTCTTTTTTGATTAGTGATTTTGGTTTCTGATTCTTATTGCAGTTGCTGCTATGGCCTTTCTAAACTGATTTTAATTTGCTCTACTTCTCAGTACAAGAAAACAAAGGTAAAGAAAATAGGGAAAAAAAGAAAAGGAATTAATGATTATCAATTTTTCACGTTTACTCTTTTGTTCAGCATATAGTTACTATCCTTGCTCAACTGCTTTGCAGTCCGAGTGGATGCACTGGAAAACAACCTGCTTCTGTTCTCTGTTGACAAGTTAATTGGTAGCCTGAAGAGAGGTACTTTCAACATTTCCCTTTTTCGTATTAATCCGTTGTTTGATTTGATTACTATGAAGCATGGGTACGTTTTCGGATACCAGTACGGTAGGGTAGTACGACAATTTCTAAAAAATTAGGGTACGGGTACGGCGGGTATATTTATTAAATATATTATTTTTTATATATTGTTATGCTTAATTTTTTCATATCTTCTTAAACATATGTGAATTTAAGAGCAATCATGAATAATAAAATACATTCATTACCATTAAATGGTAGTTAGAGTACAAACCAAGATCCAAAAAACTAAATAAAAGAAGTGTTTAACATTGAAACCAAAATAAAATAAAAGATAAGTGTTCAAGAGATTCGATTGAAGGTAAGACTAACGAAAAAATATTAGCTATTTCTTGCTTATTTGATGAAGTGTTCAACTTTTTTTTTTTTTGGGTACTGCAGAAGTACCCAAGGGGTACCAATACCCGATAAGTACCTGGTACGGGTACGGCACCATTTTAGGAATACCCATGCTTCTTAGTTTGATTATCTTGTCGTACTTTGTTGTCATCATAGTCCTCATTAGCATCAGCCTCTTTATTTCAATTTTTATCGAAATTTTAGTTAACCCCTTACATCAAACTCAGTACGCTTTAGACATTTAGCTAAAAAATGGTACGCTTTAGACAAACAAATAGTATGAAAACGTACAGTGTCTTGCACTATCGAGCGAGGCCATTTAGATTGTAGTCTTGTATTTCATTTTTCATGATTTTTCCCACAGACCTAACGTCTCTCTCTCTCTCTCTCTATCTCCACGTTGCTGCCAAAACGAAGCTGGATGTGATTTTTGGGAGTGATTTTACTTGGCTTTTCTCAGTTAAAAGCTTTTCGAAGATATGTGAGAAAATTTTGATTTTTCTCACAAAAA
Organism: Fagus sylvatica; assembly: GCA_907173295.1. Lineage (NCBI taxonomy): Eukaryota > Viridiplantae > Streptophyta > Magnoliopsida > Fagales > Fagaceae > Fagus > Fagus sylvatica. The sequence continues at coordinate 17,949,895 of OU015761.1, forward strand.
ATCACATGATTTGTTTGTCTTTGAGAATGAATGAGAGTAGACAAGATGTGGACAACTTTTTTTTCTTTTTTTTGGTATTAAAAATATGTGATTTATGAATTTGTTTGCATGCGAAATGCTAGGACAGCTGATAGAGAAGATGATGAAATTGGGAAAACTATGGAAATAGAAAACAAAATTATCAAGGGTAAGAAAAAATAATAAAAAATCTAAATTGTATTTAAATGGTTGGTTATTTAAAATAGAAAAAGTTGGGGGTTTTACCTAAAACTTTCTTTACCCTAGTGAGAATGCTTTAACTTGGTTTTACATGACACTGCCCTAAAAAAGAAAGGGCAGGAAATAGAGAGAATAAAAGAAAGTGTAGAACCAAGAAGGAGATTGTTTATTCTTGGGTTAATTACACTTTGCTTACATGTGATTTGAACTTTGTTATTTATTCACCTAAGTTATGCTCCGTTAGTCAGACGTCACCCACCTCACGATTTTACGTTTAAAAACACTTTTAAACACATGAAAAAACAACATAAGAGTAATCAAAACCCATTAGAAATAAAAACCACGAGGGAATTCAAAACGAAACCCAGAAAATCAATTGACTAAAGAGAACTCTTACTAGTATGGAAGTCAAAACTAGCATTCATAACTAAGAAACTTCTAGCCTAAACCTTAATTTTTTGCCCAAATGGAGCTCACACTCTTTTAAACTTTTTGTACCACCAGTGTCAGCAAGATTTGTCTGGAGCTTAGATTGACTACTAAAGCATGAAAAGTTGAAAACACCAAGCTAGAACTTCCCAACCAGAAATTTAGAAAACCAAAAAGGTTATTTAATTGGCTAACTGTCACTTAATCCTAAATTTTGCAATTTCAATTGCAGGCAAACTTTGTTTGATATAAAATCAAACTTTTTCAAAGTAGTTACAAATTTTGAATTAAAATTGCTTAATCTAACTTTTTACTTCAAAAGGGTGTGCTTGGTTCAGTAATGCCTCAATGATGAGGACTTTCTTCGTATGACACCAAACAAAGTATGAAGGATGAAATAAAATTATAGATCAAATAACATAAATACATAGAGACATTTTGCATTAAAACTTACAAAGTACAAGTACAATAAAAACAACTTACAAACACTAATGAACACACTTGAATACACTTGAAGAACACATGAACACACTTTAGATCACAACGGATCTCTTGCACATGGGTTGTGGAAGTTGAAGAGTTGTGAGAGATAGTTTCTTTGAAGAATAAACCTTATTAATAGTCATAAGGGTGGTTATTTCCATCAAATAACTACCCATCAATAACTGCTTTTGGTGGTTTATTTTTAGGAAAATAAGTACCCCCAATAGTTTGGAGATCATAACACATGTCATCCACATTGTTAACTTTAAAGAGATAGAAGCACAGAGAGACAGAGAATAATCTTTGTATTGAGTATCCTGAATAATCATGTACAGGTAAGAGACTATATATATGCCTAAACTAGGGTACGGTATAGTAAATACATAGGAAACCCTATACTAGTATAATAAGAACGATATATATAAATATACATATGCTAACATCCCCCCTCAAACTCAAAGTGGTTTGACAGAAGCCATCTTGAGTTTGGAAACAAGATTACGAAAGCGGCCAGGAAGAGAAGTCTTTGTAAAGATGTCAGCAGTCTCATCAAATGAGCTAACCGAGAGAAGATGCAAGGTGCTGGTAGACAAATAATGACGCACCTGATGACAATCAATCTCATCAATATGCTTGGTGCGCTCATGGAAAACATCATTATACGCAATCTGAATAGCACTATGATTGTCACAATGTATGACAGTTGGCAAAGAATGTGTAAGACCCATATCTTCTAACAGCTAGCAAAGAGCGAGAAGTTCAGAGGTAGTATCAGCTAGAGCACGGTACTCTGCCTCAGTGCTAGAGCGAGACACAATATTTTGTTTCTTACTACGCCAGGAAATAAGAAAGTCCTCCAAAAAGAAACAAAAGCCAGTAGTAGAGCAGCGGTTAGTAGGATCCCCTATCCAATCAGCATCAGAATAAGTACTAAGGTCAAGTGTGGAGTGAGTGGAGAAGTGAAGACCATAAAACATTGTGCCCTTGATATAGCGGAGAATGTGAATCACTATAGCATAGTGTGTACAGTGGGGAGCAACCAAGAATTAACTCACCAAATGGACAGCATGAGCAATATCAGGGCGGGTCACAATGAGATAGACTAAGCTGCCAACAAGCTAATGATAGAGAGTGGCATCACTGAGAGGTGTGCCATCCAAGGGAGCAAGACGAGCATTCATCTCAAGGGGTGTAGAAACAATTTTAGTGTCAGTCAGGCCAACACGAGATAACAAGTCAGAGGCATACTTGGCCTAAGAGAGATAATAGCTAGTGGAATCAGAAGAGACCTCAAGGCCTAGAAAGTAACTCAGATGACCAAGATCCTTCATCTAAAATTGTTGGTGGGGAAATTGCTTGAAATCAGAAATGCCAAAATGATCATCCCCAGTAATGATCATGTTATTAACAAATAGTAGAATAAGAATCATACTTTATTAGATCAGCTGATAAATAGTGTTGTACCATGGGGACTGGATGAGAAGCCAAACTGATGCACAATACTGCTAAACTTGGCAAACCAAACTCGAGGAGCTTGCTTAAGACCATAAAAAGGGCGACGAAGAAGACAAACTTTGTTTAGACAGTCTCAATAACTTAGAGGTGCCTGCATATAGATTTCTTCATTGAGATCACCATTTAAAAAAATATTCTTAACATCCATATGAAAGAGAGTCCTTTAATGAACTACAGCAATAGCAAGAAGACTGCGAACAAAGGTAATACGAGCAACATGGGCAAAAGTCTCCTCATAGTCAATCCCATATTCCTGAGCATATCTCTTGGCAACAAGACGAGCTTTATACCGTTCTATAGTGCCATTAGATTTGGACTTGATCTTGTAGAGCCATTTACAACCAATGGTAGATTTACCACGAGGCAAATCAACCAAATCCCAAGTGTGAGTCTTCTCTAAAGCCTGAAGTTCCTTTTTCATTGCTTGCTGCCAAAGAGGATTAGTACAGGCCTCACGATAGGTGTAAGGCTCATGAAGGGAAAGCATAGCTGAAAAATAAGAATAATCACGCAAATGAGCAAGAGGTGCTCTTACCTGATCAGAGCGACAAAGGGGGAGGGGAGGAGTCTGATCAGTGACAGGATCCACGGGCGGTGCAGGTTCTTTGGGAGAAACTAGAGAGTCAGCGGGAGGAGCAGCAAGAGGAAGGTCAAGAGGGGCAGTAAGAGGAAGGAGAGAAATCTGATCAAGGATAGGATCCATAGTTGGTGGAGGTGTTAGAGGAGAAACCAAAGAATCAGCAGGAGGGATATGAAGAATTGCAGAATGGTTTGGAGAGGTATCATGAGGAAATAAAGGCAGTGAGAGATTAGTAAAAAAGGAAGGGGTGGAACAAGCCTTAAACTTAGAGAGGAAATTGAATGTGGTGTGTTCCCAGAAAACAACATGACGAGAAATGTGAAGACGCTAAAAGATAGGATCCTAACAACGATAGCCATTATGTTCAATCTCATACCCAAGAAAAAAATACAGATGAGAGCAAGGTTCTAATTTGGAATGTTCATGCGGCTAAAGTAAATAAAGCATGTGCAACCAAAGATATGAAGAGAAGAATATAAAGGTGGAGTACCATAGAGACATTCAAAGGGAGACAAATTTTGGAGAGATGAGGATGGAAGACGGTTAATGGTGTAGACAGCAGTGAGGGTGGCTTCCTCCCAAAAACGTTCAGGATAGGAGGCAGAAATGAGGAAAGCCCTAACAGAGTTAAGTATGTGGCGTTGTTTGCGTTCAACTCTACCATTTTGTTGAGATATTCTTGCACAGGAACACTGAATAATGATGCCTTGTGTGTGAATGAAATCAAGGAATTGAGAGTCTCTATATTCCATGGCATTATCAGTACGGAAGACTTTAATAGCTTTTGAAAACCGTGTGGAGATCATTTGGGCAAAGGTGCAATAGATTTGAGCTAATTCAGAGCGATTGTGCATAAGGTAGATCCATGTATATCGAGAGAAATCATCAATAAATATGACATAATATTTAGATCCGCCTACAGTAGTAGTGGGGCTAAGTACCCACATATCAAAGTGAATCAAATCAAAAAGGCATGAGAAAAATAGTCACTATTATTAAAAGATAAAGTTGGTTGTTTGGCCAACTGACAAGATACACAGTCAAATGTTTGACTTGACCCAAGAAACCACTAGAAATTAAAAAGCGAAGTTTTTGAACTGACACATGACCTAAACGTAAATTCCAAAGACTCAACGGAAAAACAAAAACAGTATGAGCAACATGAGATTAAGGGGGTGTTGGTGTGGAAGGTAGGTGGAGTGAAGTGAGTTCGAACATCCGTCCCACTCTACAGCATGTCCAAAAAACCTGATTTGTCCGAGGATCCTGCACACGACAACCAGAAGAACCAAATCACAAGTCAAAACCAAGTTCACATAATTGACCAATAGAGATGAGATTAAGAGTGAGGTTGGGAATAAGATATGTGTCAGATAGAGACAGTGTAGGGGTGGAAACAGAACCAGTATGGTTGGCAGTAATGTGCGAGTCATTAGCAGTTTGAATAAGAAGAGCATGAGTAGTAGGAATGACAGAAGAAAATAACTAAGAGTCAAGAGACATATGATTACAACAAGCATAGTCAAAATACCAAGTGTTACTTGAGACAGCAGAGGAAACCTTATCAAAGGTAGACATAAATTGTTTGACCATGGTAAAGACCAATGGTCCTAACTCACTAACCAAAACAGATGATAGAGAGGGATTTAAGGGTGATTCATTAGCAGCAGCAACAGAGTGATTAACAAGCCTTGGAAGAATTCCTGATTGGCCTAGCTTGGGAGGATTGGTTGGGCAGTTGTAGATAATGTGATAAATCTTGTGACAATACCGACATTGGATGGTATTGCATTTAGACAAAAGATGTCCCTACTTATGACAGTGTTTGCAGTATTTCAGACCATTCCTAGATGAGGAAGGGTGAGAAAGACGAGCAAAAGTAGCAAGACCACATCAGAGTGATGTGGTTGAAGAGTGCAAAGATAGGTCTCATGAGAGAGAAGTTGACTCATAGCAAATTCTAGAGTAGGAAGAGGGACCTGCTGAAGTAAAGCAGCACGAACTAGTTCAAACTCAGATGTCAAGGCCACCAGGAACTGGATAAGACAGAACTGATCTCGTTTAGTGGCTAAGATTGTTGCATCCACAGGATCCTTGACAATATGGGCGGACTGCTCCAATTGATCCCAAATAGTTTGCATACCAGACAAGAACTCATTGATCGGTTGTTTAGCTTGTTTCATGTTGATAAGAAGACCCCAAAGTTGAAACTAGTGAAAGAAGCCAGCAGTAGTATAGTGATGACTCAGAAGATCCCAAACATCCTTAGCGTTGTCATAGAGACCAAATTGCTGATGAATGGTAAGTACAGTAGAGTGGTGGAACCAAGTGATGATCTGGTGATTCTTGCAATCCCAATCTTTAAGATGATCAGTGAACTTCGTATTGTCTTCATCCTTAGAACAAACAAGAGCTAGGATTTCAACTATGACATAACGCCATAAACGATGGCCTTTGAGAAAGCTACGCATGTCTTGGGACCACATGACATAGTTGTGCCCATTGAGAATAGTGGTAACAATCTTGGGAAACTCTGTTTTATCCATTGGAAATGGATAAAAAAAATATAGAAAATACCTGAAAAAGAAAAGAAGAGAAAACACAATAATGGGTGAGTTTTTTTTTTTTTTTTTTTGGGTTTGCTGACTTCAGCAAACTAGGGCTGACATCAGCGGATCAAGGGCCCGGGTCATCTCACGGGTTGCAGATTGATTCATGGGTTACGGGTTATAGGATGTGGATCTGATAGCAAAAAGAGGTTGGATGTTTGACTGGAGTGTGGCAGCATGTCCGTTGTTGGTTGGTGGAGATTTCTGAGTGTTTAGTAGATCATTGGACGAGCTTTCCAATGGTAGGTAGCACGGTGAGATTGGAGCAACGTAGCGGCAGCGGCGAGGGTTCAAAGTTACAGATTATGCAAGAACTTCCACTGCGCGTGGTGGCGCGTGGGTCTAAGCAGGTGGTATGGAAACCACTGTGCCAAAAACTTAATTGGCTCTGATACCATCTTAACTTTAGAGAGAGAGAGACAGAGAACAATCTTTGTATTGAGTATCCTGAATAATCATATACAGGTAAGAGACTATATATATGCCTAAACTAGGGTACAGTATAATAAATACATAGGAAATCTTAGGTAACCCTAAACTAGTATCATAACAACAGTATATATAAATATACATATGCTAACACACATCATGGAAGTTATTGGTGGTTACATCCTACCATTAACATCCTCCATGAAAGTTGGAAATAACGACTCATGTAAATGGAAGTTACAAATAATTTTATTTCTATATAAGTACACATATAATAGTAATTTTGTTCTTAATTGATTTCTTTTTTTATTAGTGATTTTGGTTTTTGATTCTTATTGCAGTTGCTGCTATGGCCTTTCCAAACTGATTTTTATTTGCTCTACTTCTCAGTACAAGAAAACAAAGGTAAAGAAAATAGGGAAAAAATAGAAGAAGGAATTAATGATTATCAATTTTTCACATTTACTCTTTTGTTCAGCATATAGTTACTATCCTTGCTCAACTGCTTTGCAGTTCAAGTGAAGGCACTAGAAAACAACCTGCCTCTATTCTCTGTTGACAAGTGAAGAGAGGTACTTCATTTCAATAATTCCCTTTTTCATATTAATCTTTTGTTTGATTTGATTATCTTGTTGTACTTTGTACTTTGTATTTTACATTAAACTCAATACGCTTTAGACAAACAAACAATATGAAATGTACTGTCCTGAGCAAGGCACTATAGTCCAACATTTCGTATTTCATGATTTTTCCCTGTCTCTCTCTCTCTCCACGTTGCTGCTGAAACGAAGGTGGATGTGGTTGAGCGGTGAGATAATTGGGTGATTTCTGATTTTTAGGAGTGATTTTTCTTGGCTTTTCTCAATTAAAAAGAGGGCTTTTCGAAGATATGTGAGAAAATTTTGATTTTTCTTATAAAAAATTACATGATTTGTTTGTCTTTGAGAATGAATGAGAGTAGAATCAAGATATAGACAACTTTTTTCTTCTTCTTTTTTTCTTGGTTTTAAAAATCTGTGATTTGTGAATTTGTTTGTGTTAGATTTATGAATAATCTCTGTATATTGAAGTGAATAATACAATACAGTAGAGTGCCTTTATATAAGAGGCATATGAGAATATACAAGGAAAGGGAGTGATGCACAAGTAATGTGCTGTACAAGGAAAGGGAGTGATGCACAAGTAATGTGTTGTACAAGCATATACACGGGCTAGAGCCCAAAGCCCAATGGACTACTAATTATAACATTAACAGCCCCCCTCAAACTCAAGGTGGAGGATGAGAAACCAACTGGAGTTTGGAGACCAGATCACGGAAACGTCCAGTGGGATGTGACTTGGTAAAGATGTCGGCTAGCTGATCGTGAGAGGAAACAGAGATCAACTGGAGGGAACCCTGGAGAAGGTGATGCCGAACAAGATGACAATCGATCTCAATGTGCTTGGTTCTCTCGTGGAAGACATCATTGCGAGCAATCTGAATAGCACTCCTATTGTCACAGTAGATAGGAGTAGCAGAAGAAGTGGACACACCTAAATCCTGTAGTAACCATCGTAACCAGAGGAGTTCAGATGTGGTATCAGCAAGGGCACGATATTCAGCTTCTGTACTAGAGCGAGCCACAACAGACTGTTTCTTGCTTCGCCAAGAGATCAAAGAGGAGCCAAGGAGAAAGCAATAACCAGTAGTGGAGCGACGATCAGTAGGATCCCCTGCCCAATCGGCATCAGAGTAGGCTCTCAAAGTAAGTGGAGACTGAGCAGAGAAGTGAAGACCATGGAAAAGAGTGCCCTTAAGGTATCGAAGGATGCGCAGGACAGCAGCATAGTGAGTCGATCGAGGAGCAGACATAAACTGGCTCACCTGATGAACTGCATATGAGATGTCTGGTCGAGTGACTGTGAGATAGACTAGGCTGCCAACCAATTGCCGATAAAGAGTAGGATCAGGCAATAGTTCTCCAGAGGAAGGAGTCAAGCGCGCATTAAATTCGATCGGTGTATCAAGAATCTTATGATCAGTAAGGCCAGCTCGAGACAGAAGATCGGAGGTGTACTTGGCTTGAGTGAGGTAGAAACCATCATCAGAGGAGGTAATCTCAAGACCCAAAAAGTAACTGAGGTGGCCAAGGTCTTTCATCTCAAAATTCTGACTTAGGAAAGCCTTAAGTTCTTGAATCCCACTGAGGTCATCACCTGTAATAATCATATCATCAACATAAAGAAGAAGCAAAATGGTACCTTTGCCGGTGCGACGGAGGAAGAGGGCAGAATCATAAGAACTTATGGAAAAACCCAGTCGAGAAACTGTAGAGCTAAACTTAGCAAACCAAGCTCGAGGTGCCTGTTTCAAACCATAAAGGGCACGACGTAGTCGGCACACCTTGTCAGGTGGATGAGAAAGGCCAGGTGGAGGTTGCATATAGACTTCTTCACTCAAGTCTCCATTGAGGAATGCATTTTTGACATCCATCTGAAATAGCTTCCACTGACGAGAGGCTGCAACAGCCAATAGGGTGCGGACAGATGAAAGGCGAGCAACTGGAGCAAAGGTTTCCTCATAATCAATGCCATACTCCTGTGTAAAACCTTTGGCAACAAGACGAGCTTTGTATCGCTCAATGGATCCGTCAGACCGAGTTTTGATTTTGAACACCCACTTACAACCAACCACAGATTTTTCAGGAGGCAGATCAACCAGGTCCCAAGTACGGGTTCTAGATAATGCATCAAGTTCCTCAGCCATTGCAGCCTGCCATAAAGGGTTAGAGGAGGCCTCACGATAGGAGTGAGGCTCGTGCAGTGTAGCAAGGGCAGTGTAACAATGGAAATCACGTAAATGAGAGGGAAGAGTTGTTACCCGAGAGGAACGACGAAGTGTGGTTGCAGGGGCAGGATCCTCTGAAGGTGCAGGAGCCGGGGATTCAGGCGAAGAATGAGGCGTCTCTTGAGAGGATGAGCCAGAAGAGTGGTCAGATGACTCAGTCTGTGGAATGGAGGTAGACACTTCTGGAGAGGGAGGAAACGACTCTAGAGAAGGAGGAGACACTTCGGGAAAAAGATCTGAGAGAGAAGAGAGGGAGAAAGAGGGACGAAATTGAGATACCTCAGTGAACAGACGATGTTCCCAAAAGACAACATGACGGGAGATGCGAAGGCGATGAGCAATAGGATCATAACATCGATATCCTTTTTGAGTTTCACCATAACCAAGAAAGCAACAAAGGCGAGAACGAGGCTCGAGTTTGTTGTGTTCATGAGGCTGAAGAAGGACGAAACAAGCAGAGCCAAAGGATCGGAGATGTTGATAGTGGGGTGGAGATCCAAAAAGGCGCTCATAAGGAGTCTGATTAGAAATGGTTGGACTTGGAATACGATTGATGGCATGGGCAGCAGTGAGGACAGCTTCTCCCCAAAAGGGTACAGGAACTTTGGAAGATAGGAGGAGAGCACGAACTGTGTCAAGGATGTGTCGAAGTTTTCTTTCGGCTCTTCCATTTTGCTGAGAGGTGCCTGGGACATGAGAATTGATGTACAGTTCCATGGGAATATAGAATGTGTTCAAATGCATGTTGGGTAAGTTCACGTGCATTGTCAGAACGAAAAACTTTAATTGTTTTGGAAAATTGAGTTTTGACCATGTTTGCAAAGTTACGATAAATGTTTAGTAATTCATCACGAGAACGCATAAGAAAAACCCAACTATAACGAGAATAATCATCAACAAACACAACAAAATAACGAGATCCACCAAGACTATTAATAGGGGAAGGTCCCCAAACATCAGAATGAATTAAGTCAAAAATTCCAGTAGACATGGACTCACTATTTTGAAAAGGCAAAGCAGGTTGTTTTCCTAATTGACATGAAACACAATCAAAATTGTCCTTAGACACTGGACCTAATAAACCCCTAGAGACTAGCTGTTGTACCCGGGAAGATGATGCATGCCCGAGCCGAGAATGCCAAAGTGATAAGGAAGGTGAAGATGAGGTAGCAGCAGAGACACCAGTAGCAGGAAGACGAAGACTGGAAATCTCAAACAGACGCCCAATTCTACGGCCGGTCCCAAGTTCCTGCCCCGTCCGGGGATCCTGCACAATACAACCAAAGTAATCAAGAATAATGCGATAACCAAGTTCAGCTAATTGACCCACAGATAGTAGATTATAAGAAAGTTTAGGCACATGAAAGACATCGGAAATAGAGAGTTTGGAAGTAGAAACGGTGCCTATACTACGAACAAGCATAGTGGAGCCATTAGCTGTGTGAATAGTAGGTGCATGACGGGCAGAGCTAGTGTGGGAGAAAAAGGATGGATAAGGTGTCATGTGGTTGCAGCAGGCAGAGTCAAGGAGCCATGAGGAGAACTTACCAGGCAGGACAGAAAGAGCAGAGGAAGAGGATGCATTACCAGCCCGGACGAGAGCCTGAGCGATGATGTCTTCTAATTGATCTGTGGTGAGTGTGATGGCGGATCCAGAGTGTGCAGGAGCAACAGCAGCAGTGGGTGTCTGATCAGTATCACCATGAGTAACAGCAGCAGTGCTTCGATTACGGCGAAAACAAGTCTCAATAGTGTGGCCATGCTTCTTGCAATATCGGCAGAATTTGTTGGATTTCCGATCTGAACGACGAGTATTCGGGCTAGACTGATTCAGAGTCGGACTGCTGAAGGGGTGCAAGAGGTGATGTAGTAGCCAAGACATTGAGCTTGTTCTGAGCTTGTAAGGTCTGGAGACGAGTCTCCTCACGAACAAGGTCATTGAGTGCTGCGTCTAAAGATGGAGTAGGTAGTTGGTGAAGCAACTGACCACGGACAGGCTCATAATCATCATGCAAGGCCATAAGAAATTGGTAGAGACGCATTTGATCACGACGGGTAGCATACTTCATTGCATCATTAGGAGTATCCCATGGTGGATCAGAGAGATCAAGTTGGTCCCATATGAACTGGAAACGAGCAAAGAAGTCATTGATAGACTGGCCAGGGTCTTGCCGAATCTGATACTGTTCAATTGAAAGTTGATATTCCCGAGTGCCATGTGAGGAGGAATATCGTTTGGCGAGCATATCCCAAGGCAGTACGAGCATCATCAAAATTTCCCAGTAGATTAGAAATGGATGGGATGGAGGTATTGCGTAGCCAAGTAAGAATCTGGTGATTGTTACTATCCCATTCAATCAGACGGATCCTGAAAGCATTTTCATCCTCAGAGGAGCCCTTGACTGGCTTCTTCATCTCACCAGTGACATAAAACCATAGTTTTCGTCCTTTAATGAAGCTGCGCATAGATTGAGACCAAACAAAATAATTTCGACCATCCAAAGTAACATGAATGGGGTGAGAGATCTCAGTTTGAGCCATTTAGACACAAGATATGCAAAAACAGACAGCAAAAATGGAATCAGGACGAAAAACTGAGTAAGAAACACCTGGGTTGCAAAAAGTCAACGCGGTCAAACGGTCAAAGTCAACACCCAAAAGTCAACGGTCAAAAGTCAACGCCCAAAGTCAACGGTCAACGGTCAAAAAGTCAACGGTCAACGGTCAATGGATGACGTGGCAGTCAACGGTGGTCAACGGTCGCTGACGTGGCGTTAGGGCTGACGTGTCTAGGGCTGACGTGGCGTCACAGGAATGAGTTGGCGCGTGGACGTGCGCGTGACGTGGCGTGACGGCAGGCAGAATCTCTGATCGGCGCGTCCGGCGTCGGATGGCGGTGATTTTTGCGCGGCTGAGATCGTTTTCGAGAGATCTTTCCAATGGTGGTGGAGGTGTTTCGATTGGAATCCTGGAGAGGAAGTTCCAACGAAGGCAGTGAGTCTTTGGCGATTGTTCAACCTTTGACGGCAGTGGGCACACCGGAATTCTGACGGCGGTGGCGGAGCAATACCGGAGATGGTTGAGGCAGCGGAAGAATGCCAGAAAAGAATGCTAGGACAGTAGATAGAGAAGATGCTGAAATTGGGAAAACTGAAGAAGAAAACAAAATTATCAAGGGTGAGAAAAAATAATAAAAAAATCTAAATAATATTTAAATAGTTGGTTCTTTAAAATAGAAAAAGTGGGGGGTTTTACCTAAAACTTTGTTGATCCTAATGTGAATGCTTTAACTTGGTTTTACTTTACTGCCCTAAAAAATAAAGGGTAGGAAAAAGAGAGAATAAAAGATAGTGTCCTTGGGTCAATTACACTTTGTCTACCTGTTATTTGAACTTTGTCATTTTATACACCTAAGTTATGCTCTGTTACACAGATGTTACCCATCCTGCGATTTTCCTTTCAAAAACACTTTAAACACATAAAAACCAACATAAGAAGAATCAAAACCCATTAGAAATCAAAACCACAAAGGTAATCCAAAACAAAACCCAGAAAACCAATTGACTAAAGAGAACTCTTACTAGCATGGAAGTCAGAACTAGCATTCATAACTAAGAAACTCTAGCCTAAACCTTAATTTTTTGCCCAAATGGATCTCACACTCTTTTAAACTTTTTGTACCGCAACCAGTGTCAGAAAGATTTGTCTGGAGCTTAGATTGACTAAACTAAAGCATGAAAACACCAAACTAGAACTTCCCAACCAGACATTTAGAAAACCAAAAAGGTTATTTAATCGGCTAATTGTCACTTAATCCTAAATTTTGCAATTTCAATTGCAGGCAAACTTTGTTTATATGAAATCAAATTTTTTATAATATATATATATATATATATATATATATATATATATATATATATATATATATACATATATATACAGCTTTGAAATGATGAAACTCGCAGAAAGAAGCAAAATTGTACGAATTGCTAACAAAGATTAACATTTGACGAAATAAAAGGTGAACCCAATTGCAGAAAGTAATAAATTCAATCAAATTTCAGGAGGGTTTATAAAAAGGTGAACCCAATTGCAGAAAAATTCTAAACAAGAAACCCTCCAAATTGACTTAACCCAAAAGTGACGCGAGAATTAACACCAAAGCTCTTATTCAAAATTAAAGCACAAAGGAAATTCAAAACAAAACCCAAAAAACCCCAATTCCCGCATAGCTTTTTGTCCCTCAAATTTTCTCGGAAACCCAATAGAAACCCACCACTCTCCATCAAAAACCAATATATGAAAACCAAATAAATGACATACAAAACCCCATAAAAATAAAACCCTAGAGAGAGAGAGATTAGGGTACCAGTTGTTTGGCTTGGATTGTGGAGAAGACAATCAGCTTATGGAAATAAGGGCGTGGCATTTCCATAAATATTGTGTTTCTTTTTAGGGCAGCCACAAAAAAACAAAAAGGGTAAATTGCACTACATTCTCATAAGGTATTGCGGAACGAGAATAAACCACAAACTTAAGCCGAAATGACACTCCCACCCTTCAGGTTTGACATAAAACTATCATGGGTCATTTCATTACTAATCTTAACACAGGGGCGGAGCCAGCAAAATAGTTTAGGGTGGGCTAATTGCAAAAAAAAATATTTTTCACTGGGCTAATTGCCTAAAAAAAAAAAAAAAAAAAAAAAAAAAACCCCTTAATTGGGCTATAGCCCAGCCAAGCTACAATGTGGCTCTGCCACTATCTTAATAGAATATTATGTTACTTAAAAGATCTTGAATTTTTTCTTTTTTAAAGACTCTCCTCTTGTTAAAGGTTTGGTAAAAAAAAAATATTCTTTTAAGATTAGTAATGGAAAAACCCATGACATTTTTATGTCAAACCTGAATGGTGAAATTATCATTTCGGCTCAAGTTTGGGATTTATTGTTGTTTTACAATACATCAAGGGAGGGTAGTGTAATTTACCCACACAAAAATTTAGTCAATCACAACAGCAACAACAACAACAAAACAGAGCATTGATAGAAACTTGAAACTTTGAGTTGTGAGTTGTGATTGTCCTTCGAAAACCTTAAAAAAGGCTTTTGTTTGATTTTGGTTTGGTTTCAGTTTTCAGATCTAGATCATTTTAGGTTCTTCTTCTTCTCTTCTTTGTCTCTTGTCTCTCTCACTTGGCTTTGGCTTTGGGTTTGTAGAGTCAAACAACGTTTTTAAACCTTTTAACACCCCCCCACCACCACAACACAACACTAAGAAATTAAAGTACATTAGAAATCCAAACCTAAGAACACTAAGAACAGTGTTCTAAAAATTTTTGGTTTCTACTGGGTTTGATTCCTTTTATATTGTTTTTCATGTGTTTAAAGTATTTTTCAAATGGAAAATCGCGAGATGGGTAACGTCTGTCTAACGGAGCATACATCAGGTGGGTAAAATGACAAAGTTCAAACCACAAGTAAGCAATGTTAAAACGAGCCAAACCACAGGTAGACAAAGTGTAATTAATCATTTATTCTTTTAACATTAATAAGCCAAGCCCTACTAAAAAGAAGAGTAGTTAAAGATCTTTAAAATTTTGGAAAAAAAAAATCTCCAATCAACATGGTTTTGTGGTGAAAGTGAAACACTGACAAATGTATTTCAGCCGCCAAGATTCTTTTGGTTTATTGTCATCATCCAGTGTTTGCATAGGAAGAATTTGAGCCCCTCACATTGCAAAGATTTAAAAAGTATTTCAAGTTAAGGTGTTGTTAGTTGTTACTTCCACTATAAAAAAGAAAAAGCTTTTTTCCCAACCTTTTGAATTACTTGACAAAATTGCCCAACAAAAACAGAGCTGTAAAGTTGGGTTGAGCACTAAAGTAGTTAAGTTTGGTTTGTTTGCTTTAGTTATGGGTCTCAAGCTAAACTCCAACTTCAATCCACGTTTAACACGAATGAGTGTTTTGACCTAAAGGAGTAAATATTTGTTATACACATGCGATAGAACCAAGAAAAATAAGAAAGAAGGAACCCCAAGAAAGAGCAAGCCTGTAAGTAGGAGCCAGGATCTAGTTCTGTGTGAAAAGCCCATGTTAAGAGAGCTCGAGTAGAGGTTAGTGCTAACTGTTAAGATCTACTTGGTCAGCACACATGCCAAAGTTCCCAAAGTTGAAACTGAGGCAATTACTTTCACCGAGAAAGATGCACGAAGGAATACAACAACCCCACGACAATTCGTCACCATAGTGGTCGCTAACTACTGAAGAGATCTGAAGACCTTTGTATTACAGTAATAGAGGCAAGAAAATAGAGAGAGAGAGAGAGTGATTAGAGAATGCTAGAATGAGTGAAAACCTCCTTGATTAATATCTGGTTTAACACTGTGTATATATACACTGTAATGAACTTAAAACTGATTTAACAAACTTATAACAGATTGAACTTAACTAACTTAAGAGCACATGGGTAGTTAATCAGACTTATCAATTCTGTACAGAAGCTACATGCTGTTTACCAACAACAGAGTTAAACTACAGTAGCTTAGTGTCATCTTCTTCATTCCCCCTCAATCGAATGGGGTTTCAGAGAAACCGTGAGATTGTGACAGAGATCAATGAAACGTTGAGTGGGAAGACTTTTGGTGAAGATATCTGCCAATTGATCAGTAGTTGAAACAAATTTAACCACCAAATCCTTGCGAAGAACACGTTCTCGAATGAAGTGAAAATCAACTTCAATGTGCTTCGTTCAAGCATTAAATACAGGCTTAGATGCAATAGCTAGAGCAGAAACATTGTCGCACCACAAAATTGGAGGTTGTGACAAATAAATACCAAGATCTTTGAGTAAGGTGCGATCCAACACACCTCAATGGTAGCAGTGGCAAGAGCGCGATATTCTGACTCAGTAGAGGATCGAGACACTGTAGGTTGCTTCTTGGCTGACCATGTGATGGGATTAGAACCAAGGTAAACAAGCAGACCTGAAGTGGAGCGACGGTCATCTGGGTCACCAGCCTAATTTGCATCTGAGAATACTGATGAGGATAAAGGACCTGGAGTGAAGGCAATTCCATGATGCAGAGTACATTTGATGTACCTCAAGAGTCTCTTTGTTGCAGTAAGATGAATAGAGGTAGGAGTTGACATGTATTGGCAGACTTGGTGAACAGCAAATGAGATGTCTGGTCTTGTGAAGGTGAGATAATGTAGTGCATCAACTAAACTTCTATAGCCATAAGGATCAGATGAGACATCACCTTCATGAAGAGATAGTCTAGTATTGGGGCTGTAAGGAGTCTTGGTTGGTTTGGAGTCAACCATATGATGCTTGATCAGTAAGTCAGAGGCATACTTTGATTGAGTGATCAGAACATTCTTAGGGGTTCGAGCCACTTGTATGCCAAGGAAATAGTGTAGAGTGCCTAAATCCTTGATATCAAATACTTTACTTAGTTGAAGAATCAAGTGATCTAGGAAGGATGTGGAGTTATTGGTGAGCACTATATCATCTACATAGAGTAGCAAATAAGCTATAACTCCCTTGTGGTGGTAAATGAAGAGAGATGAGTCAGCTGTGGATGCAGTAAACCTCAAGTGAAGTAATTGAGTAGTAAAGCTGTCAAACCATGCTCTAGGGGCCTGCTTGAGGCCATAGATGGACTTTTGTAGTTTGCAAACATAGTGAGAGTTGGTAGAGCCAATGTAGCCCTGAGGTTGTGCCATATAAAATTCCTCTTTGAGTGTTCCATGGAGGAAAGCCTTTTTAACATCGAGTTGTCTTAAGGGCCAGTTTTGTGACATTGCCAATGAGAGTATGAGTCTTACAGTGGGAGGTTTAACCACAGGGCTGAAAGTTTCATCATAGTCAACTCCTTGTTGTTGATGGAAGCCTTTGGCCACAAGTCTGGCTTTGTACCTGGTTATAGTATCATCACTATGTCTTTTTAGTTTGTATACCCATTTGCAACCCACTATGTTATTGTGTGGTGGTGGTGGAACAAGTGACCAAGTGCCTTGTTTCTGTAGAGCATCAAACTCTTCTTGCATTGTAGTACACCATTGAGAGTGTTGAGCTGCAATTTTATAAGAAGATGGTTCTGTGACAGTGTAGTCCACTTGTGCAGGATAACCTAGTTTAGGTTTATGGATGCCACTTTTAGACCTGGTTTGCATAGGATGGTGAGAGGTGGTGTTTGTATTGACTGATATGGGATTAGGAGAGTGTAATGAGGGCTCAGTTATATCTGGAGAGAGAGCTGGGGTCTGTGAGGTAGCTGTCGCATTTGATACAGTTGTGGCATTTGACATAGGGACTGTATTGGTACTATCAGGTGGATTATATGAGGTAGATATGGAGTGTATAGGTAAATGAGATGTCAATAGTGGAGGTATGGGACTATTGGATACAGTGAGTGTATTGGGTATTATGGTTGGACTATTGGATAAAGGAGATGAATCATGTAAAGTGGTTGTATTGTTTAAAAAAGCAAGGCTTTGGGACTAAGTGCAGTAGTGTAAGGTAATGAGTGTATTTAACCAAGACTCAGGTGAAAAGGTAGATGTTTGGGGAGATGATAAGGGCTGTACAGGTGTATTAAGGCCAGGGAATACTGTTTCATTGAACATAACATGTCTAGAAGTATAGAATCTATGTGATAAAGGGTCAAAGCAGATATAACCTTTGGAATTAGATGGATAACCTACAAATATGCAGGGTACAGATTAAGGTTGAAGTTTGTGACTGTTGTATGGGGTAAGTAAAGGAAAGCACTGACAACCAAAAGTCTTGAGGTGAGATATTGAGGGTTTTGAGTTGAATAAAAGTTCCCAAGGTGACTTATTAGACAGTATTGGTGTTGGCAATTTGTGAATTAGATGAGTTGCAGTAGACACTGCATATGACCAACATGAAATGGGAAGGTTTGATTGTGAAAGAAGAGCTAAGGCACATTGTATAATATGTCTATGCTTCCTTTCTGCCACACCATTTTATTGTGGAGTGTGAGGACAGCTGAGTTGATGAACCATGCCATTATTGGCACAAAATGTATGAAATTCATTGGATGTGAATTCTCCCCCACAATCAGTACGAAAGGTTTGAATAGAGTGCTTGAATTGTGTTTTAACTAAGGCTGTGAACTGCTTGAAAATTGAAAATGTATCAAACTTGTGTTTAATCAGGTAGACCCAAGTAAATTTGGTAAACTCATCAACCAAAACTAAATAAAAATGAAATGCATTGATTGAGACAGTGGGAGCTAGACCCCATAGATCAGCACGGACAAGTTGAAATAGAGCAGTCACTTTATTAATAGAAACTAGAAAGGGTAACTGGTGCATCTTGCTAGCAATGCAATGTTTACAATGAGTTGGTACTGAATTGAAATCTAAAGAAGTACAAGGAGACAAAGAAGGAAGAATATTATGGAGAACCTTGGCACTAGGATGTCCTAGTCTTGAATGCCAGAGTTGCCATTTGAGAGTAGAAAATGCAGGATAGGCTGGCTTGTTAACTAATGCAGATCTGCAGAATTGGGAAGAGTGGATGGGATAGACACATCTTTACTCAAACCCTTGTAAAGGAGTCTCCCCATAGGTAAATCCTAAATCAAGAGTTGTTGAGCATCAAAATGACAACTACAATTGTTATCCAAACAGAGTTTATGCATTGACAAAAGATTGGAAGCAATTCTTGGAATATGCAGGATATTTCTAAGTTGGAATTGATGATATTGAGTATGTAATTGAGCATTACCTATGCTTTGGATTGGGAGACTCTAACCATTACATACAGTGACTTGATTAGATCCTTGGTAAGGTGTCGGGGTGTTGAGATTGGAGACATTTGCTGTGATGTGATCAGATGCTCCTGTATCAGTGTGCAAAGTCTTAGAATTCTGAGTGTGTTGGAGGTTTAAGGCACTTGCCATGGTTGCAAGCTTTGTAGGTGGATTCTTTCCTTGATAGGCAAAATCCATCCTATGATAGCAATCAATGGCATTGTGGCCTGCCTTCCAGCAAATTTGACATGTTGGTCTCTCAGGTCTTCCTTGAGATCCAAACTGAGATGGAGGCTGAGAGTTGGAGGTGTGTGGCATCTGTGATGGAGTGGGATAATAGCCAAAGGATCTTCCACCTCTGCCACGATTGGAGGAGTTTCTGCCTCCCCTTCCTTTGTTGTAGCCTTGATTACCATTGAAGCCTCCATTAAAATCAGTGTGAGGTTTTTGATTGTTGGTGACAAACATTGCAAGTGCAGAATTTGAGAAAGGATCTAAGGCTTCAGTCATGGATTGTTCTTCAGTTTGTAGCAGAACTGAAAGTTTCTCAAAAGAGATGGTATCATCTCTAGTCCTTATTGCTGAAGCAAAAGGAGCAAACTCCTTTGGTAATCCCTTGAGAACCATGTGTAAAAGTTCTTCATTATCAACAAGAACTCCAACAGCAAAGAGTTTGTCTCTTGTACTCTTTATCCTCTGAAAATAGGAACTGATTGACTCATTCCCTTTCTTTATTCCTTGTAGTTCTAATTTCAGATTGAGCACATTTGCTCGAGTTGTGCAAGTAAACTTTTCCTCCAACTTGTTTCAGACTTCTTGAGAAGTGGTTGATCCCACCACCATAGCCAATACAGGGGAAGAAAGTGTAGAATAGATCAAGGTCAGGAGTGCCTTGTCTTTCTTCTTCCATATTAGGAAGGCTGGGTTCACAAATTGAACACCAACTTCATTGATGAGAAACTGCCTTGGTTGTTGTGTTGAGCCATCAAGATGTTCAATCATGGAGTAAGCATCGAGGATAGCTGAGATCTGAAGTTTCCAGACCATATAGTTCACACTATCCAGCTTGATTGACATCAGATTTGACATATTATTGAGCAGCAACAATGGGTTTGCCATAGGATCCATGATCGTGGGCTCTGATACCATGAAGAGATCTGAAGATCTTTGTATTACAGTAATAGAGAGAGAGAGTGATTAGAGAATGCTAGAATGAGTGAAAACCTCCTTGATTAATATCTGGTTTAACACTGTGTATATATACACTGTAATGAACTTAAAACTGATTTAGCAAACTTAACAAACTTATAACAGATTGAACTTAACTAACGTATGAGCACGTGGGCAGTTAATCAGACTTATCAAGTCTGTATAGAAGCTACATGCCGTTTACCAACAACAGAGTTAAACTACAGTAGCTTAGTGTCATCTTCTTCAACTACAATATTAGGAGGATTCTGATAGACAATGGGACCTCGCCCATCATTCTTTACATGACTGCATATGGATAAATAAGATCGGCTTAGGAAAAGTTACTGTTGGGGTGCATGTGGAGCACCAAGGTCCAGCCCACACCAAAGCAAGGCCCAATTGATGAGCTTGTTGGACAATTATAGAAGACTACTTCTATTAGAAGTAGGAAGCTTGTGTTCTATTAGAAATAGGACAAATGAAGAGGTCAAGTAATTCTATAAGAAATAGAAGATTTAAGCGGTTGATATCCTATTACAATTAAAAGTGTAGTGTTAGTAGGAAGTTGTGTTCTATTAGAAATACAACAACTCAGCTGGTTAACCTATTGCTATATAAAGACAATGCGTGTGTGAATTAAAGGGAGAGCCGTGAAAGCAATGCCGTAATATTGAGAGAGCAATCTACAATTGAGAATTATGAAGAAGCAGTGAGTGCTAGAGAAGAATTTGTTGAGTGTTAATTCCTAGAGAGAATATTATTGTATTTGGTGAGAACTATTGTAATTGAGTATTATAATAGTGGATTTATTCGGAGTTTTTTCCGTGGTTTTTTCCTTCAAGTAGAAAGGGTTTTTCACGTTAATCTTTGTGTCTTGTGCTTGTTATTTATTTCCGCATCCCACAAGTTTTAGGAATAAGGTTTTATTCCCAACAATTACAACCCATCAACTCACCCTTAGTCGGTTTTTCAAAAGATAGAGTGTATCCCTTGGGATCTATCTTCCTACCAGTTATCGTGAGAAATAATCTTAGGAGGTAGATCACGAAGATGATAGATTTTCTTGTAGTGAATTTCCCCACTGCATATAATGTGAATCTTGGCTAAACAACACTCAACTTGATGAAGTCCATATGACAACATACCACTTGAAGATGAAGTTTCTCACCATGCATGGAATTAGGGAAGTGATAGGAGATCATATAACAGCCCTAGAATTCTATATCACATCCTTCAGATGGAATTCTTCGAAGGAAACCCTTATTGTAGAAAGCTTTTAGACTAGTAACAAGGAGCATCCCTGCTGGGGGAGAACCCATGGAGGATTTGGTCGAGATTGAGATCGATGAGACCTAACTAAATAGAATGGTCTGAGTGGGGTCTCTGCTTCTCCTAGAATTGAAAGATCGCATACAAGAGTTTTTAAAAGAGAATAGTGATTTATTTATGGTTTGCCAACATACATGTATGGTTGGAAACACTGAGATTCGGCCGGTTCATTCGGTACAAGCCGAAATATTTGATGGTACATTTAAGCGTTGTTCCTGTATCGATTGGAGTTTTGATAAGAAAAATACCAGTCATTTGGACTGATACGGTACAAAATTGACCACTTTGATCCTGCCTCTAAAGAAGAAACAAAAGAAGTAATTTTAAGAAGAAAAGAATGAAAAAGTTATAAGGGTAAAGTACAAATTACACCTTTTGATCCTCTGCAATTTTCATTTCAATACATTAAATTTAAAAGTTGTCATTTCAGTATATTAAATTTTTCAGTTAATTGTGTGCAAACGACATAGTTTTGATTTTTTTTTAACATTTTTAATTATTAAAAAATAACTTTAAAATATTAAAATTTATTTAAAATAAAAAAAAAAAAAAAACCCACATCAGATTCTTCTTTGGGAGACTCTCTCTCTCTCTGGTGCCGTGTGTTAGGAAAAACTACCACTCTCTTGGTGAAATCAAATCTCCACCATTATTGTCAACAAAGTGTGAATTTATCAATATAGAGGTAATGAAGTTAGCCATAGCAAATACCAAACCTAAGCTAGCATAGCAAGATATATAATATGGAATCTATGAGACAAATCATCTAAGCCTTACATCCACAGGTCAACCTCCGAACAATCCACTATAATTAACAACTTACAATGGGTTTTTACTCAAGTTCATCACAGAACTTGAGCTTAGACAACAAACTTGGAGAAACCCCAACCACCTTGGAATGCAGGGACATAATATTAGTTTTTCATTCAGAAAATTTAAAGTTTATGAATGTGCAAATGTTATTCTTAATATATTTTGGAGATATCACTTTTCTTCTCTTTCAATATTTCCTTTGTCCTAGGCAGAACTTTCTTTAAAAAAATAAAATAAAATGTTTCTTGCCGAAATAGTGGAGTGATTAAAGTCACAATTTCCTTTTAACTTATGTTTTGAGAACAAGTGATAGTTTATCATAATATCAAATATCAAGAACAAATGCTAGTTTATAAGAGTTTATCATAATATCAAATATCAAGAACAAATGCTAGTTTATAAGAGTTATCATAATATCAAATATCAAGAACAAATGCTAGTTTATAAGAGTATTAGAGTACATAGTCCTAAATTAAATATTGTCTCTATACTCTACGACTCTTATAAAAAAATAAAAAATAAATAAAATCATGCATTGGCCTTCACTTATTGTGAGGAGTATGAGCTAATACTGAATTATGTGTTAGAGTATTAGTTGAATAACTAATTTTTCATATACTATCATTAAATACACTCAATAGCTTTTTTCTTCCTATGATAATATGTTGAGAAAAGTGTCATCAAAGTCAAGTCAAAACGTGGGAGGCACATGATATTTCTTAATAATATTAATGTGTATAATTCAACATTCATTTAATGGGGTTGAGATATCAATTGGAATTTGATATCTTATACAATAGTTTTTTATTTTTTTTCTTTTTTTTTTTGAAAATGTACACACTAGGTTTTTCTTTGTGTAATTATCTCTGATATTAAGCTGAAGGGTGTGATTGAGCGTGTGGAACCAAACAGTATTTTGTTATTGTAAAACTTTTGCAAGTGGGTGCCAATTAGTGGTGTGCTTCATATTCAGTGGTGGCTTCAAGAATTTTTTCTACGAGGTTCATGAAATAATTTAAATATATTGACATCACACAAATATATATATATATATATATATATATATATATAACCAAAAAATACATCTATAATCTACTAATTCTTTCATATGACCATCAAAGAATCACCATGGGCATTAGAAGCAAATGAAAAACAAAGAAATCTTCAAGGACATGCTACAGGTAGAATTTCAATTAATCAAAAATCTATAAAATTTCTCATCAAAAGAAATTAAATAGTACTCTTAAGAAAAGAGGCATGCTACCTTTTATTAAAAAAAAAAAACACTTATCTCATAAAAAAGCAAGTGACCAAGGCCTACCCCATTAAACAAACTGTAAATTTTTTTCATGAAAACTAAAGAATTCAAAGATTGAGAGAAAATTGTGGGGTTTTTGGAAAGATTTTTGCTTCGATCTACTCTACCTAGGTCTCGCTGGAATCTTCGTTTGCTTCATGGGGAAGTCGTAGAGAAAGAGAATTTCACTTAGAGAAAGAGAGAAAGAGAGAGAGCAATGGGAAATATTTTGAAGAAAATAAAGAAAGGGACAGAGAGCAAAGAGTTTGGTTCAAGAAAATTATTAAACAACTGAGCTTGCTATTGATAATCCAATGTAGGTTTTGTTTTTAGGTATATTACACATATTTTAGCTGAAATTGGGTTGTAGCTAAGCCAATGTAGATGATTTAAGGTAAGTAAATTTAAGTTTTTTTTTTTAATTTAGCTGAATGTAATCTGATTGGGCTGGCTAAATAAATGAGCCATTGATAATCATTTGTGGTTATTTGGGTAATTTATGTTATTGTTGCTGTTATCTAATTTATTTTTTGTTAATGTTAATTGACTTTTTTTTAGGAATTTAGTAGGCTAAGCCTACTGGGATCTCAAGTCAAAAGTTCAAAAAAAAAATAAAAATTGAGGGAGTTCAATAAATTTTTTAGGAAGTTATTTTTTTATTTTTCTATTTTTTAAGAGGGTTCACTCATCTTTTTCCACCGCACACGTTTTAGCGCACCCTCCCCCCCTTTCATGTCTGTTTTTTGTCTATATCTCTCTGCTTTCTTTTCATATTTTTCTTCTTTCTTCTTGCTTCCTCATGTCTAATCCTTCCAAATGAAGGCTCTTTGAGAGAGGCGGCGAGTTTTGAGAGAAGCGAAGTGAATTTTGCTGGTGTGGTGACACCATTAAATTTTGTTCACTTTAATTTTTGTTGTTGAGGGAGGTCCAAATAATTTTGAGAGGGAATACAAACAAGTAGTATTTTTTTTCCTCCAAATCCTAGAGGCACCCAGTTACTAAATTTATATACAATTTCTGATTTTATTCTGATCTTATTCTTCCCAACCTATGAAGTACAAGAAAAACATGTGGGTTGTTACCTGTTAATCCATCTCATAATGTAGAAAAATGTGGACATAAGCTCGATTCGTGAAGTAAGGAAATAATATGGGACGTGAACACATTTTGTGATGTAGTAAAATATGGACCGTGAACCCATTTCTTGATGAAGAGAAATGTGAGCCCTAAACCCAACCAGCTATGCATAAAGAATTTTGGGCAAAACTCCAAATGTGGTTGGATTTTTTGAAAAAAGATTTGGGTTTTAAATGAACTTGGCCCAAAACTCGTTGTTCTTCGTTTATAAAAATATGTTGAGGTGGCGTGAGTTGGCCAATAAAACTATGCCACGTGGCCAATATGTAAAGTTGACTACTTTACATAATTTCTTTCACAATGGAAGGTTGGAGTCAAAATTGTGGGTTCAATATGTGCGTGTGTGCCTACGTGGTGTGGAGCATATGGTGGGTTGAGCCGTAATCCCCGGAGGGGCTTGCCCCTTGTGGGGATCCTAATCCCACATTGGGTTTGTGTGTGTGAGAGAGAGAGAGTTAAGTAGTCAATCCATGCATTTAAGAGTTAGGCCCGTTTGTATGCATACTTGGTTTTAATAAATAAAAAACAATCTTCTCAAAAAAAAAAAAAAAATACTAATAGGTTTTAAGTAACCAAAACATTATCTTAAAATATTTCTGTGAATTTTTTGGAAATGCATTTCATGTGGTCACTATGTCATCTTCACTAGGCTGTAACATTTCACTACCAAACTCTAATCTTGGTTTTCATTTTCATTGCAGTGATCATCTTTGCTCAGAGGAGCAAAATAGAGGTTTGTCCATCTAAATTTTTTTGCTTTGGTTTTGAGATTTATTCTAATAATCAATTATACCAGTATTCTTTAATTTTCTTCCTTTTTTGTGATTTGTTTCGGCCAGTGCACTTTTATTCTAAATTGTTTAATTTTTGTTATGACCGCTAAATTTAATCATAACATAAATTGAACAATTTATTGAACATTGTGTCTATTAAGTCCATAAAAAAACTATCTACTATTCTAAAACCGCAAAATAATATTCAAATTATTTATATCTATGGATTTTTGTAATACTAGGCTTAAACATGAGAAGGATTTAAAGATAATTAGAATTAATAAAAACCTAAGTTTTTTTTTTTTTTTGGTAAAAACTATTACTATAAGTAATGTTAGTAATTAATATACTTGAGCCCTATCTCAAAAAAAATATACTTGAGCCCAAATACGTCCTAAACTTCTTAAAAATTTATCCCGTATTATTAGAGTCAAGAAATCCATTAATCAAGTCCCTTCGCCATCCTTACTTGTATGAGTTGGTTGAGTGTTGTCTTTTTTCTTTATGAAAGAAAAAAGAAACACAATGTCTTTCATTTTATTTGAATTTTAATATATTTAATCTTACTATTTATCAACTCCCTGTCCTGTTTTCTAATTTTATACACTTTGAATATTCAGAACTAGGCATGACTGGATGAGTTGGTGAAGAAATTAATTCAGGTGTGAAAAGCAAGTTCTAAACCGAGATTGGTGTGGTGGATCAGTCATATCTATTACTTTGTGGACATACATACTTACTATCCTTTGACTTCCGTGATTCATTGTTCATACTTCTTCGACATTTTGCCATCTTTATTGTACTCCAAAGTCCCTACCTTGCTTCTCATATTCATTCCTATAGAAAGAGAGGTATGTGCTTCTTTTCTAGTTGGTTTCTTTTACCAACTTCATTCTAGCGGCCTCTTTACTCTAGTCAATCAATATCGCAAGAAGAGTGTATTTTCTTGTTCCTCCCTATGATTTAGTTTCTAGTTGTCGTTTTCTTGGTTTTGAGTTTGAGTTTGTGCCTACTTCCTCACACCAAAAATAAAAATAAACCGAAGGAAAATAGGAAAAAGATATTGAAATAGGAATGGAGATTGTTATTTCGATTGCAGCAAAAGTCGTTGAGTACACTGTTGCACCAGTTGTCCAGTGGCTTGGTTATTCATTTCGCTACAGCAGCAACATGGAGAATGTGAAGAAACAAGAACAGAAGTTGCAGGGCGCTAGAGAAAGGGTGCAACACACCGTTGATGCTGCTAAAAATAATGCTGAAAAAATTGAAACTGATGTTGACAATTGGTTAAAAGAAGTGGATTCTATAATGGGACAGGTCAAGGAAGTAATTGAAGTTGAAGAAAAAGTAAAGATGAGGTGTTCTAATGGGGCATGCCTGAACTTAAAACAACGACATCAGCAGGGTAAGAAAGCAGAGAAGATACTGCAAGATATCGAAGATGTCCTACAAAATGGCAAGTTTGACACAGTTTCCTACCGTGATGCTTCACAGGGGATAGTTACTACGACCTCTACGGATTACATGACCTTTGAGTCAAGAATGTCAACTATGAATCAACTTATGGAGACGCTACGAGATTCTAATATCAACATAATTGGTGTGTGGGGCATGGCAGGTGTGGGAAAGAGTACATTGGTGAGAGAAGTTGCTAAGAAAGTCAAGGAAGAAAGGTTATTCGATGAGGTAGCTATAGCAATTGTGAAGCAGAACCCAGATCAGAGACGAATTCAAGGAGAAATCGCAGACAAACTAGATCTAAAGCTTGATAAGGAAACTTTAAGCGGAAGAGCAGATCTTCTAAGGGAGAGGTTAACACGAGACAAGAATAAGAAGAAACTTGTTATCCTCGATGATATATGGGAGAAACTTGATTTGGAAGAAATTGGAGTTCCTTCTAAGGGATGCAAAGTAGTGCTAACATCCAGGGATAGAAATATATTATCTTCTGAGATGGACACTGAAAAGGATTTTGGGCTTCATGTTTTACACAAAGAAGAAGCATGGAGTTTATTTGAGAAGTTTTCAGGTGATTCTCTCAAAGATTCAAATTTGCGATCGAGAGCAATCGAGGTATCCAGAGCTTGTGCAGGTCTACCTCTCGCACTTGTAACAGTTGCAAAGGCATTAAAAAACAAGCCATTGTTTGAATGGGAGGATGCCTTACAACGACTACGGAGGCCCTCCCCTCGACATCAAAAAAGAATGCAGGAAATTATATATTCAGCAATAGAGTTGAGTTACAATCATCTTGAAAGTCCAGAGCTGCAGTCCTTCTTTTTGCTTTGTGCTCAAAGTCAATGGGGTTCTAGAATTTACTTTATAGACATGTTAGCAAAATGTTTTGGGTTGCGTTTATTTCATGGCATCAATACATTGGAAGCAACAAGAAATAGAATATATACTCTAGTTCGCGGCCTCAAAGACTCTGGCTTATTGTTAGATACTCCTGGTATTAGTGAGTACTTCCAAATGCATGACCTTGCTCTTGATGTCGCCCTCTTAATTGCGTACAAGACTCAAAATGTGTTAGCCATGAGAGATGAGGGTCCAGTAGAATGGCCAGACGAGGATGATATAAAAATGTGTACTACAATCTCTATCTTTGAAAAGGATATTCATGAACTTCCTGACAAGTTGGAATGTCCAGATCTAAGATGCTTGATAGTGCGTGCCAAAGATCGAGATCATCCTTTTAAAATTTCAGATACTTTTTTTGAAGGGATGATGAAGCTAAAAGTTTTAGAATTGACTAACATGCGACTTTCATCACTTCCTTCCTCACTTAATCGCCTCACAAACCTACAAACATTGTGTCTGTGTCATTGTGTGTTGGAAGACATATCCCTAATTGGAGAGCTGCAAAATTTAGAAATTCTTATTCTTGTTCAATCTGAATTTAAACAGTTGCCTAGAGAAATAGGGAACTTGACTCGTTTACGGATGTTGGACTTGAGGTTTTGTACCAAACTTGAAGTGATTCCACCCAATGTTATATCACGATTGATACAATTAGAAGAGCTATGTGTCGGCAATAAATTCACTCAATGGGAGGTTGAAGGACTCAACAACGAAAGAGCTAGCCTTGCAGAGCTAAAGCATTTGTCACAGTTGACCACTTTAGAAGTACATATTTCAGATGCCAACATACTTCCAAAAGATCTGATTTTTGAGAAGTTGAAAAGATACAAAATATATATAGGAGATGTGTGGGATTGGTCTGATAACCATGAAAACAAAAGAGCATTAAAACTCAAGCTGAATACAAGCTTTCAATTGGAGAGTGGTATCAAACTATTGTTGAATGGAATAGAAGATTTGTGTTTGGATGAGTTAAAGGGTGTTGTGAGTATCATATATGAATTAGATACGAAAGGCTTCCAACAATTGAAGAATCTCCATGTCCAAAACAATGTCGAGATTAAGTATATCATCGACTTAAGTGGGTTGGTTATTGATTATATTGTCTTTCCTGCCTTGGAGATATTTTCTCTTAAGAACATGAACAACTTGGAAGAAATATGTCATGGCCAACTTCCCTTGACATCCTTCCCGTTTCGTAACTTAAGAATTGTGAAAGTGGAACATTGTGAGAAACTAAAATTTGCCTTCTCATCATCCATAGCTAAGGGCCTTTCACAACTTCGAGAATTGGAGATAAGAGAATGCAGCATCATGGGTGCAGTAGTCCTAAAAGAAGAAGGTGGAGTTGAAGACAGAGATATGATCTTGTTACCTCAATTGCGTCGCTTAGTACTACATCGTCTTCCAAAGCTCATGAGCTTCTTAAGCACACAAAAGTCAGTCATAAATGTTGCTGGAGAAATCATTCCCGAATGCGACCTGGATTTTCACATGCCAATCCTACTAGACCAGGTACATTAAAGTTTAATTTCCTAGATAATGATCCTGCACACACCCACATAGATGTGTCGAGCATGTTATTCAAACTGGAATTTTTTATTAGTTTGTCAATTACGAGATTGATCATCTAATTTGTCCATGGAAAACAACCAATTTTAATTTCAATTTGGGATAGTTATACCAAAGTAATTAATATTTATGTAAAACTTCTTCCCTCACATAAATGGTTTTTTCATGAAATTATCCACTGTTATGTGAAAAGGGAAGCATCTTTGCACCTTCCAAGTTTGCCACCAAGTAATTGTTCTTCAATAGCAATACAAGTCCTGAAAAATTAAACCATTATATTGTTGATAGTCCTTTATCAGCTATTAGTCGAATGGGATGTTTATACCTTCCCGCGCTAACAATCCTCATAGACGTGATATTGTACATGTGCCTCGAGTGAGGTTATAGGCTTATAGATGAAGGAAAATTAACCCTTTGCGTTTTTATTAAGCTATCTAAATATTGCGTTTTTAGGAATTGAAAGTTATTAATCGAAGAAAATAAGGTCATACTTATTTTTAACACCCCGATTATTTAATTAAATTTTTTAATGAGACTTTAAATGACTATTGAATTTGGATGTTAATTAATTGTTTGCAAACTTTGCAAACAACTTCTCATCTATTGGGTATGGTCTCACTCTCACATATTAGCTTTATGAATAGCCTTATTAATTTTAATAAAATCTTCTTGTGATAAAAGCTAATAGCACAAATAGTTTTAATATTATTAAGAACCTAAAAAATAATTAATTGATAAAAATAAGATGTGAGGCATATTTATAATCTAATCAATAAAAAAAATCACTATTCCTTACTTTATGTTTTAAGAAAAGTTTCAGATTTTTATATGCATTTTATTCCACATACCGCTGAGTATCCCGTGCAACTTCATAATGTTTAGCTACATGTCCAAGTTCGTTTGCTCACAATTAGTTTTAAAACAAGACATAAAATTCAAACATTTTATGTAAGCAATGTTGATTGCAAAGACCCCCTCTCTCTCCCCGATCATAATGTGGTTTTGGAATGAATGTATCTTTTGTTGACTCTTTCCTCTCATTGCATGCCATGTCATTTCCTTAAATGAAATAACAATAATATATTTACCCTAGCTTATGCACTATCTAGGTTATTGAATGAGAGAATTTATTGTTGTTACAGGTTGTGTTCCCCAACTTGGAAACGTTGGAATTGTCCTATATAGACTCGGAAGAGATATTGCAAAACCAACATCGGGCAAGGTCGTCTTTCAAATTAACAAACATACAAACAAAGTCGAGATTTCAAAATTTGAGGTCCTTGAAGGTGGAAGGCTCTGGTAGTTTAAAATATCTATTGTCATCCTCTACAGCGAGAGTTATGGAGCAGCTCAAATATCTTTCCATTAAGGATTGTAAAGTTATGGAAGAGATACTACTTACAGAAGATTTAGGAGAAGAAGAAGAAATAATTCCAAAGGTGTTGTTCCCTCAACTGAATGACCTTACACTAAAAGATCTTCCAGTCCTCAAAAGATTCTGCGTAGGAAGTAATATCAAATTTCCATCCTTGAAATATATGTGGATAGAACAATGCCCTAAATTGAAGTCATTCATATTAAAGCCTGTCAATTCAGGTATAATTGTGAGTAAAGAACTTAAGGAAATGAATTCAGAGGAGATCTCTCTCACTACCATGCAACCTCTCTTCAATGAAGAGGTAAATCTATTTTAATTATCCCCCAGTTTTAATTCGAATATATCTTATCTTCTATTATGTGAATTATTATGATTAGGTTTGTCATTAACACACATGATGGACTTGCAGGTTTCATTCCCTAGTTTGGAAACATTGATAATCTCCCACATGGAGAACTTGAAAATCATATGGCACAATCAATTAGCTGAAGATTCTTTTTTCAAACTTCAACGTTTGGCGGTTCAATTTTGTGAAAACGTTATGAGCATCTTTCAATCTAATATGTTGACAAGATTCCAGAGTCTAGAGAAACTCATTGTATATGATTGTGGTTCATTTCAAGAAATATTTGAATTGCAAGGACAAGATGTTAGGGAAACACAAGCTGTAACAACCATTCCGTTGAAAGAATTGGTTTTGCGTCGTCTACCGAAAATGAAGCAAGTATGGAAAAAGGATCCCCAAGGAATTTTCAGCTTTCAAAATCTACAAGAAATATCTGTTATGGAATGTGAGAGTTTGAAAAGTTTGTTTCCAGCCAACTTGGAAGAAATATGTCATGGCCAACTTCCCTTGACATCCTTTCGTAACTTAAGAATTGTGAAAGTGGGACATTGTGAGAAACTAAAATTTGTTTTCTCATCATCCATAGCTAAGGGCCTTTCACAACTTCAAGAATTGGAGATAAAAGAATGCAGCATCATGGGTGCAATAGTCCTAAAAGAAGAAGCTGGAGTTGAAGACAGAGATATGATCTTGTTACCTCAATTGCGTCACTTAGTACTACATCGTCTTCCAAAGCTCATGAGCTTCTTAAGCACACAAAAGTCAGTCATAAATGATGCTGGAGAAATCATTCCCGAATGTGACTTGGATTTTCACATGCCAATCCTACTAGACCAGGTACATTAAAGTTTAATTTCCTAGATAATGATCATCCTGCACACACCCACATAGATGTGTCGAGCATGTTATTCAAACTGGAATTTTTTATTAGTTTGTCAATTACGAGATTGATCATCTAATTTGTCCATGGAAAACAACCAATTTTAATTTCAATTTGGGATGGTTATACCAAAGTAATTAATATTTATGTAATACTTCTTCCCTCACATAAATGGTTTTATCATGAAATTATCCACTTTTATGTGAAAAGGGAAGCATCTTTGCACCTTCCAAGTTTGCCACCAAGTAATTGTTCTTCAGTAGCAATAAAAGTCTAGAAAAATTAAACAATTACATTGTTGATATCCTTTATCAGTCGTTAATTGAATGGGATGTACCACATGACCTTTCTCCCGCGCCAACAATCCTCATAGACGTGATATTGTACATGTGCCTCGAGTGAGGTTATAGGCTTATAGATGAAGGAAAATCAACTGTGTCCTAATTTATTAAGCTATTTAAATATTGCTTTTTTAGGAATTGAAAGTTATTAATCGAAGACAATGAGGTCATACTTATTTTTAACACCCCAATTATTTAATTAAATTTTTTAATGAGACTTTAAATGACTATTGAATTTGGATGTTAATTGTTTGCAAACTTTGCAAACAACTTCTCATGTGTTGGGTATGGTCTCACTCTCACATATTAGCTTTATGAATAGCCTTATTAATTTTAATAAAATCTTCTTGTGATAAAAGCTAATAGCACAAATAGTTTTAATAAAATCTTCCTGCGGCACCTTTTTTTTTATTTTACTTCAAGCATGTCTCTCAAGATAGAAATTACTTCCATTCACCTGATTGTTTAATTAAGAATTTTAATAAGACTTCATATAATTATTGAGTTGTTGCTAACTGTGGAATTTTTAAGTTCATGTGTCCAAATGGCTAGGGAGTGTTATGTGTGTACAAAGGCATTTCATTTGTAATACGGCTGACTAACCTGTGAGACTCAGAAATAGGCTTAATTTGAACGGCAAGTACAAGTTCATTTGCTCTCATACAAAATTTTACAATAAGAAATGAAATTTTCTGGAACAAAGTTATATATTTTATTTGTGTGTGTGCGCGTGCGCCGGCGTTTAATCATTAGAACTTTGTTCTTTCTGTTGTCTATTATTTTTGTCTACAATCATGCTATTGCTGAAGTCGCAATTTTTTAAATTTATTCATTGTATTGCAACCTCTATTCAGGATAGCAAAAAAGTTTCAATTCTTTATATGAAATGGAGAAAATACTATGATTCAATATGTGTAACTATGTTTGTTTGTTTGTTTTTTTCTTTGTCCATGTGTCCAAAAATAAGGGAGTACCACAAGGAAGTCTATAGTTTCTATGATAGAGATGCAGCTTATTCAAGGTTTTCCTTTGTGTTAAGACTTAAGAGTCCCACATTGCTTAGGAGTGGAGCTTTGTCTTCTTCCTAAATAGGGCATTCTTATACACAATATTGAAAAAAAATTTATAGTCTATTCAAGGTTTTCTTTCAGAAAGTTTAATTTTTTTTTAAAAAAAATAAAAAAGGCCCCATTTATATTTTTTGCTTTAGGCCCCCAAAATGATAGGGTCAGCCTGTATCTTATCTTGAATTATGTGAGTTATTATGATTAGTTATGTCATTGACACAAGAGATGGACTTGCAGGTTGCATTCCCTAGTTTGGAAACGTTGAAAATCTCCCACATGGAAAACTTGAAAATCATATGGCACAATCAATTAGCTGAAGGATCATTTTTCAAGCTTAAAATACTGGAAGTTGAATGTTGTGAAAATCTTATGAACATCTTTCAATCTAATATGCTGACAAGATTCCAAAGTTTAGAGAAACTTATAGTAGGGGATTGCGGTTCACTACAAGAGTTGCCGAGAGAAATAGGGCAATTGACTCATTTACGGTTGTTGGATTTGAGTAATTGTTCCAAACTTGAAGTGATTCCATCCAATGTCCTATCACGCTTGATACAATTAGAAGAGTTGTATGTCAGAAATAGCTTCACTCAATGGGAGGTTGAAGGACTCAACAATGAAAGAGCTAGCCTTGCAGAGCTAAAGCATTTGTCACAGTTAACCACTTTAGAAGTACATATTCCAGATGCCAACATGCTGCCAAAAGATCTGTTGTTTGAGAGGTTGAAAAGATACAAAATATTTATTGGAGATGTGTGGGATTGGTCTGATAAACATGAAAACTCAAGAGCATTAAAACTCAAGCTGAATACAAGCTTTCAATTGGAGAGTGGTATCAAACTGTTGTTGAATGGAATAGAAGATTTGTGTTTGGATGAGTTAAAGGGTGTTAAAAGTATCATATATGAATTAGACACGGAAGGCTTCCAACAACTGAAGCGTCTCCATGTCCAAAACAATGTCGAGATTAAGTATATCATCGACTCAAGGGGGTTGGTTATTGATTATATTGTCTTTCCTGCCTTGGAGATATTTTCTCTTAAGAACATGAACAACTTGGAAGAAATATGTCATGGCCAACTTCCCTTGACATCCTTTTGTAACTTAAGAATTGTGAAAGTGGAACGTTGTGAGAAACTAAAATTTGCCTTCTCATCATCCATAGCTAAGGGCCTTTCACAACTTCAAGAATTGGAGATAAGAGAATGCAGCATCATGGGTGCAATAGTCCTAAAAGAAGAAGCTGGAGTTGAAGACAGAGATATGATCTTGTTACCTCAATTGCGTCACTTAGTACTACATCGTCTTCCAAAGCTCATGAGCTTCTTAAGCACACAAAAGTCAGTCATAAATGATGCTGGAGAAATCATTCCCGAATGTGACTTGGATTTTCATATGCCAATCCTACTAGACCAGGTACATTAAAGTTTAATTTCCTAGATAATGATCCTGCACACACCCACATAGATGTGTCGAGCATGTTATTCAAACTGGAATTTTTTATTAGTTTGTCAATTACGAGATTGATCATCTAATTTGTCCGTGGAAAACAACCAATTTTAATTTCAATTTGGGATAGTTATACCAAAGTAATTAATATTTATGTAATACTTCTTCCCTCACATAAATGGTTTTATCATGAAATTATCCACTTGTTATGTGAAAAGGGAAGCATCTTTGC
Source organism: Fagus sylvatica (assembly GCA_907173295.1). Taxonomy (NCBI): domain Eukaryota; kingdom Viridiplantae; phylum Streptophyta; class Magnoliopsida; order Fagales; family Fagaceae; genus Fagus; species Fagus sylvatica. Next base: position 17,984,938 of record OU015761.1, read on the forward strand.
ACCTTCCAAGTTTGCCACCAAGTAATTGTTCTTCAGTAGCAATACAAGTCTAGAAAAATTAAACCATTACATTGTTGATAGTCCTTTATCAGTTGTTAATTGAATGGGATGTAACACATGACCTTTCTCCCGCGCTAACAATCCTCATAGACGTGATATTGTACATGTGCCTCGAGTGAGGTTATAGGCTTATAGATGAAGGAAAATTAACTGTGTCCTAATTTATTAAGCTATTTAAATATTGCGTTTTTAGGAATTGAAAGTTATTAATCGAAGAAAATAAGGTCATACTTATTTTTAACACCCCGATTATTTAATTAAATTTTTTAATGAGACTTTAAATGACTATTGAATTTGGATGTTAATTAATTGTTTGCAAACTTTGCAAACAACTTCTCATCTATTGGGTATGGTCTCACTCTCACATATTAGCTTTATGAATAGCCTTATTAATTTTAATAAAATCTTCTTGTGATAAAAGCTAATAGCACAAATAGTTTTAATATTATTAAGAACCTAAAAAATAATTAATTGATAAAAATAAGATGTGAGGCATATTTATAACCTAATCAATTAAAAAAATCACTATTCCTTACTTTATGTTTTAAGAAAAGTTTCAGATTTTTATGTGCATGATGGCATTTTATACCACATACCGCTGAGTATCCAGTGCAACTTCATATATGGGCATAATGTTTAGCTACATGTCCAAGTTCGTTTGCTCACAATTAGTTTTAAAACAAGACATAAAATTCATACATTTTATGTAAGCAATGTTGATTGCAAAGACCCCCTCTCTCTCCCCGATCATAATGTGGTTTTGGAATGAATGTATCTTTTGTTGACTCTTTCCTCTCATTGCATGCCATGTCATTTCCTCAAATGAAATAACAATAATATATTTACCCTAGCTTATGCACTATCTAGGTTATTGAAGGAGAGAATTTATTGTTGTTACAGGTTGTGTTCCCCAACTTGGAAACGTTGAACCTGTCCTCAATAGGCTCGGAAGAGTTACTGCAAAACCAACATCGGGCAAGGTCGTCTTTCAAATTAACAAAGTCGAGATTTCAAAATTTGTGGTACTTGAATGTGGAAGGCTCTGGTAGTTTAAAATATCTATTGTCATCCTCTACAGCGAGAGTTATGGAGCAGCTCAAATATCTTTACATAGAGAAATGTAAGGTTATGGAAGAGGTACTACTTTCAGAAGATTTAGGAGAAGAAGAAGAAATAATTCCAAATGTGTTGTTCCCTCGACTGAATGCCCTGATACTAAAAGATCTCCCTGTCCTCAAAAGATTCTGCGTAGGAAGTAATATCAAATTTCCATCCTTGAAAGATATGCGGATAGAACATTGCCCTAAATTGAAGTCATTCATATTAAAACCTGCCAGTTCAGGTATAACTGTGAGTAAAGAAGTTACGGAAATGAATTCAGAGGAGATCTCTCTCACTACCATGCAACCTCTCTTCAATGAAGAGGTAAATTTGTTTTAATTATCCCCCAATTTTACTGCGAATATATCTTATCTTCAATTATGTGAATTATTATGATTAGGTATGTCATTAACACACAAGATGGACTTGCAGGTTTCATTCCCTAGTCTGGAAGGATTGAGCATCGGCCACATGAAGAACTTAAAAATCATATGGCACAACCAATTAGCTGAAGATTCATTTTCCAAACTTCAAAATTTGGTAGTTCTATTTTGTGAAAATCTAATGAGCATCTTTCATTCTAATATGCTGATAAGATTCCAGAGTCTGGAGAAACTCGTCGTACAAGATTGTGGTTCACTACAAGAAATATTTGAATTACAAGGACAAGATGTAAGAGAAACACAAGCTGTAACAGCCATTCCGTTGAAAGAATTGGATTTGCGTCGTCTACTGAAAATGAAGCAAGTATGGAATAAGGATCCCCAAGGAGTTTTTAGCTTTCAAAATCTACAAAAAATAATTGTTGGGGATTGTGAGAGTTTGAAAAGTTTGCTTCCAGCCTCTGTGGCAAGATGTCTCATGCAATTGAAGGATCTTCAAGTAGTCGATTGTGGGGCGGAGGAAATTGTTGCACAGGAATATGGTGCAGAAGCAGCAGCACGACTTGTGTTCCCTAAAGTAACTTTCCTGTTACTTTCTAAATTGCCGAAACTCAAATGGTTTTACCAAGGGGTGCATACTTCTGAATGGCCATTGTTGAAAACTTTGAGGGTGAATGGATGTGATCAAATTGAGATATTTATTTCAAAATCTTTGAGTTTTCAAGAAAGAGTTGAAGAGAGCCAACTTAAGACCTCTATTCAACAACCACTTTTCTTGGTTGAAGAGGTAAGTGGGTAATTTAACTACTGTTTTAAAAATATATAAGTTTACGAGAAATAGCCTTGTTTGGAGTAGTACTCATCTCTCACACAATCAAAAAAAAAAAAAGGTTTCAATTCTCAATATGAAATGGAGAAAATACTATGATTCAATATGTGTAACTATGTTTGTTTGTTTGTTTTTTTCTTTGTCCATGTGTCCAAAAATAAGGGAGTACCACACGTGACAAATTGTGACAATTTGAAAAAATTGATCCATAAGAATTGATCAATGTTAAAAAATGGTTTTTGAAAGTGCTTTTATTATTAAAAAAAATAATATTGATCCACAAGTGACAAAATTTGTGCTTTTTTTTTTCCCCTTAAATTCTCCCTGTATATTTATTATCTTATATTATGTGATTTATTATGATTAGGTATGTCACTAATATCCCTGATGGATTTGTAGGTCGCATTCCCTAGTTTGGAAACATTGGGTATCGACCACATGAAGAACTTAAAAATCATATGGCACAACCAATTAGTTGAAGATTCATTTTCCAAACTTCAAGAGTTGGTAGTTCTATTTTGTGAAAATCTAATGAGCATCTTTCATTCTAATATGCTGATAAGATTCCAGAGTCTGGAGAAACTCATCGTACAAAATTGTGGTTCACTACAAGAAATATTTGAATTACAAGGACAAGATGTAAGAGAAACACAAGCTGTAACAGCCATTCCGTTGAAGGAATTGGATTTGTATCGTCTACCGAAAATGAAGCAAGTATGGAATAAGGATCCCCAAGGAGTTTTTAGCTTTCAAAATCTACAAAAAATAATTGTTGGGGAATGTGAGAGTTTGAAAAGTTTGCTTCCAGCCTCTGTGGCAAGATGTCTCATGCAATTGAAGGATCTTCAAGTAGTCGATTGTGGGGCGGAGGAAATTGTTGCACAGGAATATGGTGCAGAAGCAGCAGCACGACTTGTGTTCCCTAAAGTAACTTTCCTGTTACTTTCTAAATTGCCGAAACTCAAATGGTTTTACCAAGGGGTGCATACTTCTGAATGGCCATTGTTGAAAACTTTGAGGGTGAATGGATGTGATCAAATTGAGATATTTATTTCAAAATCTTTGAGTTTTCAAGAAAGAGTTGAAGAGAGCCAACTTAAGACCTCTATTCAACAACCACTTTTCTTGGTTGAAGAGGTAAGTGGGTAATTTAACTACTGTTTTAAAAATATATAAGTTTACGAGAAATAGCCTTGTTTGGAGTAGTACTCATCTCTCACACAATCAAAAAAAAAAAAAGGTTTCAATTCTCAATATGAAATGGAGAAAATACTATGATTCAATATGTGTAACTATGTTTGTTTGTTTGTTTTTTTCTTTGTCCATGTGTCCAAAAATAAGGGAGTACCACACGTGACAAATTGTGACAATTTGAAAAAATTGATCCATAAGAATTGATCAATGTTAAAAAATGGTTTTTGAAAGTGCTTTTATTATTAAAAAAAATAATATTGATCCACAAGTGACAAAATTTGTGCTTTTTTTTTTCCCCCCCTTAAATTCTCCCTGTATATTTATTATCTTATATTATGTGATTTATTATGATTAGGTATGTCACTAATATCCCTGATGGATTTGTAGGTCGCATTCCCTAGTTTGGAAACATTGGGTATCGACCACATGAAGAACTTAAAAATCATATGGCACAACCAATTAGCTGAAGATTCATTTTCCAAACTTCAAGAGTTGGTAGTTCTATTTTGTGAAAATCTAATGAGCATCTTTCATTCTAATATGCTGATAAGATTCCAGAGTCTGGAGAAACTCATCGTACAAAATTGTGGTTCACTACAAGAAATATTTGAATTACAAGGACAAGATGTAAGAGAAACACAAGCTGTAACAGCCATTCCGTTGAAGGAATTGGATTTGTATCGTCTACCGAAAATGAAGCAAGTATGGAATAAGGATCCCCAAGGAGTTTTTAGCTTTCAAAATCTACAAAAAATAATTGTTGGGGAATGTGAGAGTTTAAAAAGTTTGTTTCCAGCCTCTATGGCAAGATGTCTCATGCAATTGAAGGATCTTCATATATTCGATTGTGGGGTGGAGGAAATTGTTGCACAGGAAGATGGTGCAGAAGCAGCAACACGACTTGTGTTCCCTAAAGTAACTGACCTGTTATTTTGTAGATTGCCGAAACTCAAATGGTTTTACCAAGGGGTGCATACTTTTAAATGGCCATTATTGAAACATTTGGAGGTGTATGGATGTGATCAAATTGAGATATGTCCTTCAAAAAAATTTAGCTTTCAAGAAACAATTGAACAGAGCCAAGTTGAGACCTCCCTTCAGCATCCACTTTTTTTGGTTGATGAGGTAAGAGGCTAATTTAACTACTCTTTTAAAATATATAGGTTTACCAGAAATTATAACCCTATTTGAAGTAGTATTGACCGCTCTAAAAGACCAGGTTCCAACTTGGAGTTATGAGTAAAGCTTATAAATCAATGTGCTTGCATGAAAATATGTGTACCCCTGTTTATTTGTCTACGTGTCCGTTAATATAGGAGTACCACAGGTGATAAATTGTGACAACTTGAAAAAAAAATTGGTCCAATAAATGATTAACATGGTTTTGGAAAATGCTTTTTTTATGAATGACTCTTACGGTACAGTTACACTACCTTGAATTTGATGCACAGAGCATGTTGCCACATCATTTTTTGTAGACATTTTATTTTGTTCTATGGGAATTATTTACGACATTGTTCTTTGATCTATACTTTCTATGATTGTTTTCTTGTTTTTCTTTTTAATAGTTCATCTAGATATATTTTGGTAATAAGGTGGGACCATATTTCCCACCATTAAGTAAGGGACTTCACGGATATAATCCATTTTGTAGACCTGAGTTGAATACTAACTCCTATTTTATTTTGTTTAATGCTTTGATTTTTTATAGGCTACATTCCCCAACTTGGAGGAATTGGTATTGGGTGGAAATTACAACATGAAGGAGATACTGCGTGGCGAGTTTTTGGAAGAGTGCTTTGGCAAATTAAAATGTCTTGGGGTGGTGGGCTATCTAGCAATTTCTGATTGGATTACTTTTCTTAAAAGATTACACAATCTGGAGAAACTTTTAGTGAAGGAAAGTTCTTGGGAAGAAATATTCCCATATGAAGAACTTTTTGGTCAGGAAAAACATGCTAGGGTACTCACAAAACTAAAAGTACTAAAGCTAAATGAACTACATATGTTGACACATTTGTGGAAAGAAGACACTCAACCGAGCCCAATTTTTCATTGTCTGGAAGATCTATATGTGACGCTATGTGGCAAATTGAAAATTTTAGTGCCAGCCTCAGTATCTTTCCAAAATTTGATGAATCTAGAAATATTGAAGTGTCATGGATTGATTAATTTAGTTACGCCCTCAACAGCCAAAAGTCTAGTACAACTCAAGAAACTGAGTGTAAGTGAATGCGAAAGCATAACAGAAGTTGTAGCAGGGGAGGGAGGTGAAGGGAATGAGGTGATTACTTTCAGCCAATTGACATACTTAAAACTCGATTGCTTGCCAAACCTCACAAGCTTTTGCTCGAGAAGTTATTCCTTCGAGTTCCCATCTTTGGAAGAAGTAATTGTCAGCAAATGCCCTGAGATGAAGATTTTCTGTCATGGAATCTTAAGTACACCAAAGCTAGAAAGAGTACAAGCAACAAAAGAAGATGAATGGCACTGGAAGGTTGACCTGAATACCACCGTGCGTACATTGGCTTTGGAAGGACAAACTATGATACCACTGTGCAATAGTTCCTCAGAGTAAGGGTAAGTATCTATTCAACAAATTATTATCCTAATTTCCCACACCATGTGATTTAATTTTTTTAAAGCATTGAAGCATAAACACGAGCAACCTTTTTCACTCTCCAAAGGATACTTATCATAGTATAAATGTATTAGTATTATAAACATTTCCAATTTTTAGTAACAGTACAATCCTCATAAATCTCACAAAAATTTATCAACCATACATATATATAATTGTATCCATATGGACTCGTAAACACACAAAAATAATTTTATTATATTTAAAAGGAAAGTTATTTTTCCATGATGATATTTTGATGTCAACGATTATAATGATTGATGCTTTTATCTTCAATATGTTGTTTTCTATCACGCAAGGTTATGAACTCTAAAGAAGATGAAGATCATTCTTAATGTGCAGCAACGAGGAATGTGGCTTGTAATTATAGTTTGTCGTACTGAGAATCAAGTTTCTTTTTCCTGAGATCATTTGATCAGAGGGTTGTCATCCCCATGGTTATTGAAATGAACAGGGTTCATCTATTTGTTGTTTGTTCTACTTTTGTTTCTTTATTTCTTGTTTTGCTATGTTTGAAAAAAGAAAGAAAAGAAAAGTAGTACAATGTATATGTTTGATGCATTCCTCTTTGGAGTGTTAGAAACTGCCTTTTCCTAGGTGCAAAAAGACCATATGACTATTTGCATGAAGTTATGTGTTATCGTTGAGTGTTAAAAGTTTTTAAGTGTGACAATTTATTATGAATGTCATGTTGCTTATCCTACTAAATATTTCTCTAACTCAGTCACGCACATACACTGCACATAATAGAATCAGAGAGGGAGACAAATTGGGCCTAACACTAAAAGGCTGTCATAGAAGCAGTTGCATAGATCGATGTAGCCAATCCCATCACTTTTAGCTATGGTTACAGAAAATAAATAATCATGTCTAGTTCCATTTTTTTTTTTTTTAATTCCTTATATATATATATATAATTATCTAAAATTTTAAAGATTTTAACCTTTAAAAATAGGAGTTAGCCCCCTCAAACATTTTAGTTGTCTCAACTAATAGTACTACAACTTGACCCCAAAATTTTAAAAATCATTTTATAATGTATATAATTATTAAACATTTTAAAGATTTAGCCTTTAAAATAGGAGTTACCCCCTTAAATATTTGATGTCTCGATTAATATATTAGTACCACTACAATTTAATAGGTTTGAATTAAAAAAAAAATGAACTCAAGTATCTGTTTTTTAATTTCTACAGGCTCACGAACAGGATACTTTTGGCAAGTTCTCAGGCTTTGAGTCTAAACACCAAACTCAAATAGTTTGAGTTCTCAAGCTTAAATAGTTTGAGCTTGTCTAAACACCAAACTATACTTAATATATTTAACCCTGTATGGAAATAGAAACCAAGTAGTTGCCTTGTAACTCAATTGACACTTCTTAGTCTTTCCAACAAAATATTCAGGGTTCAAATCCTCACTCCCTTAACTTACTAATTAAAAAATAAAAAATAAATAAAAAAGAGTTAAAAAAATGTAAATTGTTGATCATAGATCACATTGACTCTTTATATTGTCCATGCTTACAAAATCAAGATGATTAGAAATCAATAACTATTTCATCTATAAAAAATTTACTATTTCAATTTTTTTTTTTAATTCTACCAAAAGAAAAAACCTTGAGTTTAACAATAAAAAACAACAAACACAAATAACCAAGTTCAAGTTGAATTAATTAATCAATTTATACTTTTCTCTTCCCTACTCTTTTCCTCCCTCTTTTCTCTCCAAACAAACTAAAAAAGCAAATAGTGACACTAGCTCAATATCAAAAGAGAAACAAATAGTAGTATGACTACAAAATACTAGAAGAATTCATTAAAAAAAAAACTGAAATAGGCGTAAATCTCATGCATAGGGACGGCAATTTCACTCCAACCTGCCCCGATCCACCCCATACTGCGTAGGTTTTCCCCGCCTCGAAGAGGTAATGGGGTGGGGATAGGGCAAAATCTTTGCCCCGGCCATTGGGGTGGGGTGTTGCTGGACGAAGTCTTCAACATTGTTTTTGTGCAGAGAATAGGTTAATGAAGATTCATGTCATAATTCAAATTAGCATGACCTCTCACAAAAGTGATGAGTAAATAACCCATAGGATATTGGACCACAAGATCAAAGTTCAACACACATCAAAATCTGTTGAAGGTCATCAAACCCGACGCTTAAGCAGAATATATCTCAAGAAACCAGTAATGTAGCCAAGAGAAAATGCTACAGCCAGCTTGATTCAAAGCCATCAAAAGAGTAAAAGCTAAGCCTTATGATTTCCAAATTATCAAGACAATCAATTAAGAAAAAATATAGTTGAGTGTATGCAGTATAATGTAGAAATCTATTGATGCATCCAACAGGGACATACTAAAATGTCATTGTTTTGAAAACAATTCTTTGTCCTTGAATAAATATTGCTCCTAATTGAGCGTCTTTTAAATCACAGGCACATCCTAGGTAGTCAATCACCTTTACCCTCCTGTGATCCAATCTCTTGCAAGTAATGTTCTGCTTCCAAGGCTGCCATGCAACCTGCATCATTAAAGAGACCAGGTCAGCTAGATAGAGTAGACCTTAATATATGTTATATTGTGAATAAAACATAACTTAAATGGATGTCTTTTTATTTACATTTTAAAAGATAACTTTGGTTGTTCAAGAAAACCCAAATATTGGTGACAGTAACAAGTTAACACAACAATGGTAGATGCCAAGGCCAATACTGTAATGAAAAAACCATTGCTAACATGAATTTCTATATGATGGCCAATGAGCGAGAATGAAACAAAAAACAAGTAGCAGCCTACTGTACTTTATATACTACTAACAATTATTTGTATTGTCTCAATTCTTATAGTCAATTATAGAAACTATCAAATGTTATGCATCCCATTGTAGTTAAAAGAATAACACAAAACATTTTCCCATATCAATGTAGCTTTTTTATTTTTCATTTTTTAAATCACATTTTAAAAGACAAACAATCCAAGCCTAATCAAGTATCTTGCAATACATTCAGTTTGGGAGATTAAGGTTATGCACAAGCTTAATTTAAATTTGCACAGAAATCATACATACATGTCCACTCAATGTCAAGTCACTGAGCTCTAAAAAAAGCCAGAGCCCAGCTCAAGCTTGGAGTGACAACCCATTAATTGGATCTTAATTCATGGGTTCCAAAAATGGGTAGGACAAAATCAGGTTCAAAATATTCACATTCGTGAATACTCCATGTTTCCAAAACCTAACTTAATCAGCTTGGTTTGATCAAGAATGGGCTCAGCATCTCAAAAGAATCAACATTCATCCATTTGCATATGAGAGATGGTGATCAAGCCATGCCAAAAAGATCATGAATAGATTAATTTATTCGTAACCCTAGAGCCTAGAGAACAAGTTTCATCATGTAGATAAAGAATAACAGAAAGAAAGAGTACATGGTCACACAAGGTGAAATTTAAATAATGAAGGAGAGAGATAGAGGATGTTGACGAACCAGTGCCGGTAGCAGTAACAGCCTGCCTATACTTCTTATCCTGGACATCTCCAACAGCAAAAACTCCACGCACACTTGTCTGGGTGGTCCCTGGCTTTGTGACAACATAGCCATCAGAATGGAGTTCCAACTGACCATCCAAGAACTTGGTGGCTGGTTCGTGCCCTATTGCAAAGAACAATCCCGATACCTTGAGATCCGAAACCTCCCCACTCACCATGTTCTTCACCTTCAACCCCCCCAAGACCCTATTATTAGTGTTTTCATCCTTGTAGGCCCCCACGACCACCGAGTTCCATAGCACTTGGATCCTAGGGTTGGTCAAGGCCCTCTGCTGCATAATCTTGGAAGCCTTAAATGTATCCCTCCTATGAATGATGTACACCATGGTTGCATACTTGGTTAAGAATGTAGCCTCCTCCATGGCCGAATCCCCACCTCCAATGACTGCCAAGGGCTTGTTCCTGAAAATGGGGGCAGCACCATCGCACACAGCACAAGCCGATATGCCTCGGTTCCAAAACCCTCTTAGGCCCTCGCCAGAGCTCGGGAAGTCCAATTGCTTGGTAACGACACCAGTTGCCACAATGATAGAATCAGCAATGACAGCCTTAGAATCAGTGAAGACCTTGAAAGGGGTCGTGGAGAAATCCACCTTGTTGACAGTCTCAGTTAGAATCTGAGTGCCAAAGCGGAGCGACTGCTTGCGGCAGCGATCCATAAGCTCAATGCCGTTAATTCCATCCGGAAAGCCTGGGAAGTTCTCCACCTCAGAGGTTGTGGTGAGCTGTCCACCAGGGGCAACACCATTCGCCATCCAACCCTCAAAGAGGATTGGCTTCAACTCCGCACGGGACGCATATATGGCAGTGGTGTGGGCGGCTAGGCCACTTCCAATGATGCACACCTTCGTTTTGAGGGTTTGGAGGTCATCCACGGCCGGAGTCGAAGAACTGGTGGCAGCAGAGGAGGATGCTCTTCTAGGAGCAGAAGTGGAAGTGGCTACAACAACAGCAGAGGTGGAGGCCAATCGAACAAATTTCAACCCTCTTCTGAACAGATTTAAGAGCTTGTTTTTCAGGCAATAACTCATAATCTCTCCTTTCTGCACACTCTATTGCTATAAAAGTTAAAATCATGGTTTTGAAATGCATGGCCGTAAAGAGAACCATAAAAAGGAGAGGTTCAAGTTACTAAAATCAGACCATAATGACATCTTAAATAATTTAACAATTACTTAAAAATAAAATAAAAAGAGTAAGTTTGTAAAATTACTATAATTTACCAAAGAATATCTTTAAAAAAATAATAGACAATCTTTGAGTGAAATTTTGCTACATAAGAAAAGTAGATAAAAATAAAGCATAAACAAGCAAATTAAAATTAGAACAATAATAATCCTTTAAGCACAAAGTATAAACAAACAAACAAATTCCATATAGTAATATTAAACACATAAAAACCATTCAACTACAACAACAACAGCAGCGACAATCACCACCAGCAAGTCATTATAAACAACCAACAGCCATTATGATGTAGCACATCAAGGGGAATAATAAACAAACTGAGGACATATATAAATAAAAACAAAACACTCACTAAGTACCTGATTTCCTTAAACAATGTGGCTCAAGTCACAGCAAACCCCAAAATGAAAAATGAAGTGAAAAAACAAGACACAGTTACACACTTCACAGCAAATATCGAATAATTAAAAAAAAAAAATTGCATCCAAATTTAGCTAATTCAAGGTATACTTACATACAGTAAAAGATAAAATTAACAGGACCAAATAAAAAAACCTAAATTAAGCTTGGGATTGTTTATATAGCACAAATTTTTCACAGCAAACTCAGATAATGAAAAGTAAAAACTGAGAAAAATTGGTTACATTAACTTCGAATTATAGCAAGTACCCAGTAAGGCAGTAAATAAAATTGCCAAATGTTTCTAAGTTCTTTGCCTATACAACAATGTGGTGTTACCCTTCTAACAGAGTAAAATAAAAATTATGGAAAAGAATTTGATATACCCTATATTTTTTCTACAGCTCAAACCTCAAATTAACAAGACCCAACAGCCCAAAAACACCAAGCTTCAACAATGAAAACTCCCCAATACCCCACAAGTGAAGAAGTTGATATTTTTTCTACAGCTCAAGAACCCACCTAAGATTATGTCATAAACAGTCAAAACAATCAAGGAATACAAAATCAATCAACCAAATGAAGAGGATGGAGATGTTTACCTCAATTTCTAGACTTTCCAACTTTCCAATAGGCTATTCAGATTGGAGGGACGCTGGAGTGAGGTTTGGTGATTCTGTGAAGAAATGGTTGTGTGTGGCAGAGAAGTACATGGTGGAGAGGATGAAGAAGAAAAGAATAAGCATAGGATTGGTTAAGTCCATGAGTTTGTGTTTTGCTTTGCTTGCGGGGTATGTAAAGTTTGGGCCTTGAGTTGATACAAAGGAGGGAAAAGAATGAATGCTGATGGAGAAAGGGAATCACACACAATATAAAGGGATGAGTTGTTTTAGTTGTTGTTTTTTATTTTATTTTATTTTATTATTATTTTTTTGGATAATCTTGGGTGATGGGGAAGGTGGCTCTGAGTAGACTCGAACTAGTGACCATTGGAGATACGCGCACCTCAACTAATCCTAGGGGGACACGTGTACCGCGATAGACGCAAGACTTTGCCTTGAATAGGTGGCCCTGAGTAAACTTGAATTAGTGACCATTGAGAAGCATACCCAATACTAGACCAGTTGAGTTACCCCTTGTTTTTTATTTAGTCTTTAGGGAAAGTCCTTTTAAATTATTGGGTCTATTTTAATTCTTCTTTTATCTATAAAACCGAACAATGTCTTTCTTTAGATATTGAAAAGAGTTATGCTAGGGATACAACCAATTTTACAACTATTTACTTACAAACTGAGATGGTAATGATGTGGAAGTATACCACATCAGCAATTAAAATATCAAATTAACATGTCAACATTAATTTAACAAATCATTAAAAAATAATAATAATAATAATAAAGAAAACCACCCATGAGATTCAAAGTCTTAAACCTAGTGCCACCGCTGCCTCCTCCCCTCCCTCCCAAAAAAAATTGAACCTGAAATTTTGGCTGAAATTCCATTTGTGGTTAGAAAAAGAATATAAACCCATTAGACTCAATTGGGGTTAAACCCATGCAGTATCTTGTGTAATTTGTTTGGAAGATACTAATGTTGGTCAGATCTTTTAGTTGATGGCTGTCTGCACCAGTATTGATTTACTTGTATGAAAGTTAGCATGTGGAAGGTTAAGTTGCCTTTCATGGGATTTTTGCCCAAATGTCCTAACGAAGGTTATAAATCAGAGCTTTTATTGATAGCTGCCCAAATTATTGAACCTAAGTGAATTGAAATATAACCAAGGCATAAATCCTATAGTTTCAATTCCTGTTGCAAACAAATTTTTTGCCTAAATCAAGGTGATCAACATTAATGTTGAAAAGCGACATTTTAGAATATAGCAACCCGATTCCATTTCTGGATCCTTGTCAGTATCTGGAGCCAGGAAAATGCTGAAAGTGTGGAATTGAAATATTGAGATGAAGGTGGTTGGAAGGGTACTATGCTCGATGGTGGGTGGGTGCCGGAAAAGGTATTTGCTCGGTGGTTGCCGGCGGTTAAAAATGGTATCATATGTCAACAATTAAATTTTTTTTTAAATACTTTTTTATTTTTCTCTTTTCTTTTCTTTTTCTTATCTCTCTCACTCTCCTGTTTCTCTCTCCTCTATATCTTCTTGCATAGTTGAGGCAGTTCAAGTCGAATTCTTGGTTCTTAAACACATCAAATTTGACACCAAAGACACGGTTTTGGGATCCCATCAAACCCACCACCAAAAACACAAAAATGTACAATTTTGGTCTTTAAAATTTTCGACTAAATTCAATTTTGGTCTTTAAAAAGGTGCAATTCAGTGCTTACAAATATTTTGTGATCCTTCTTCGATATATATAATCATAATTATGATTATAGCCTATCAATTATATTAGTGACACGTGATGGTTTGTATTATTGTAATATGCAATATTACTATACTTTGTCATATTCAACACAATAATGTCCACAATTTGTAATTTTTCTATTGTATAAAGAAATATTTCCAATGTGGTGTTGTAAAGGAAATAACGACACATTTTTTTTAATAATTAAATATGAAACATGAAAACCATTTTGGGCTCACATGCAAATTGGGCTTATAAGTCCAAATGTCCTTTAAGTCCAATTTTGGGCTTTTATTACTATTGGGCAAGAAGAGTAACAAAAAAAACACCATTCCAAACTTTACAAAACAAAGAGCAAATCTAGAGAGAGAACCAAAGAGAAATAGAGAGAGAAAAAATGGGAAGAGAGGTCTCAGAGAGCTGCGTGGATAGTCTACTAACCGAAATGGTATCCTCGTACTGCGATCGCTTCTACACCAATAAGCCCGAACTCGCTGCTCGTCGGATCGAAGCCATTGGCTTTCAGGTCGGACTCCAGCTCTCCGAACGGTACACCTGCCCACACCTTATCCCAACCCTATTTTACCACTTTTTTTTTTTGCAATAATTTCTTAAATTCTGTAATTGCATAGATTTTATAGTAATTTTGAAGTATTGGGGCTTTAGATCTGAAAGAGTTTATTGTTAAAAATGTAATTTTTATTTTATTTTTTGTTTTATGTATATTTAAAAAATTTTTTATTGAGCTGTTTGGTTGCTAAGAAAGTGAAGGAAAAGTAATTGTATTAGTATGATTTAAACTCAAAGATGTTTGTTTGTTTGGGACCTGAGGAAAGTTTAAGGATCTACTCTAGTTGCTCTTATGGGATTATGAGTTTAGTTTTAGGTTAATTTTTTATTAATTAAAAAGATGGTAGACTTTTTTAGTTTTACTTTATTATTTTTTATTTAAGACTTGTGAATGAAAAAGAGAGAAAAGGGAAAAAAAACCCAAATGGGAAATTTTGATCAAAGTGCTGCTACATTGACATGGATTTGCATAATGGCATCTATGTTGATACCAGGCTAGTCCAAATTTGATTGTATAGGAAATTACTTTTTCTTTGAGCAATAATACTATAAAACAAAAAAAAAGGTTTCGAATTAATAGTATCAGGATGACTATAAAAAATAAATGCTTATTGAAAGCGAAGCTAAAGCAACTTGTTTCGAAGTTCTTTGAAAAGCATTTTATATGTATGGTTTTGGGGCATACAGAATCTGATTCTTAAAAAAGGCTGCTTTTTAAAGGTGAAGCTTGGTTCATATCTAATCATTTTGTGTGGTTACCGACACAAGGATTACTCAAACGGGAGACAACCACATGGATATATGATTATTTGAATGTGGTTGCTATTAAGGCATCAATGTGTAGCTGGTATTTAGCTTTGCTTCTAAAATCATATTGTGAATTTCTAGCTTTTTATTTAGGTGGGTAACAGAATTGATATCAATATTGGGTAACATTGAATCAATATATAGTGATATCAATATATAGGGGCATGGCAGAACAGCAGAAAAAACTTTGTTTGAAGCAATGAGCAGCATAGATCATACATAATTAATTTAGATCTTGATACTTATTACTGATATAGTTAGTTTTGTAGGTAAATTTGTATATCTTAATGATTATGTGATACATAATACAGTTCTCAGTATGGTTTGCTATAAAGTGCCTATAATAGTAAAAGTACTACTTTTTAGGTATACCATGGAACGGCCTCGGTTCAGTGATCATCTAGAGGCAATCAAGTTCATCTGCAAGGACTTCTGGTCTGAGCTTTTCAAGAAGCAAATAGACAACTTGAAGACCAATCACAGAGTAAATTCGATTGTTTAAAGTGAATATACATTGTATCTTTTTCTTTGAATTTGAGAAAATGGATTTTGTTCATCTTGTAGGGTACATTTGTCTTGCAAGATAATCGGTTTCGTTGGCTTGCACGCACGTCAATCGATCCATCACCTGAAAAAGAAGATTTAGCTCAAGATAATTCTCCGGCTGAAAGCAAATCTGCACAAGCTACAAGCATGCATCTCTATTTCCCATGTGGAATCATAAGGGGGGCTCTTCAAAATTTGGGGATTCCTTGTGCAGTTACTGCAGATATATCCAACCTTCCTGCATGTGAGTACTGGTTATTGAGTGCTTTAGATTGGAAATACTTTTTTGCACATTGTGTTACCTTTATAAGCATTCCATGATATGCTTTCTTTTGTCATTCAAGACGTTGCGTGATAGTCATTATTATTATTTTTATTTGTCATCCATTCATGAAGTGAAACATGCTTTATGACTTCTTGATTGTAATTCAATCTTTGCTTACTCACTCATGAAGTGAAACATGCTTTATGACTTCTTTATTGTTCTTGCACATGCTACTACTTAATGTTCAACAGCAGCATAGTAAAATAGCAATCAAATCTTTGGATTTCCTTTGCAGGCTGAAGTTACTATTTTAAAGCTAACAGAGGAGAGGAGTTCAAGCATTCAAGATATAAGAGTCTTACAGGAGAAACTTGTAACTTCTTTAATCCCATTATTTTCTTACTGTTTCTTTTGGTATGCTTAAAGTCAGTGAGTTCTGCCATAAATGCCTTGCAAGGCTTCTTGTTTTCTAGTGCAAAAGGCTTTATCAACAATAAATCCTATATGGTCACCAACAGCTCATTTGCCCCAACTGCTTTTTGCATCTATGAATTCCTCCTTTGTTTTACAATTAAAAAAAAAAATGATATAGCTTTGAGTTCTTTAAATAGCACCCCTCTAGGAAGAATGTTAATATTTCATGGAAGTAAAATTGATTTTAGACCCAGCTGGAGCATGTTTCTTCTGGCACTGCCTTTAATTTAATTTTCTGATGGTTCTGAGTATGTCATTCTGAGAGACTTATAACAACTTTGTCCATGGGAGAAGATCCTATTCTTGGGATATGCGTTATACCTTACGTATTGGAGTATATTTCCATGAAATATTAACAGATGTTGTAGCTCTGCTTATCCTTAAGAAAATGTTCTCTCTAGTCTACTACCAATTCTTGTTCACTTAGATTTTTATATTACCAGGTTGGTAGTGAGAGCAAATCTCGAATATCAAGGACTGGCACAGGAAAAAATATTCTTATGATGATTTGCCATTGGATTTGTAAATATTCTTGTTTATTTTTCCCCTTTTTTTCTGGGTCTGGGGTTTCCAAAACTTCATTTTGCCACCGCTGGTATTTTACGTTTGGCTGATTGCAGTAATGTTGTCTAACTCTTTCTTTGATGTGCAAATGCTTCACTTGTCTTCTCCTCCCTCTGTGACTGTCTTATCCCTCTATTTGTATTAAACATGTCATATTTATTTTCTTATTTGTGGCATTGGCATTTTCTTTTTTCTTTCTTACTTTCTAGGCAGAGTTGAGTAGAAGAGGAGTGAGAAAAGTTCAAAGTCGGATTTCCTCTTCTATTTGTTTGTATGGTGGCGCTCATCAGCGTTGTGCTTGGACACCTCTTACACCCTGGAACACTTTACAAAGCATTAACAGGATATGATTAATTCCTAGCTAGTTAGAGGTATAGGTATAAGAATCTCTTCCCCTCATTATAAATGTTCAGAGGAGGTATTTTAGTCTGTTTGTTTTTTCTGGCCAATTTACTCAGAAATTGAATATAAGTGTGCTGTGCCTGTGAGTATAAGATTTTTTTTTTTTTTTTGGGGGGGGAGAGAGAGAGAGAGAGAGAATGTATGTACATGAACCCAATACTTTGATTGATAGATAACAAGCTGCTCTGTATACATATGCTGCTGAAGTACAGAATGTATGGATTTAACCAAAATATGGAAAATTGGAAACTGAATGTAATTGTCTCTGATATTAACCTGAAGGATGACTGAGCATGTGGAATCAAATATTATTTTGCTCTCATAGAACTTTTGCAAATGGATGCCAATTAGGGGTGTGCTTCATATTAATACCATTGTGAGAGAAATATTAGCTTGAGAGCTCAAGCAGAGGCATCCTTTTAAAAATTTCTAACATAGGGTTGTTTGACTTGAGAAAATTTCAGAGCTCAGCCATCCCACCCTTAAACCTCTCACATATTCTCTAGTTGTTTTAATGGGCTAATAATATGTCCTCATATTGTGTTCGAACCCCCTCTCCTTTTATTTTATATTTTTCTGTTTCTTATTTTCTTTGTTGTCTTTTTGGCCGAATTCTTCCTATTCCTATTCACCTATCACTATCATTCACTCTTACACAAGTACTTCTCATATCTTGTCTCATGCAAGTCCAACCACCCTTCATTAATAGGCATCCTATACTCCATCTCATATCTCTTTTCTTTTATAATTAAAAATAAATAAAAATCGGTCACAAATCACATCTCCACTCCACCCCTTAGTTGGCTTGTTTAGTTTCATTTTTAAGTTAGTTACCCACTCACTTAATCATTCACTCACACAATTCCTTCCATTCAGTTAGTTTTCTCTATCATTTAGTTACTCACTTTGTCACACACTCACTTAAGTTAGTTTTTGGATAGATTTTCATACACACACTTGAAAAAAAAAAAACTTTATTGATCTTCACCGTTCCTTCATCAAAACCCCATCACCCTCACAAAACTTGGACCCTAGGTGGTTGTCTTACCTATTTTCTCATAGTTTTATCCACCAAAACTTCAATTCGTTAGGATAGACCTCAAGAACACCCATGATCTAATTCCTTTCTCTTGAGCTTTTGGTCACTTTTCCTCCATAGGATCAAGGTAAGAGCTTGCTTTTACTATTTTATTTCAAGTTTGTAAGTGTTTAATGTTATGGGTATGGAATCATTTTGAGTTTTTTTTTTTTTTTGGTTCAAGACTACATAGCTTCTTACATGCTCACTTAAATTTCCCATGTGTGAATGAGCTTCCTCACATGTATGATTTTCCATGGATGAGTTTTTGTTGAATTTCTCACTTGCCTCCTTGATAACATGTGGTTAACGTAAGTTTCTTATGTATAAAGCATGTCCTTTTTATGAACTTTACCTTGTTAATGTTTTGACTACCATGTTCGTTGTTCATGAATGATGGCTATGTGTTCCTTTGACAAAAAGTGATTAAGTTAGGTTATTGCTCATGTGAGCATGTGGTTAATTTCACTTCGGTTCATGTATATGAACATGTTGGCTTTGGTCTAAATGCATAGGTCTTTGGCACCACCCTTGAGTTTTAGCTTATGTTCATGTTGCCATCTCACAAGCTTTTCGTAAAATCTTGCTGCCCACTTTAAAATCTTTCAATTAAGTACTCTTAAGTTTCATTTCCATTTCAATTGATAATTTTCCATTAATTTTGGTTTTTAATGTTTTAAACTAAAGGTGTTAACAAAAATTAACGAAAAATGGTCAATTGAAACAGAATTAAACTTAGAGGACTAAATTGAAACGGTCAAAACATAAAAAACTGAATTGAACTTTGACCTAAACATAAAGGGTGTAATATGTAATTAGGCCTTATTTTTATTGGACATGCTACTTCTTAATGTTTAACAACAATAGCAAAAAAGAAAAGAAAAAAAAGGATGATATTTCCACACTAACCTAAAAAAAAAATGTCTTTAAAAGACTAAATAACCCTTATGTATTTAACACTGTTGAATCAAGTATCATCATATTTAAAGGCATTTTGGTCATTTACAACACAATTTCCCATGTTAGTGTGAAAATAATAAATTTTAATGTGGAAATATCAGTTTCCAAAAAAACACAACAATAGCAATCTATAAGTCTTTGGATTTCCTTTGCGGGCTGAAGTTACTATTTCAAGGCTAAGTTTTGTGCAAATGCTTCACTTATCTTCTCCCTCTCCCTCTGTGACTGTCATATTTGTTTCTTATTTGTGGCATTGGCATTTTCTTTCTCATTTCTTATGTATGTAAATGAACCCATTACTTTGATTGATTGGTGAGAAGCAGCTCTTTGTTAATGCAATCAGTAATCACCTCTGTATACATGCATATGCTGCTAATTAAAGTACTAAATTTCCATATGCTCTTGATTTGACCGAAATATGGAAAACTAGAAACTGGATGTAATTTTCTCTGATATTAAGCTGAAGGATGACTAAGCGTGTGCCGTGTGGAGCCAGACATTATTTTGTTATTGTTGAACTTTTGCAAGTGGATGCCAATTAGGGTTGTGCTTCATACCAATTACATTGATTGTGATAGAAATATTAGTTTGAGCTCAAGCATACGTGCCCTTCTAAAATTTTCTAGTATGAATATGGTTGTTTGACTTGAAAAAATTTCAGAGCTCAGCCCAGTCCACCCTTAAACCTCTCACATATTCTTTAGTTGTATTAATGGGCTAGCAAAAACTTAAAAGCAGAGTTAAGGGCAGAAGATGATGGTGCCATGGTGGCCTGCTACATCTAAGCACATAATTGAGGGAAATGAATCAAATGATAAGTTGATGTCATGTTTGCAATTGTTTTAAATATGGAGTAATTATTAGATTAGTGGTTAAAACTTTTTCATGTCATTAATTATTTGGATACATATTAAAACAGTGTTAGTAAATATTTATTTAAAGTTTGATAATATAGTGAAATCTAAACCATTAACTTATTGAATGATTAGGATTTTAAAACTCAATAGCAAATTTATTTTAAAACTCTAAACGGAAGGTGAACTCTAAAAATGTCAATTACAACTAAATTTTTGTGTTTTGATCGTAAATTCTTTGTGTATTTTGAAATAAAATCCAAGAATATTACTAACACAAAAGAGTAGAAATAAATAGAGAGGGAATTCTATAAAAGCATTTTAATTAGACTATGTATAATTTTAGCCAAATGGGCTTTAAAACACCTACTTCTTGTATTTTAACAAACTTATTTTTCACATATACTATATCAAACTCTATCTTTTTCTCCATTCTATTTATATATTATTTTTTCTCTCTCCAAAATAAATCAATATATTTTTTTATTCATTACCATGTTCCCTTTTCACCGTTTCATCCCACAACAATTACCACAAAAACAACAAAACAACCAAAATGATTCTCACAAATTCACAATTCGTTTCATCCCACAACAATTACCCACAGAAACAACAAACCAACCAAAATGATTCTCACAAATTCACAATCACCCAAGATTTCATCCCACAACAATTACGAGTTGGTCTGCTCCCCTGTATGAATTAACCTGTTGCGAGCATTCCAAATCAACCAAGTCATGACTGCCCATAGCTGACATTCTTCCCTTGAAAGAACACAAGTCATCTTCATGGATAGTGACATGAAATCCTCCCATGGTGGGTAGCTTCTGAATTCGTCCCGGCACCATTGCCCACACATTCATGAAAAATTATTAAAACCATTTCAGATTTCATTTCACAACCCTCTCCAAAAACATAAACCCAATCTCATAAATCCGTCATAAAATCTAAAGGAAACCCCAATAACAATGAATCCAAACTTATACCCATTTCCATGATTTTCCAATCAATAGTTAAAAAATTAAAAAATTAAAAGTTAAACCTTTAAAAAGTTATAAAAAATAGGATCTCAATCCCACTATTCAAATCGGATATTGCAATCTCAATTCCCACTATTCAAATCACCTTCGTGAATAAATAAATAAAAGATCTTATTGTTACCGTAACTTCAACAAAAGATAATCAACAAAATTTAATCTTATTGATACAGTACCTATAAAAAAAAATTACAAAATTGATTGTTTCTTTGAACTTATTTGATAAAAATCAATGCAACCACTGTGTGATGGGTCATATCACATATGAAATCATATATTTTCTTTACTTTGGTAAGTGCTGGTCATATCTTCGATTTTTGTGTATGTGGCGGGTCATATTTTTTAGTTTTTGGCGAAAAGTCATATAATTGTCTTTGCTTTTTGAATAAGTTGTCATAGTGATTGGTTGTTTTCTTTTCTTCTGCTTTTGATTAATGGTTCGTACAATTTTCTGTACAACTCTTCAATAAGTCTCACCGACAGAAATGTTCACACTCTTCGTGTAAATGACCCCAAACGAACTGGTAATTCTCTGAAAAAGTGAAAAGTCTTTGGCGAAAAGTCACCTTTTTGAATAAGTTGTCAGAGTGATTGGTTGTTTTGTTTTCTTCTGCTTTTGAAATGGTTGTACAATTTTCTTCACTCTCAATAAGTCTTAGCCACCGACAAAAATGTTCACACTCTTTCTTTGCGTGTAATGACCCCAAACGAGACTGGCAATTCTACGCGTGAAAAAGTGAATTTTTTTTTTTAAAATTTCCTAGTGTTCACATTCCATGTTCAATTTTAATACTCTTAAAAAAAAAAAAAAAGTGAAAATTTTGAGCGTGTGTGAACTTATTGTCCTTAAATAACTCAAAATAAAAAGAAGAAAAAACACTTATTGTCGCGCTCTGAACTTAAAGCATGAGTTTGACACGTGACTTCCAACTTATAAAACGGGATGATCTTTAAGTGTGTTAGGCCTTATTAATAAAAGAATAATATCCTTGATATAAAATCTCCAAATAAATATATTAACCAGTAAGTTCAAATGAATTAAATCCATGCATTACTATTCCAAATCCTAATAAACAAAAGTCTATCATAAAGTCCCTAATCAACAAATAAGAAATACTAATATTATTCATACCTAAAAGTCCTTCTCACACAACTCCACAGTAATATCCAAGCTAGCTAATCCTCAGAATCTGAAATGGGAAAGAAAGGGGGTGAGCTTGAAGGCTCAGTAAATAACTATAGTTTGAAAATGGTAGATCAAGCATTTATTCAAATAAAATATATAAATGCTCGTAGGATAAATCTCATAGACTTAAGAAATATAACACAATGCAGTAGAAAATTATATATAAATTACAATAAGTTCAAAACATCAAAAGTCTCAATTTACTTAAAATAACGCAATCAATTAGATTTCAAATGTTTAAGTAAGACATTATGACTATGGTCACGCTATATCCCCGTGACTAGGCCCAGAACCACACATAGGCCGGTGGTAAGCCCCAGAAGAAACTAGTTTCTGTGCCAACGTTTACCCCCATTGGCGGGGTCCAAAGCATAGTCAAATGGTTCAGATTCTTTTCAGATTCAATTTTATTTTAGTCAATGTCAAAATATCATATTCAATAAAATCATAGTTCAAACAATGTTTGGTTCTTTTCACAAAATTCAAAAATGCTTGATCCGAGTTGAAGACACAAAATTTTCTAAATAACCAACTAAATCAAATACACTTATAATATTTCAAAAAGACAAAACTCTAATTCTTTTCTTTAAATCAATGTATCTAAAATAATTAAAATAATAATCTGTACTGAAATACAAATGAATATTTAATAAATAAAATAGGAAGTTTTAGTAAAATATAGCTAGTTAAGAAAACGTTACTTACCTCTAGCAAGCAAGGAATCTTATAATACTCTCTATCTCTTCTTTTCACAATTCACAAATCAATTCCTAAATCGATTGTATAATAATCAAAATACATTAATTGACATCAACAATAATGCTATTTACTCTCAATGTACGAAATTAAAGCCTAACATGTTTCTTTCTCACTATTAATATTTTACTTTATTTCTTCTCCTAGTAAGCCTAACATACTTCACAATTCATTCTTCCAGGGCCTAATATTAACTTATACGTTAGGCATTAATTCTTCTTTAAGCCCTCACGTCAGTAGCCTAGTAGTAGGCATATGACCTCCTTTTATTTTGTTTCTTTTCCTTTTACTGCATGTACAGGAGGCCTGATTGATGGCTTGTACTGTACATTAACCCCATTACTTCACATCAATATACTAGCTAGCAGCCTATGTGTTGATATCTCCTTTTGTTGACCACGTAAAACATTAAATAGGCATTCTTTTCTTTCTTCTTTCACTACCAGATTTAACCATATGTGCAAAGCCTAAGTTAATATAACCTATATATGCAAAGCCTTATATCCATCACGTGAACTTCCACTATTCTAGACTAAGTCAATTCATAGCCTAGGCCAACCTATTTTTCTTATTTTCCTTGAAACCTGATTCACGTAATATTATTTTCTAAAAAAAATCAAACCCTAGTAACTCTAAGAGTGATGAAGCTAATTCTGATTCTTATAATATATCTATCTACAGCAATTAAATCTAAAACAATAAGTCTATCAAGATTTTTACCTTAAAACTTTTTTTCAATTTGTTTCTCCTTGAAATCCTTGAAAATCTTACTATCAAAAAATATATGTAGATATTTAATAAAGTTTATAACTCTATTTATATCCTAATCACTACTAGGGTTAGGGCTTATATTATTTTTTAGAAACTCCTTAAAATAATAAATTATATACTATTTACCCCACAGTTAAAATTGATTAGATTACCCACCTAAAGCAAACTCTTTTTTTTTTTTTAATCCTTTGGGACCGGGTATTACAGAATTATTCCCCCATAAGTATGGAATGAAAGGTGTGATCATGGATACAAGATATACTAGGTGCATGTATAATTGATTGGTCCAAGACTTGTGGTTTAGTTCCATTTTTTTTTTTTTTTAATTCCTTATATATATAATTATCTAACATTTTAAAGATTTTAGCATTTAAAATAGGAGTTAGCCCCCTTAAATATTTTAGTTGTCTCGACTAATATATTAGTACTACAACTTGACCCCAAAATTTTAAAAATCATTTTATAATGTATATAATTATTAAACATTTTAATGATTTAGCCTTTAAAATAGGAGTTACCCACTTAAATATTTTATGTCTTGAGTAATATATTAGTACCACTAGAATTTAATAGGTTTGAACTAAAAAACATGAAACCTGATTCATGTAATATTATTTTCTAGAAAAAATCAAACCCTAGTAACTCTAAGAATGATGAAGCTAATTCCGATTCTTATAATATATCTATCTACAGCAATTAAATCTAAAACAATAAGTCTATCAAGATTTTTACCTCAAAACTTTTTTTCAATTTGTTTCTCCTTAAAATCCTTGAAAATCTTACCATCAAAAAATATATGTAGATATTTAATAAAGTTTATAACTCTATTTATATCCTAATCACTACTAGGGTTAGGGCTTATATTATTTTCTAGAAACTCCTTAAAATAATAAATTATTTACTATTTACCCCACAGTTAAAATTGATTAGATTACCCACCTAAAGCAAACTCTTTTTTTTTTTTTATCCTTTGGGACCGGGTATTACAACACATTATTCCCCCATAAGTATGGAATGAAAGGTGTGATCATGGATACAAGATATACTAGGTGCATGTATAATTGATTGGTCCAAGACTTGTGGTTTAGTTCCATTTTTTTTTTTTTTTTAATTCCTTATATATATAATTATCTAACATTTTAAAGATTTTAGCATTTAAAATA
The DNA here is from genome assembly GCA_907173295.1 of Fagus sylvatica. Taxonomy (NCBI): domain Eukaryota; kingdom Viridiplantae; phylum Streptophyta; class Magnoliopsida; order Fagales; family Fagaceae; genus Fagus; species Fagus sylvatica. The sequence goes on from OU015761.1 coordinate 18,010,072, forward strand.
GGAGTTAGCCCCCTTAAATATTTTAGTTGTCTCGACTAATATATTAGTACTACAACTTGACCCCAAAATTTTAAAAATCATTTTATAATGTATATAATTATTAAACATTTTAATGATTTAGCCTTTAAAATAGGAGTTACCCACTTAAATATTTTATGTCTCGAGTAATATATTAGTACCACTAGAATTTAATAGGTTTGAACTAAAAAAACATGAAACCTGATTCACGTAATATTATTTTCTAGAAAAAATCAAACCCTAGTAACTCTAAGAATGATGAAGCTAATTCCGATTCTTATAATATATCTATCTACAGCAATTAAATCTAAAACAATAAGTCTATCAAGATTTTTACCTCAAAACTTTTTTTCAATTTGTTTCTCCTTGAAATCCTTGAAAATCTTACCATCAAAAAATATATGTAGATATTTAATAAAGTTTATAACTCTATTTATACCCTAATCACTACTAGGGTTAGGGCTTATATTATTTTCTAGAAACTCCTTAAAATAATAAATTATTTACTATTTACCCCACAGTTAAAATTGATTAGATTACCCACCTAAAGCAAACTCTTTTTTTTTTTTTATCCTTTGGGACCGGGTATTACATTCTCCCCCATAAGTATGGAATGAAAGGTGTGATCATGGATACAAGATATACTAGGTGCATGTATAATTGATTGGTCCAAGACTTGTGGTTTAGTTCCATTTTTTTTTTTTTTTTTTTTTTTTAATTTCTTATATATATAATTATCTAACATTTTAAAGATTTTAGCATTTAAAATAGGAGTTAGCCCCCTTAAATATTTTAGTTGTCTCGACTAATATATTAGTACTACAACTTGACCCCAAAATTTTAAAAATCATTTTATAATGTATATAATTATTAAACATTTTAATGATTTAGCCTTTAAAATAGGAGTTACCCACTTAAATATTTTATGTCTCGATTAATATATTAGTACCACTAGAATTTAATAGGTTTGAACTAAAAAACATGAACTCAAGTATCTGTTTTTTAACTTCTTTAGACTCACTACTCCAGAACAAGATACTTTTGGCAAGTTCTCAAGCTCAAACAGTTTGAGCTTGTCTAAACACCAAACTATACTTAATATTTTTAAACCTTTATGGAAATGGAAACCAAGTAGGTGTTTTGTAGCTCAATTGGCAATTCTTAGTCTTTCCAGCAGAGACATCTAGGGTTCAAATCCTCCATCCCTTAACTTATGAATTAAAAAAAAAAAAAATGTTAAAAAATGTAAATTGTTGATCAAAGATCACATTGCCTATTTATATTCTCCATACTTACAAAATATCAAGATGATTAGAGATCAATAACTATTTCATCTATAAAACATTTACTATTTCAAAAAAAAAAAAAAAAATAACCAAGTTCAAGTTGAATTAATTAATCAATTTATACTTTTCTCTTCCCTACTCTTTTCCTCCCTCTTTTCTCTCCAAACAAACTAAAGAAGCAGATAGTGACACTAGCTCAATATCAAAAGAGAAACAAATAGTAGTATGACTACAAAATAACTAGAAGAATTCATTTAAAAAAAAAAACTGAAATAGGCGTAAATCTCATGCATAGGGACGGCAATTTCACTCCACCTGCCCCGTTCCACCCCATACTACGTAGGTTTTCCCAACCTCAAAGAGGTAATGGGTGGGGATAGGGCAAAATCATTGTCCCGGCCATTGGGGTGGGGTGGTGCAAGACGAAGTCTTCAACATTGTTTTTGCGCAGAGAATAGGTTAATGAAGATTCATGCCATAATTCAAATTAGCATGACCTCTCACAAAAGTGATGAGTAAATAAGTAATAACCAATAGAATATTGGACGAGAAGATCGAAGTTCAAACACATCAAAATCTGTTGAAGGTCATCAAACCCGACGCTTAAGCAGAATATATCTCAAGAAACCAATAAAGTAGCCAAGAGAAAATGCTACAACCAGCTTGATTCAAAGCCATCAAAAGAGTAAAAGCTAAGCCTTATGATTTCCAAATTATTAAGACAATCAATTAAGAAAAAATATAGTTGAGCATATGCAGCATAATGTAGAAATCTATTAATGCATTCAACAGGGACATACTAAATTGTCATTGTTTTGAAAACAATAATTTGTCTTTGAATAAATATTGCTCCTAATTGAGCGTCTTTTAAATCACAAGTACATCGATCCTAGGTAGTCAATCACCTTTACCCTCCTGTGATCCAATCTCTTGCAAGTAATGTTCTGCTTCCAAGGCTGCCATGCAACCTGCATCATTAAAGAGACCAAGTCAGCTAGATAGAGAAGACCTTAATATATGTTATATTGTGAATAAACATAACTTAATTGGAATGTCCTTTTATTTACATTTTAAAAGATAACTTTTGGTGTTATATAAGCACAAATATTTGTGGAACAATATGTAGTAGAAGATTAGAAACTACATATCCAAGGACGGGCCTATTTAACCATTTATATATATATATATATATATATATATAATTTTGGTCCAAAATATATATATTTGACCTTTTTCTCCCTAAAAAGTTACAAATGGGTCTATACTCTATAAACTCAAAACAATTGCTAATCTACCCATTACCTTCTAAAAGAAAACAAAAGAAAACTTTTAAGGCTTTAGCAGAACATTATAAATCTCTAACATTAATTTTGTTACAAATAATTCAAAAGGCAATACTAATGATGCATTGTTGCCAACGTTGTTATCCCAATTTTTGAAAATCTTAAAAACAAAATTGTGAAAAATCGAAATCGATGAAATTGATTTTAGTTCGTTGGTATTTTGTTAATATTGAATAGATTTTAATTTGAATTATATGAATATTTTTAGTTTATAAAAACCAAGTTCAGGTTTCGATATCTGCCTTTTATTTATTTCTTTATTTTTGTGTGTTATTTTCATTTTGTTGACTAAGTTAGGCCTTGATGTTGGTTGAGTTTGAATTTTTTTTTTAATTTGCTCTCTGTTTTATGGTTATGCCTTCTTTTATCGGTAAAAAGGATAAAAAAATTTGCGGTCTTTTGTAGACCAATTAAGAGGAATTTCCCATGGCTACACAAGAATGGGTAAGGTTGGTTTCATCTACTTCTTTGGTGTAGTTGTTTTATGGAAATGGAAATTTAATGTTCTTTGCCCTAATTTGTTTTTGTATTTTTTTCTTTGATTGGTGACCATTGTAATGCTTGTGGTATCTTAGCTAGCAATAAAAAGATTCAATTGTAATAAGATTAAAAAATTTATTCCTTTAATTTTCCTTGGTTTTAATAAAACAATATTTTTATCTTTTAAAAAAAATTAAAATGAATATTATTTTTACCAAATGTGTTTTTTTATTTAATTTTAAATTTTTTATTAAGTTAAAATTTAAAATGAAAATTTTATTTTTTATAATAAATGGTCACGTATAAATCAATCATAATTGACGGAAGTGAGAGATAGTTATCAATTTTATAATTTTTTATACCTTGGGGTCATTTACACGAATTTAAAAGTAAAAAGATCTTTTTACAGTGGGCCCAAACCTCAGGACTCTTTTTGAAATCTGGTCTTTTATTAATTCTCTTCTTCTGCACACTATTATTGACAGTCAACTTATTGTTCTTATTTACTCAAAAAAATAAAATAATAAAAGAACCTATTGTCCTTGTCATTTTGTGCATGTGTGTTCCAAGTTCAATAATACAATATATCTCATTCTTCACTCTCATTTGGTTATCAGTGCATTCCATTTTGGTGAAGGATAATTAATTGGTTATCAGTGCATTCCATTTTGGTTATCAGTGCATTCCTCCTTGTCATCATACAGTCCAAATGCCCTTTTTGTGTGATTCAAAATCTTGTTTCTATTAATATTCGTGTTGATTCGATCTCTTTTTATATTTTTGGTCTCTTTAAATCTTTGTTGATCTCTTCTACGTGTGTTTTGAGATTTTTTTTGAAAGAAGAGCTTATTATTTAACAAAATATAAATGGTTATTTTGATCAAATAACTATTTATAAATAACTAGTGAATTTTTTATTTTTAGACAAATAAATTTCTCAAGTGGCTTAGAAACTATAACATAAATTATCCACATCATGGAAGTTATATGTTGATTATATTCTATTATTAACTTTTTTTCATAAGCTTAAAAACTATGACATATGGATGGAGACTATGACTCATGGAGCATGGAAGTTACAAGAAGTTATTTTTATACTATCATACATGTTTTCTTTGCATGTTACACATATAATATGACAATCAATTTAATAGTGACTAATATTATATATATTACTATATAATAAAATATTTTTAATCTATTGCATATGTTCTCATACTAGGCTCTATTATTATTGGTTGTTATAGTTGTTGCACCACTATGTATGCTTCTTTCACACAAAGCTGGATCATTTATTAATTGTTTCTGTAGCTTTTTCTTTCACTCTTTCTAATGGGTACCAAGCTCTATTTCGACCTTGACTCTCTCTCTTTCTCTCTTTCAAAAGCTGTGCAGCCTCAAGGGGTCAAAAAATCCTTTGCAAGAGAAGAAGTTATTTTTAACTTGTTAATTTGAATAAAATTCACCCATGGGTGTTACCCATCCCAACGTTTAAAAAAATCTCGTGTAGAAAAAAATATATATAATGCTTGTAAAGTTGCAGGTGTAACTGATACCACAACCCAACAACTACACAACAATTGGAAGGGAACGAGATGAAAAAAGAAGGATCATTGGATGGGAATGAAATTGGTTATCTAATCAATGTCGTATGGGTTCCTACTGCATGACTATCACATCATGTAATATTCAAAGAGATATATAGTTAGAAAGTGTGGTTTTATATTAACGGGATAAATCGGTCATTGTTGGGCTCATTACAAATAAGTAATCTAAAAGTCTTTTAATTATATGTATCTGATAATACCATGAGTATATCTTTGGAGGTTAATTAGATAGTTTTGTTTTGTTTTAACTGGATAAATCGGGGCTCATTACAAATAAGTAATCTTAAGTAGAATTTATGGCACTCTGATGTCTTCGTACACAGATGTCAGCCTCCAATTACTACATTTGTCTTTTGTACGAGTACAATTTATGGCACTCTGATGTCTTCGTACACAGATGTCAGCCTCCAATTACTACATTTGTCTTTTGCACGAGTACAATTTATGGCACTCTGATTTATGGCACTCTGATGTCTTCGTACACAGATGTCAGCCTCCAATTACTACGTTTGTCTTTTGCGTGAGTACAATTTATGGCACTCTGATGTCTTTGTACACAGATGTCAGCCTCCAATTACTACATTTGTCTTTTACAAGCTCATGCAAAATGTGACGATTATCAACAAGACAAGATGTAACACTATGCACATCCCTCAAGTGCTTAAAGAGTTTTGAACATTCTTATCAATAATAATAATAATAACTGATGGGTTCACTACCCAAAGGACAGACGACTATATCCTCACCACTGGAATGACGATTGAAACAATGAAGGCACTAAAAGATCGTCATAAACAGAACTGCGTCGGTACTAGGGGCATCGTCAAAGACCACCACTCGAGGCATTGAAGACACGAAGGTACGATCGTCCAAATCGGTCGTCCACTAAGAAAAACAAATGCGAGGACGACTCTAAGCATCGTCCTTACTCCGTCCGTACAAACCACCATACAAGTCCTAAACGGCTCACTAATGACCACCGTTACAAACAACGAACTAAATAAACTTAATTACCCATTAATGACAATATCCCCGAGATATTGTAACCGCCTTCATAATAACCCTCATTTAAATCCAATAAAGAGGGAAGTTAAGGAAGGGTCAATGACTATTTTCTGGGGCATCTATATAAACCTCCAGACAGAAATGCACAAGGTACGCACACTATTAGCCAAAACACTTTTACTTATTTGTTAACCATTCTCCACTAAATCTCTGACAAAGGCATCTGAGGAACTTTGGCCGGCACCCCACCGGTGTTTTCCTACCGTCATCATTGTTGTTCTTTGTTTCAGGTCTTCCATCAGAGAAAGCATCGCCTGGACGACCGTGCTGATTTCACACATCATCAGTTGGCGCCGTCTGTGGGAACGAGTTGTTTCTAGCCATTTCGTTTCTTTACCAGAAAAATAAAAAGCGTTCGACTCAAGTAACCTTTCTCTCATGGAAGCCGGAGATAACAATGCCCAGCCCTTAAGCGCCTCGGAGAGGCAACTGCAGGCTCTCACCGCCAACATCCAAGAACTAATGCGACAGAGTGCTGCCGATCGCAGGGAGATGCAAGAGCTAGCCAAGCAGAATCAAGAACTCATGACTCTCCTCCGGTCAAGGGGAGAAATTCCTAGTCCTGGTCAAGGCCAAAACGCTGAAGAAATTCCTCGCAACGAGACAGGAAGGAATCAGAATCAGAATCAGAATGACGAAGGAAGTTCTGCCAATCAGAATCGAGAGCCCCATCCAAGTCAGGTGGCGGATCCCACCAGATCCGCAGCAGACGCCAGGGCCGCCAAGCTCGAGGAAGAACTGAAAGAGATGAGGGAGAAAATGAAAGAGATGAAGAGCCAGGTCAAAGCAAAGGCGGCCAAAAACCTCGATATGCTCGTCCATCGCTCTGAGTCTCCTTTCACCAAGAGGATAGACGAATACCCTCTTCCAGCAAAATTCAAGGTCCCCCAGCTAGAGACATTTGACGGGTTCAAGGATCCGCTGGATTACCTGGACTCTTTCAGAACTATCATGCGTCTTCACGGTGTGTCAGACGAGATAATGTGTCGCACTTTCCCAACAAACCTCAGAGGCTCAACAAGGACCTGGTTCAACCAATTGGAGACAGGCTCCATAGACACCTTCGCTCAATTAAGCAAGGCCTTCATTGACAACTTCATTGGAGGACGAAGATCAGCCCGTCCAGCAAACTACCTCCTTAATATACGGCAGAGGGAAGGAGAATCCTTAAGATCCTACATGCAGCGTTTCAATAAGGAAGCGGTTCAGATAGACGAGCCGAATGAATACGTAGCCCTCACTGCATTCAACGCTGGTCTCCTCAAGGGAGATTTCCTCTTCCAGCTGTGCAAAGACCCACCGAAGTCAATGTCAGAACTAATGTACGAAGCCCAGAAGTTCATAAATGCGGAAGATGCGTTCGAGGCCCGAGACGAGTTCCTCAGCAGAAAGAGGAAAGAGTCAGAAGATCGACGGTATGACTCGTCAAAGAGTAAGTCTTCGAAGCAAGACTACCCCAAGGTCGAGAGGAAAAACATAAGCTCGTCCAGTCGGCGAGAAGAGCGACCAAGGGGCTTCACGCCCCTGAACATGTCCATCGACCAGGTCTTGTTACAGATTCAGGATAGTCCGGATATCAGGTGGCCGGGGAAGCTTCGTTCAGACCCGGCAAGAAGATCTAAGGACCTCTACTGTCGCTTCCACCGAGACCACGGTCACACCACCGAAGACTGCTTTGCCCTAAAACAGCAGATAGAGGCCCTAATCAAGCAAGGGAAGTTGGGAAAATTCGTACAACAAGACAAAACGGAGACCCGTCCCGAACCTCGTCCACCCAGGCAGGACGAGAACAAGGACCGCCAGGAAGACCGCCCCCGGGACATTATAAGCGAAATACGTACTATCGTAGGAGGCCTGGCATCCGGGGGTGCCTCTCGATCGTCCAGGAAAGCATATGCTCGGCAGGCCCATAACATCCTGGTCACTCAGAGGCCACGGAAGAGTTTGAAGATGGACGACCAAGTGATCTCGTTTAGCGAAGACGACGCAAAAAATATCCACCACCCACATGACGATGCTCTTGTCGTCACATTGACCATCGCAGGATTCATCACCAGAAGAGTGCTCATTGATAATGGGAGTTCCGCTGACATCATATACCTCCCAGCATATCAACAGATGAAGATAGACAAGGAGCAGTTAAAACCCATTGATATCCCCCTCGTGGGATTCACGGGTGACAAGGTCAAGCCATTGGGAGTGGTTTCCCTCATTATCGAAGCCGGGACGTACCCAAAACAAGTGAGAACCGCGGTAGAGTTCCTTGTGGTCGACTGCCCTTCAGCTTACAACGTCATCATCGGTCGTCCAACCCTCAACAAGCTCAGGGCAGTCACTTCAACATATCACCTCCTTGTCCGATTCCCCACGGAACACGGTATAGGTGAACTCAGAGGAGATCAAGCAACTGCAAGGGAATGCTACTTTGCCTCCCTCGGACCGGAAACAAGACATCAGATGATGAAGATTGACGAGGGACACAGACTCGTCGAACCCACAGAAGAGCTAGAAGTAATAGTGTTGGACGACGAAAAGCCGTAGAAAACCACCAGCATTGGGACGAAGATGGACGGAACAATGAGGGAATCCATGATCAATTTCCTGAAGAGTAACCTAGATGTCTTCGCCTGGACGCACGACGACATGCCTGGTATTGACCCAGCAACGATCTGTCACAAGCTGAACGTAAACCCGTCCGTCCGACCCATAAAACAGAAGAGGCGAGTATTCGCCCCTGATAGGAATCAAGCGATTTCTGACGAAGTAGAGAAGCTTCTGACGGCCGGGTTCATCAGAGAGGTTTACTACCCCGACTGGTTAGCTAATGTCGTCATGGTGAAAAAGGCCAACGGTAAATGGAGAATGTGCGTAGACTTCACGGACCTTAACAAGGCCTGCCCAAAAGACAGCTTCCCCCTACCTCGAATAGACCAGCTGGTAGACTCAACAGCAGGACACAGGTTATTAACCTTCATGGACGCCTTCTCCGGGTATAACCAGATCATGATGGACGACACTGATCAAGAGAAGACTTCTTTCATCACAAGCAAAGGGCTCTTCTGCTACAAGGTCATGCCGTTCGGATTGAAGAATGCTGGGGCCACCTACCAGCGACTGATGAACAAGATGTTCCACCACCAGATCGGACGAAACGTAGAGGTGTACGTCGACGATATGTTGGTAAAAACGAGAGACGAAGAAAATCACTTGGAGGATCTGAAAGAAACATTTGAGACTCTCCGCCGATATCGCATGAAACTCAACCCGAGTAAATGTGTCTTCGGCGTCTCGTCCGGGAAATTCCTAGGGTTCATGGTCTCCCAGAGAGGAATAGAGGCCAACCTAGACAAAATAAAAGCCGTGCTGGAAATGACACCTCCAAGGACGATCAAAGAGGTACAAAGCCTTACAGGAAGAGTGGCTGCACTCAACCGCTTCGTTTCACGAGCTACTGACAAATGCCTTCCATTCTTCAAGACGCTGAGAAAGGCGTTCGTCTGGACGGACGAGTGCCAGAAATCCTTCGAAGAACTCAAGGTGTACCTGACGTCTCCACCTTTGCTGAGCCCTTCCCAACAAGGCGAAGCCCTCTCCTTGTACCTAGCGGTCTCCCCGACAGTTGTCAGCTCAGCCCTCATCAGAGAAGACGGGGGCATCCAGCTGCTAGTGTACTACACCAGCAAAGTCTTCCAGGGAGCAGAGGAAAGATATCCAGCAATGGAGAAACTAGCACTAACTCTCGTGATCGCTGCTAGGAAACTGCAACCGTACTTCCAGTCTCACAAAATCATCGTCCTTACGAACCATCCTCCCCGTAAGGCGATGAATAAGCCCGACGCAGCTGGACGACTGATTCAATGGGCCGTTGAATTGAGTGAGTTCGACATTGAGTACCACCCAAGACAGGCCATCAAGGCACAAGCCCTAGCTGGCTTCATAGCTGAGTTCACAGTGACGGAAGAAGAGCCATCAGAAGAGAAACCAGACAAAAAGTGGGAAATCGAAATCGACGGGTCGTCCGTCAAGGGGGCAGGAGGTGTTGGAATAGTCTTCAAGACGCCTGAAGGGCACCTACTCAAACACTCCACCCGGCTCCAATATCCCACCACAAACAACGAGGCAGAGTACGAGGCCCTGTTAACCGGCCTGCGTATAGCTAAAGAACTGGGGGCAAACAGACTCAAGATCCGAAGCGACTCACAATTGATAGTAGGATAGGTCAACGGTGAGTACGAAGCCAGAGAAGACAGAATGACAAAATATCTCAAGCTCGTCAGAAATGCCATGAAGTGGTTCGATGAAGTTTTACTCGTCCAAGTGCCTCGTGAACAGAATACAGAGGCAGACGCCTTGGCAAAGCTAGCCTCTTCTGATGAAGCAATAGACCAATACGTCGAAGTTCAACACTCGCCAAGCCACCTAGAAGAAGAAGTAAGCTCCATCGACGTCAGTAACTCCTGGATGACACCCATCGTTAACTACCTAAAAGACGAAACACTTCCGTCAGACCCAGTCGAGGCCAGAAAGCTGAAAGTCCGGTCCACAAGGTTCATCCTGATACAAGGCGTTTTATACAAAAGAGGCTTTTCACTCCCATATTTACGCTGCCTGGATAAGGCGGAAGCCAACAACGTGATGAGAGAGGTTCACGAAGGGATTTGCGGCAATCACTCAGGTGCACGATCCTTAGTGAATAAACTCGTCCGAGCTGGATACTATTGGCCGACGATGCAGAAGGACGCGGTCTCCTTCATTCGTGCGTGTGACAAGTGCCAGCGATTCGGGAACCTCATCCACTCACCACTGGAAACACTAACCCCAATGGCAGCACCCTGGCCGTTCGCCCAATGAGGTCTGGACATCATGGGACCTCTTCCCGTCGGACGAAGGCAGCTGAAATTCCTAGTCATGGGAATAGATTATTTCACGAAGTGGGTAGAAGCTGAACCACTCGCTACGATCACAGAAAAGAACATCAGAGGGTTCGTGTGGAAGGCAATCATATGCAGGTTTGGAATACCTAGAACCTTTATATCAGACAACGGACGACAGTTTGACAATTCGCCTTTTCGAGAATTCTGTGAAGAACTTGGCATACAGAATCACTACTCATCCTCAGGTCACCCACAGGCCAATGGACAGGTGGAAGTTACAAATCGATCCTTGCTCAAGATGATCAAGACTCGACTTAAGGGGGCAAAGGGACTATGGCCTGAAGAGCTTCCAAACATCTTGTGGGCATACAGAACAACGGCGAGAACTCCCACAGGAGAAACTCCCTTTCGACTGACGTACGGTACCAAAGCTGTCATACCAGTAAAAATCGGACTCACTACCTGGAGGACGAACAACTATGACGAAGGAAGCAATGACGCTCATTTACGATCAAACTTAGATCTAGTGGACGAAGTTCGGGACCAAGTTGAAGCCAGAACCAGGGTCTACCAACAGAGGATGGCCCGCTACTACGATAGACGAGTGAAGCACAGAGAATTCAAAGTTGGAGACTTGGTGCTGAGAAAAGTGACCCTAGCAACAAAGGACCCAACCCAGGGAAAGCTGGGACCCACATGGGAAGGACCATACAGGGTTGTCAAGTTCCACAGAAGAGGCACTTATCACCTGGAGAAGTTAGACGGGAACGCTCTACCTCATCCTTGGAACGCCGAGCATTTGAAAAAGTACTATCAGTAAGGCAGCATTTACGTGTATTTCTTCGCTCATTTGATTCGAAATTTCCTTTGTATTTGTCTCTAAAATAAACTAACGAAATGCAAAGTTCGCCAAGCGTCACCCCTCCGTTCTCTACTCTCCAAAATTCATAAAAAACAACCTTAACTGCTTGAATAAAACAACAAGCGTAAGGACGACCCTAAACACTTGAACAAAACAACAAGTGTAAGGTCCACATAACAACCTTAACTGCTTGAATAAAACAACAAGCGTAAGGACGACCCTAAACACTTGAACAAAACAACAAGTGTAAGGTCCACATAACAACCTTAACTGCTTGAATAAAACAACAAGCGTAAGGACGACCCTAAACACTTGAACAAAACAACAAGTGTAAGGTCCACATAACAACCTTAACTGCTTGAATAAAACAACAAGCGTAAGGACGACCCTAAACACTTGAACAAAACAACAAGTGTAAGGTCCACATAACAACCTTAACTGCTTGAATAAAACAACAAGCGTAAGGACGACTCTAAACACTTGAACAAAACAACAAGTGTCACAGTCCCTGAGCATGTGTACAAACGCACATGCGTGGACGACTCTAAACACTTGAACAAAACAACAAGTGTCACAGTCCCTGAGCATGTGTACAAACGCACATGCATGGACGACTATAAACACTTGAACAAAACAACAAGTGTCACAGTCCCTGAGCATGTGTACAAACACACATGCATGGACGACTATAAACACTTGAACAAAACAACAAGTGTCACAGTCCCTGAGCAGGTGTACAAACGCACACGCATGGACAACGCTATACACTTGAACAAGACACCAAGTGTCACAGTTCCTGTGCATGTGTACAAACGCATTATGCATGGACGGCATAAGCGTGTGTACATATGCATATGCATGGACGACTCTCAACACTTTAACGAAACAACAAAAGCCACATCCACAAACAAGAGCAACCAAAAACATTCAGATAGATGTTCATAGGCGGATGTAATCAGAAACAGCTAGACTATATTAAGAACGATAACATCGAAATTCCCCCAAAACAAGGGCATTGTAGCATCATCACATTGTTTCAAAGTTAAAAGCCTAAAAAACGGGCCCCATTAAAAACATGTATCTAAAAAAGTTACAAATATTACAAAAATTATGAAGTGGCGTCGTCGTCCATCTGTGGATCGCTAGCCAATGTCTCAATGTTTCCCTCGTCAGCAGGCATCGTCGACTCGTCATCATCAAAAGGTTGAAACCCATCAAAGTCGAGCTCTGGAAACTTCTCTTTCGCTTGTTTCTTCAGAAGGTTGAAACCAGAGAGGAAGTATTTCGTGTTGACGTCGTCATAAGCCTCTGACGATTTAAATTCCTCCACGGCTGAGACCCTCGCTCCCTCCAGCTGCGAAGCCAACATCTTAGCTTGCTCGTCAGACCTCCTGGCCTCGTCCAACGCCCTCTTTAGGTCTTCGTCCTTCTTCGTCAGATCCGCCTTGAGCGTCGACAACTCGCCAACGACCCTATCCCTGTCGAGAGTTAGTTCGTTGACAAGGGTAGTCAACCTTTGATTGGCCTGGGCAGCCTCAGATTGCTGAACTTTCTGCTTCAACAGTGCTTCCTCCCATTGCATGCAACGGTTGGCTATCACTGTAAGTTCAGTCAGGCCCTACACAAAGAAAAAGAACAACACTCATTTAATCCCCAAAGAAACGTGATAAAAGAACGACCTAGGAAAATGAAAAGATCATACCTTCATGAGAGAATGGACGCCAGCCACCTTGATGACGTCGGTATTGACCTTGTCATATTCGCCAAGATCATCCTTCGTCACTGCAGACTTGGCCCTACGACAGGCCAATGAGGCATCTCGAGGTAGCGTCGGCACCTTCTCCACGAGCCTGCTGGACGAAGGTTCGACGGGAATCTCAACGACCTCAACCGACGAGGTTTGGACGGGCTCTGGTATAGATGGCTTCGGGACAGGAGGAGGAGGTGGAAGAAGGCTTCTCCTGTCCGTCGTCTTCTTGGACGATGTATCAGCTTTCCTCTTCTTCCCTATCGTCAGCGGAGCCTCATCCTGCTGGCTCATCATCTTCTTGAGTTTTTCTCTGTTGAGCTTAGCGGTTGCCATCCCTGCAAAACACAATTAACGCACCGTCAGATAAGTGTCGTTCAACTGACGAAGTAAACAACGTTAAAGCACTTACTCTTCCGGTTGATCTCCTGCAACGACAGAACAGCTTCGCTCGGTTCAGGTCCGAACGAATACAGAGCCAAAAGCTCAGGTCGTATGAAGTACTTGAAATGGTGCTGGTTGTGGTGCAATGCCCGAAGTACCCTGTTGTGGCCGTCTTCGCCTATCTTCGGTCGTCTAAGCGCTGCCAGAAAGAAAAAAGAAAGACGTCAGTAGCAGATTACGAGAACACCTTGGAAAAATAAAGGCATGCGAAGAAACACACACACACCAGAGGACGGAGGCACGCCCCACTCTCAACGAACGGGGATGAAGTTGTCGTCCTTCTCACATTGGAGACCCTCCCAATTGTCTCCACAGACAAAAACATAATTGTCTTTCCATTCCCTGTTGGACGATGGATTCCCTACTACCAACTTCAAACCCCTTTGCCGCATATTCAGAGTCCAAAAGCCCGGGGAAGCCGGTATCTGGCACGGCTTGTAACAGAACAACAACTCGTCTAGGGTAAGGTCGTCCTTCCCATCACTCAAAACCTTCCACATGACCATAGACCCAACCACCGTCCTCCAGGCATTTGGGGCTAACTGACTTGGCGCGAGGTTGAGACGATCCAACAGCTCCCTCATCAGGGGCTGCAGGGGAAACCTCACGCCGGCATTAAAGTCGGCCTCATAAAATGCCACATCACCGTATCTGGACGAGCATGCTACCTCGTCCGACTCAGGGATCCTAAGGACGACGTCCTCGGGGATCTGGAACTTACTCCTATACCTATCTAAACCATCGACATCCACTACCTTGGACAGGTAGGACCTAGCAACCCAAGAGTCGTCGGGGCCCACAGCCCTTGACGACCCAAAAACCGACGGAGTTTCCCTCGACGAACGAGTGTCCCCTCTGTCAGAGAGTCCCTCTGGGAGGTCCTCGGAATGAACCGAGGACCAACTACCCCTCTCAGTCACCATTAAACCTTTGACAACCCTCCACGTGTCTAATGCCGGAAAAGTGAAATCGAAAAGCTCCTCCGATAACCGGTGGAGCACACTATCCAAAGGAACAAAATCGCCAAAATCAAGTGCTCTGCCCCCACTCTCGGCCTCACGACACACTCCTACAAAAAACCTCTTTAACGAAAAATGCGAAGGATCCAGCCTTAAAACCCAAATCGAAAAAGGAGAGAAGGAGGACTCACCGGAGAAAGGAAAAACCAGAGGGGGTCACTTCGGAGTGGGAGCGGGAAAGTAAAGAAGAAAAATGAAAACCCCATTCGAGTTTAAATTGCCAAAAACCTCGAGCATACGAAACGAAACGAACCGTCGCTTCGCAAGTCACGCCCAATGAATGAGTGACACGTGTCAAAAGTGAGGTCACTCGGCCATTTCCCCATTTAATACTCAAGATCGAATACGGCTGCGCGCCTTCCCGAGAAAGATACTCGCGCCAAAAGGCAAACCTAATATGCGTATCCCGTCCGTCGCCCAAAAAATGACCCACGACGGAATAGGGGGCATCTGATGGGTTCACTACCCAAAGGACGGACGACTATATCCTCACCACTGGAATGACGATTGAAACAATGAAGGCACTAAAAGATCGTCATAAACAGAACTGCGTCGGTACTAGGGGCATCGTCAAAGACCACCACTCGAGGCATTGAAGACACGAAGGGACGATCGTCCAAATCGGTCGTCCACTAAGAAAAACAAATGCGAGGACGACTCTAAGCATTGTCCTTACTCCGTCCGTACAAACCACCATACAAGTCCTAAACGGCTCACTAATGACCACCGTTACAAACAACGAACTAAATAAACTTAATTACCCATTAATGACAATATCCCCGAGATATTGTAACCGCCTTCATAATAACCCTCATTTAAATCCAATAAAGAGGGAAGTTAAGGAAGGCTCAACGGCTATTTTCTGGGGCATCTATATAAACCTCCAGACAGAAATGCACAAGGTACGCACACTATTAGCCAAAACACTTTTACTTACTTGTTAACCATTCTCCACTAAATCTCTGACAAAGGCATCGGAGGAACTTTGGCCGGCACCCCACCGGTGTTTTCCTACCGTCGTCATTGTTGTTCTTTGTTTCAGGTCTTCCATCAGAGAAAGCATCGCCTGGACGACCGTGCTGATTTCACACATCATCAATAATAATAAAAATCCATATTATGTAAATTTTTGTGCTTAAATTTATTGTTTTAACAAATAAGCATTTGACGATGGGCTGTGATCCATTTTATAGTGTCACAGTAGGCCGTGACTCTAGAAGAATTTGTCCTTGTTAGTTTAAAAAAAAAAAAAACGATTAAAGTTGAGAACCAAACCAAATTGGAGCAGTATTTAAGTTTGAAAGTAAAAGAAAACATTAGAATTTAAATTGGATACTTTTTTTGAATGACAGAGTGGCACAGAAGGTTGTGTACTGTATGAAGTGACTAGAGAGACAGATGTCCTGCTCGTCAAATCTATCTTAAGACCCTGTGAGTTGTGACTGTAAAAATCTAAAGCAAAGAGATTTTAGGCTCACATACACACTCACCCTATTGGTCATTTGCTCATCCACTGGATTCAACTCACTGGTACTGAATTTCACCATTGGAAACGGCTATTCCTCTTTCTGCACAACTTTTTATACCAATTTTAAAAAGACTGTTTTTCACTCTGCTCAAAATAAAAACACTTACCTAATCTCAAAAGTACCGTGAGTTATCATATCATATCAAAGGCCTACAAAAGAAGCTACTAGCAAAGATACTGTAGATTATAGGGGTCTAGAACAACAGATCTAGTTCCTTAGTCGGCCATTTAGTTTCAGTGGGTCAAAACACTTACCTTCGCATCTCTTTCTTTTCTTTCTTCTCTTAACATTTGACAAAATAAAAAATTTATTTTTTTAGTTTATTTCATACTGGAAACTCTATGCAAATGAAATTCTAGAAGATGAAGATTACGCTTACTATGAAGAATATGATGAAGACTATGATTTTGATGAATAAGCTATTCATAATTTGAACATCTAAAGATTTTTTACCAGCTGTTAGCAAATTGACAAGATGAAAAGAAGGCTGACAAGTTTGAGCTAGAATTTCTAAGATTATCCATTTTTAAACTTACCAATTCTAAAGATTTTTGAGCTATTGCAGGGATTGTGAGATTTTCTTTCGTCCTAAAGGCTCTACGAGGACACTACCGGGAACACCCTCAAACGCCTATCCTCGACTAACACGGGCTTACCAACGGCTTTACGCTTACCAACGCAGACGGCTCTCGGACTTAAGACTTGCACACAGTCACTACTCTAACACAAAAAAACTTAGAACAAGCAAATCTAACAATGAATTATAGGAGTCTAAAACAACAGATCTAGTTCCTTAGTCGGCCATTTATTTTCAGTGGGTCCAAAGACTTACCTTCACATCTCTTGCTTTTCTTTCTTCTCTTAACATTTGACAAAATAAAAAATTTATTTTTTTAGTTTATTTCTCCTGTTCCTATTCATATCTCTTCTTTTTTTGAGTTATCATCATAACAATCACTCTAACCCATAAGACCCATTCAAAAAAGCTTTCCAAGCTTTCCGACTTTCACCTTCCAGGATCACTTTCCACAGTTCTACTTATAGAAGCATTCGAGTTGTTAAAGTCATATTTCTTTTTCTTTCCTTCAAGTTTATACACTACTTACACTACTGACTACCTAAGAAATCCGGGTACATTTTAAGATATGGATATTGATACCAATACGGTATAATAATATAACAATTCTTAAAAAAATAAGATACGGATATGACAGAGATGTATGTTTTATTAAATTTTTTTTATATATTATTATGCATATATTTTTCATATATTGATAAACATATGTGAATTTAAGAGCAATTATGGATAATAAAGTATATCCATTGCCATTAAATGGTCTTTAAATTACAAATCAAGATCCAAAAGAGTAAATAAAAGAAGTGTACATCCATATAGTTACACTTAAAGTTCATGTTTCCACTACTTTCACTACTTTTATCTATTTTTGTGACATATCCAAAAGAAAAAATGAAAGAAAATGATTTTTTTTTGAAAAATTTGGGTATGCCTAAGTATGTTTACAGAAATACTCTAAGAGTACAAGTATCCAAAAAGTATACGGTACAAGTACAGTTTCATTTTTTGAGTACCCGTGCTTCATAGCAGATTATACAGAAAATCACATAATCACATAATCCATAAATTTTCTGCTTGACCAAATCATAAAATGAAATAAACAAAATTGGAGACAAAGAGAGAGAATACCTTGGAGGGATGGATGAAACCCTAGTTCTGCTGATCAAAGCAACAACTGCGGAGGTCGATGCTGACGTGGCATTGAAGCTTTACACTGAAGATAGAAAGAGAGAGAAATGGGAAATAGCGAATCGGCGAACCTAAAGAGAAGAAAGAGAAATCGGTACCTGAAGAGAATAGAGAGAGAAAGAGGAGAGCTCGAGTGATGCCGAAAGTGGAGAGCTCGAGCGACGGCACAGGCAGTGGCAATGGTGGAGCGCCAGGGAAAGAAGAGAGAAAGAGGCAAATGAGAAAAGGGAGAGAGATAATCGTATAAATTTTATGAGAATGAGAAATGAGAAAAGCAGTTCAAATATAATTTAAGGATTCACTAAATTTTATGAAGATAGGGACATATCTATTGAGGTGGTTTAATTAAACCGCTTCTATCTAATAATACTATTGAGGTGGTTTAATAAAACTGTCTCTACCGATTAAAAAGGATAAGGACAGTCAATAAAACCACCTCAATAAATGTTTGTAGAGCTTTTTACTGAACCGTCTCTAAAAAAACCGTCTCAACAAGTCATATTTTTTGTAGTAACTATATTATGTGAATGATAAATAATAAAATACAATATACAATAGAGTTAAAAATTAATAAAAATTTACCAATTCAGAATAAGAGATGTTATTTCCTTATTAAACAGTAATATTTTCATATTATTATTGCGAAAATATCAATTTTGATACAAAATAAAACATCAATAACATATTATTTAAAAAAATATTTTCCGTATGTGTAAATAGTACATATATGGATCGATTAGACATGTTTTTGACTAAAAATTAAAAAGCAATTTTTTTGGGAATATAGAAAGTATGAGAAGAAGGTAATGTGAAATAGTGAGATTTTTCTGAAAAGAAGATGATGGGAGTGATAGGTGCACAGTTAGGCTGATTGAAAAAGTAGAAACCAAAGTCAAAGAAGAAACAGAAGTATTAACTCAGCTTTTGCTAAATTTTTTAGAAAAAGGATGGCACAAAGTTCAGAGTTCACGCGTCTGCTGCTTGTTTTTTTTGCTCAGTACACGCGTCTGCTGCTTTAGTCCTTCTATCTGCCAAACTTAATATTTTGAGCATTAGTAGTAAATTAACAATGACCAAAGCCCATTTTATATATCAAAATGCATACTAAAATACTTAAAAGTTTTTGTTTTTAATACTTAAAATAATAAAATTACAAAGAATATTTTAACGAGAATACTGAGGCAATGGTAATACCGAGACAATGTATTGAGAATAAATAAAAACAAAAATTTTGCGGTTTTTTGTAGACTAATTAAGAGGAATTTCCCATGGCTACACAAGAATGGGTAAGGTTGGTTTCATCTGCTTCTTTAGTGCAGTTGTTTTATGGAAATGGAAATTTAATGTTCTTTGCCCTAATTTGTTTTTGTAATTTTTTTCTTTGATTGGTGACCATTGTAATGCTTGTGGTATCTTAGCTAACAATAAAAAGATTCAATTGTAATAAGATTCAAAAATTTATTCCTTTAATTTTCCTTCGTTTTAATAAAACAAAATTTTTATCTTTTTAAAAAAAATTAAAATGAATATTATTTTTACCAAATGTGTTTTTTTATTTAATTTTAAATTTTTTATTAAGTTAAAATTTAAAATGAAAATTTTATTTTTTATAATAAATGGTCATGTATAAACCATCATAATTGACGGAAGTGAGAGATAATTATCAATTTTATAATTTTTTATACCTTGGGGTCATTTACACGAATTTAAAAGTAAAAAGATCTTTCTGCAGTTGGCCCAAACCTCAGCACTCTTTTTGAAATTTGGTCTTTTATTAATTCTCTTCTTCTACACACTATGTGTCGTGTTTGGTACACCGGATTCAAATTCGGATTCTGTGATTCTCTGGATTCTGTGATTCAAATACAGAATCACTGATCCCACATAAAAAAAAACTTGTTTAGTACATGATTTTTAAGTGAGGATTGAAATCCCAACTTGAATTTTACGTGAGTCTCATGCCAAATTTGAATTCAGCCTTTCACCTGTTTTTGAATCCAAGCCGCATTCAAATCCGAGCTGAATTCATGTGGGTCTCAGTTTATTGCCGTTACTGGCCACGTATTTTCTTTTCTCCCCATTTTCTCTCTCTCTCCTCCATCTGCTTTTCTCTGCTTCTTTTTATACACTGAAGAAAAACTCATAGCAGCAGCAAGAAGACATCAGCAAAACTCATAGCAAAAAAACATTCCAAATCAAAACCTATCAAGCTCAATCAGCAAGAACACGATAAGACCCAAAAAAAAGAGAGACCCACTGAAAAAAAACTGAAACCCACATGCTGTAACACTGGACAAAGATGAAGGGGGACGATTTTTTTTTTTTTAATAGAAGATAGAAATTTGTATTGAAGAAAAGAAAAAATACAGAGAAGTCAAGATGGAAAATACAGAGAAGATAGAATTTTTTTTTTAAACTACCAGGAAACCAATACAAAAAGAGAAGTCAAGATGGAGAAGAAAGAAGAAAAAAAGAGAAATGGGGGAGGGGGGAGGCGCCTGTACGAGTGAGGTTTTGATATCACACAGCCACCGAAAAATGGGAGTGAGCAAAAGAAAAAAAATTGGGAAGAAGAAGTCCCTGTACGAGTGAGGTTGAGGGGAAAGAAAGAAGAAAAAAAGAGTAATGGGGGGAGAGAGAAGGCTCTGTACAAAAAGGAGAAAAGAGAGATGAGGAGGGGGGGGGGGGTTGGTGGGTACGGTTAAAGAGATGAAGGGGGGTTATGTGTTGAAATATAATTGGGTTGTGGGGATTTGTAGGGAGAGAGAAAGAGGATATTAGGATAAGAAGATAAAAATAAGGGTGTAATCTTCTACAATTATTATCGGTGTAATCAAGTTAAAAAACTAAAACTATGTACTAAACATAATTTTTTTTTTAAAATTATGATTTCAGTTGTGAAACCAAAATTATGTACAAAATAGAATTTTTTTTACAATCTTGAATTCAAATCAGGATTAAAGTTCCAACTTCAATAAAGTAAAAAGTCACGAAACCAAAACAAAAAACGAATAATTTAGCCAGCTCTATTAACAAGGAACAGTATTGTCTTTTAGATGCTCTCTGGAGTACTCGTAATGATAGAAGAAAATTTTTAGACAGCCTTAATGTTTAAATCAAGATTAAAGTTCCAACTTTAATAAAGTAAAAAATCATGAAACTAAAACAAAAAACAAAAACACGACCTATTATTGACAGTCAACTTGTTGTTCTTTTTTACTCAAAAAAATAAAATAATATAAGAACTTATTGTCCTGGTCATTTTGTGCATGTGTGTTCCAAGTTCAATAATCAATATAACTCATTTTTCACTCTCATTTGGTTATCAGTGCATTCCATGTCCTTGTTTTGCGCACGGTGTCCATTGAATTTCGCTTCTGAAAGAGAATACTTCCTTCGATTTCCTTTCTTTCATTTGTACTTTGAATTAATATTGGTTGCAGTTTTCATTCTGTCATCCTCTCAATTTGTCCTCCACTCTTTGTTTCCACTGAACTCCACTTCTCAAAAAAAAAAAAAAAAAAAAAAAACCAAAAAACCCAAAAAAAAAAAAACCAAATATTTACTTCCAAGTTTCCACTTCGATTTTTGTTGCAATTATCGTGTTATTAGCCTCTCAGTTGGGTTTTTCTTACCTACCAAAAAGAAAAAAAAATAGTGCCAACTTTTTTCTTTATACTCATTCAGCATAGGAACTATCCAACTATCCATGATCTACCAAGTCAAGGCCAGGGAGTAGAAAAACAGCTTGCTACGTTTGTGCGAAGGAGAGAGGTAAACTTCCTTCAGTTTATTATAATTTTGTTCGATTTGAATTGTGTTTTAAACATAAGTGAGAGGCCCAAGGAGAATCAATGACTTTAGCTTTATGAAGTGTTTTTTTGGATCAAGTGTGCTACAGTACCTTGGGTTGGGGATTTTGTTCTTAATTGATTTCTTTTTTTATTAGTGATTTTGGTTTCTGATTCTTATTGCAGTTGCTGCTATGGCCTTTCTAAACTGATTTTAATTTGCTCTACTTCTCAGTACAAGAAAACAAAGGTAAAGAAAATAGGGAAAAAAAGAAAAGGAATTAATGATTATCAATTTTTCACGTTTACTCTCTTGTTCAACATATAGTTACTATCCTTGCTTAACTGCTTTGCAGTCCGAGTGGAGGCACTGGAAGACAACCTGCTTCTGTTCTCAGTTGACAAGTGAAGAGAGGTACTTCATTGCAATATTTCCTTTTTTCGTATTAATCTTTTGTTTGATATGATTATCTTGTTGTATTTTGTACTGTTATCATAGTCCCAAAGGGAATGAGATCCCAAGCATGACTGCAATACCTACGTTTTACTCACAAAATCTTTTCACTTTTATATCCTTTTACCATTTTGCCATTCTGACATTGTTGTTACTTTTTCTTCAAAGGCTAAGATTAAAAGTTCACTTTTTTATTTACATCAGACTCAATACGCTTTAGACAAACAGTATGAAATGTACAGTGCTGAGTGAGGCACTGTAGTCCAACATTTCGCACTGTAGTCATGGCACATTTCGTGTTCACATTTCTTTTTCCCATGATTTTTCCCATAGACCCACGTCTCTCTCTCTCTCTCTCTCTCTCTCTCTCTCTCTCTCTCTCTCTCTCTCACTCTCTGTTCTCTCTCTCTCTCTCCACGTCCAAAACGAAGCTGGATGTGGTTGAGCGGTGAGATAATTGGGTGATTTGAGATTTTTGGGAGTGATTTTTCTTGGCTTTTCTAAGTTAAACAGAGAGCTTTTCGAAGATATGTGAGAAAAATTTGGTTTTTCTCACAAAAAAATCACATGATTTGTTTGTCTTTGAGATTGAATGAGGGTTGAGACAAGATGTAGATAGACAACTTTTTTTTTTTGTTGTATTAAAAATTTGTGATTTGTGAATTTGTTGATAGACAAGATGCTGAAATTGGGAAAACTATGGATATAATAAAAAGATGCTGAAATTGAGGAAAACTAATGTTTTAATTTTTTTAATAATAGATATAATAAAAATAAAAATGGTGAGAATTTAAAAATTAATAATTTTTTTAATAATATTTAAATAGTTGGTTATTTAAAAGTAGTGAAATTTAAATATTAAAAAATAGAAAACAGCTTTTAATAATTTTAGTCTTTTCAAAAAAGAAAGTAGTTAAAGATCTTTAAAATCTTGGAAAAAGCTCTCTCCAGATCTCAACATGGTTAAGAGTTAATTTTGAGGTGAAAGTGAAACACTAACAAATGTGTTTCAACCATCAACATTCTTGTGGTTTAGTGTCATCATCCTCTCTCCATAGGAAGAATCTGAGCCCCTCTCATTGTAAAGAAAAACAAGTATTTCAAGTTAAGGTGTGTTATATTGTTGGGGTTATACTATAACCCATGGTCCAGCCCATATTAGAACATGGCTTATTAAGTGTGGTAGTTAAGCAATATGGTTTATGTATTCTAAATAGGAATTGGAGTGAACAAGTGTGAGAATCCTTCTACAACAAGAATTAAAATAACTTGAGTATGTAGGATACAAATCAGAGACCTGATTCCTATAGAATAGAAAAGTCCTATTCTACTAGAATTAGATGAAGCTAGAGGCGGCAACATTAGTATATAAGGAATACTATGCTGGTTTTGTAAAAGGGTGAGCCGAAATAGAGAATTGCATGAAAGATAGTGCCGCAATATTGAGAGAGAGCAATATTGAGAGAGCAATCTGCAATTGAGAATTGAGAAGAACCAATGAGTCTGTGTGCGAGAGCAAAGAAAAATTAGGGAGATTTTTCTTTAGCTGTGAGACATACACAAAGCGATTTGGGGTTTCCTCTAGAGAATTGTTGAGTGTTAATTCATAGAGATTATTATTGTATTTTGTGAGAACCTCAAGTTAGGCATAAACTTGAGAAGAATTATTGTAATTGAATTTTACAATAGTGGATTTATTCAGAGTTTGTCCCATGGTTTTTCCCTTCAAGTAGAAAGGGTTTTCCACGTAAATTGTTGTCTTGTGCTTGTTTAATATTTTCGCATCCCACAGGTTTTAGGAATAAGGTTTTATTCCCAATAAGTGGTATCAAAGCTTAGGTTCAAGTGAGAGCGATGATTGGAGAAGACAGAGAGACCTCAAGAATCGAGAAGTTTGATGGCACAAATTTTGGTTATTGGAAGATGCAAATTGAAGATTATCTCTATGGGTAGAAATTACACCTACCTCTTCTGGGGAAGAAACCTAATAATAAGATGGAAGATGCATAATGGACTCTTCTTGATAGGCAGGTGCTGGGAGTTATTAGATAAACTTTGTTAAGATCAGTTGCACGCAATGTTGTGAAGGAGATGACCACAGTGGGTCTGATGACGACTTTGTCTAGCATGTATGAAAAACCTTCGGCTAACAACAAGGTGCATTTGATGAAGAAATTGTTCAATTTAAAGATGGTGAAAGGTGCAGCTGTGGCGAAGCATTTGAATGAGTTCAATACTATCACAAATCAATTGTTCTCTGTGGAGATTGAATTTGATGATGAGATCCGTGCATTGATTGTTTTGGCTTCTTTGCCAAACAGTTGGGAAGCCATGAGAATGACAATGAGCAATTCTGGAAGGAAAGGCAAACTCAAATATGTTGATATTCGAGATTTGATTTTGAGCGAGGAAGTTCGCAGGAGAGATGCAAGCATAGACAATGCAGAAGGTCAAGCTTTTGTAACAGAGAACACAGGTAGAAGTAAAAATAAATGGCGTAATGATAGAGCTACGTTCAATGAAAGGTCAAAGTCAAGAGATAAATCTTAGTATACGGAGATTAGAGAATGTTTCCATTATGGAAAAAAGGGCCACATAAGAATGAATTGTAGGCATTGGAGAAAAGAACAAACTGGAGATAAAGATCAGAAGCATGATAATGAGAAAGGTACTACAACTGTTGTGGATGATGAGGAAGTTATAGTGCTCTCAGTTCCAGAGCAAAAGTGTGAGCATGTTGATAACAATAATAATGAATGGGTTGTTGATTTGGCAGCTACCCACCATGTTGTTCGTACAAAAGAGTTGTTCATCACATACAAAACAAGAAATTTTGGTACTGTGAAGATGGGCAATACCAGTTACTCAAAGATTGTGGGAATTGGTAATCTGTGCATTAAAACCAATGTTGGTTTCATAGTGATGTTGAGGAATGTGCGACATGTTCCAAATTTATGCTTTAATTTGATCTTAACACCAGTTATGGATGGAGCGGGTTATTGTAACCACCTAAGCAATGGAAGATGGAAACTTACCAAAGGACCTATGGTTGTTGCAAGAGGGTGCATTTGCTACGATTTTGTATAGGACTCAAGTGAAGGCCTATAAGAAGAAGTTCAATGTGGTTGGAACGATTGAGAAGACTCCACAGTTGAGAGTCAAGGTCAATTGTGTTACTCCTAAGAAAGTAAAATTCTCTCTACCTGATAGTGCTACAGATGGAGGAGCAATATGTGATGACGATGTAGTGAAAGATTCTAAGGATCTTGAGTAGGGGGAGCAAGCTCCTATACTAGAGATGGTTAAGCCTCATGAGAAGAGGTCTACTGGAAAATGTCGAAAAGAAAGTTCCAAGAATATATGGGTTTCTGATGAGGGGGAGCTAGAGAATTGGATTAAGAATATCCAAGATAAAATTAATTGTTTGAGAATGAAAGGAATCAACATTGATGAGGTTTTCTCACTTTTGGTGAAGATGATGAAGAAGCTTGAGTTTCACGCCAGCCCGGCTGGCATGGACTCTAATTGATGAGTTAGATTGACAATCCCCCTTAGTAGTGGACTAGAGGGGGAGATTGTTGGGGTTATACTATAACCCATGGTCCAGCCCACATTAGAACATGGCTTATTAAGCGTGGTAGTTAAGCAATACGGTTTACGTGTGGAGTGAGCAAGTGTGAGAATCCTTCTACAACAAGATTTAAAATAACTTGAGTATCTAGGATACAAATAGGAGACTTGATTCCTATAGAATAGAAAATTCCTATTCTACTAGAATTAGATGAAGCTAGAGGCAGCAACATTAGTATATAAGGAATACTATGTTGGATTTGTAAAAGGGTGAGCCGCAATAGAGAATTGCGTGAAAGACAATGCCGCAATATTGAGAGAGCAATATTAAGAGAGCAATCTGCAATTGAGAATTGGGAAGAACCAGTGAATTTGTGTGTGAGAGCAAAGAAAAATTAGGGAGATTTTTTCTTTAGTCGTGAGACACACAGAGGGATTTGGGGTTTCCTTTAGAGAATTGTTGAGTGTTAATTCATAGAGAAATTATTATCGTATTTTGTGAGAACCTCAAGTTAGACATAAACTTGAGAAGAACTATTGTAATTGAATTTTACAATAGTGGATTTATTCAGAGTTTGTCTCGTGGTTTGTCCCTTCAAGTAGAAAGGGTTTTCCACATAAATTGTTGTGTTGTGCTAGTTCAATGTTTTTGCATCCCACAGGTTTTAGGAATAAGGTTTTATTCCCAACAAGTGATATCAGAGTTTAGGTTCAAGTGAGAATGATGACCAGAGAAGACGGAAAGACCTCAGGAATCAAGAAGTTTGATGTTGGTTATTGGAAGATGCAAATTGAAGATTATCTCTATGGGTAGAAATTACACCTACCTCTTCTGGGGAAGAAACCTGATAAGATGGAAGATGTAGAATGGATTCTTCTTGATAGACAGGTGCTGGGAGTTATTAGATAAACTCTGTCAAGATCAGTTGCGCACAATGTTGTGAAGGAGACGACCACAGTGGGTCTGATGACGACTTTGTCTGGCATGTATGAAAAATCATTGGCTAACAACAAGGTGCATTTGATGAAGAAATTGTTCAATTTAAAGATGGCGAAAGGTGCAGCTGGGCGAAGCATCTGAATGAGTTCAATACAATCACAAATCAATTGTTCTCCTTGGAGATTGAATTTGATGATGAGATCCGCGCATTGATTGTTTTGGTTTCTTTGCCAAACAGTTGGGAAGCCATGAGAATGGGAATGAGCAATTCTGTAGGGAAAGGCAAACTCAAATATGTTGATATTTGAGATCTGATTTTGAGCGAGGAAGTTCGTAGGAGAGATGCAGGCATAGACAATGCAGAAGGTCAAGCTTTTGTAATAGAGAACACAGGTAGAAGTAAAAATAAATGGCGTAATGATCGAGCTATGTTCAATGATAGGTCAAAGTCAAGAGATAAATTTTAGTATACGGAGACCAGAGAATGTTTCCATTGTGGAAAAAAAGGCTACATAAGTATGAATTATAGGCATTGGAGAAAAGAACAAACTGGAGATAAAGATCAGAAGCATGATGATGAGAAAGATACTACAATTGTTGTGGATGATGAGGAAGTTGTAGTGCTCTCAGTTCAAGAGCAAAAGTGTGAGCATGTTAATAACAATAATAATGAGTGGGTTGTTGATTTGGCGGCTACCCACCATGTTGTTCGTACAAAAGAGTTGTTCACCACGTACAAAGCAGAAAACTTTGGTACTCTGAAGATGGGCAATACCAGTTACTCAAAGATTGTGGGAATTGGTGATGTGTGCATTAAAACTAATGTTGGTTTCACAGTGATGTTGAAGAGTGCGATATGTTTCAGATTTATGCTTTAATTTGATCTTAACACTAGTTATGGATCGAGCGGTTACTATAACCACCTAGGCTATGGAAGATGGAAACTTACCAAAGGATCTATGGTTGTTGCAAGAGGGCACATTTGCTTCGGTTTGTACAAGACTTGTGTTAAGGCCTGTAAGAAGAAGTTCAATGCAGTTGGAACTATTGAGAAGACTCCACAATTGAGAGTCAAGGTTAATTGTGTTACTCCTAAAAGAGTAAAATTCTCTCTACCTGATAGTGCTACAGATGGAGGAGCGATATGTGTTGACAATGAAGTGAAAGATTCTAAGGATCTTGAGTAGGGGGAGCGAGCTCCTGCACTAGAGATGGTTGAGCCTCATGGGAAGAGATCTACTGGAGAATGTTGAAAGTAAAGTTCCAAGAATATGTGGGTTTCTGATGTGGGGGAGCTAGAGAATTGGATGAAGGATATCCTAGATGAAATTTATTCTTTGAGAATGAAAGGAATCGACATTGATGACGTTTTCTCACTTTTGGTGAAGATGATGAAGAAGCTTGAGCTTCACGCTAGCCTGGCTGGCATGGACTCTAATTGATGAGTTAGATTGAAGATTCCCCTCAGTAGTGTAGTGGAGTGGAGGGGGAGATTGTTGGGGTTATATTATAACCCATGGCCCAGCCCACATTAGAACATGGCTTATCAAGCATGGTAGTTAAGCAATATGGTTTACGTACTCTAATAGGAATTGGAGTGAGCAAGTGTGAGAATCCTTCCACAATAAGAATTAAAATAACTTGAGTATCTTGGATAAAAATAGGAGACCTGATTCCTATAAAATAAAAAAGTCCTATTCTACTAGAATTAGATGAAGCTAGAGGCTGCAACATTAATATATAAGGAATACTATGTTGGTTTTGTAAAAGGGTGAGCCGCAATAGAGAATACAATGCTGCAATATTGAGAGAGCAATCCGTAATTGAGAATTGCGAAGAAGCAATGAGTGTGTGTGTGTGAGAGCAAAGAAAAATTAGGGAGATTTTTCTTTAGCCGTGAGACATACACAAAAGGATTTGGGGTTTCCTCTAGAGAATTGTTGAGTGTTAATTCAAAGAGAGATTATTATTGTATTTGGTGAAAACCTTAGGTTAGGTATAAACTTGAGAAGAATTGTTGTAATTGAATTTTATAATAGTGGATTTATTCAGAGTTTGTCTCGTGGGTTTTTCCTTCAAGTAGTTGTTTTGTGCTTGTTCAATATTTTCACATCCCACAGGTTTTAGGAATAAGGTTTTATTCCCAACAGTTACTTCCAAAATAAAAAAGAAAACGCTTTTTTCCCAACCTTTTGAATGACTTGACAGAATTGCCCGACATAAATAGAGCTGTAAAGTTGGGTTGAGCACTAAAGTAGTTAAGTTTTGTTTCTTTACTTTGTTATGGATCTCAAAGCCAAACTCCAACTTAGGTCCATGTTCAACTTTCATGTTAAAGTTGGGTTTAATAATTTTCTAAACGAAGTTGACTTTATTTATGAGTTTTGTTAAGTTGGTTAAATATATTATTATAATTTTTACTTAAAAAATGTTGTTTTACCCTTTTAAGACAATGTACACAAGGCAAATGCTACACTGATTTGTCTCATTCCTCAAGTTGCAAAACTTGAATCTATTAATCAATTTTGTCCCATTGGTTTATGCAATTCTCTCTACAAGACTCTCACCAAGATCCTTGTTCTTTGCCTCAAGCCTTTGCTCAATAACTTGGTTCATCTAGCTTTTACAAGCTAGCTTCATTTCAAGCAGGATAGCTAGTGAGAATGTTATTGTGGCTCAAGAAATTATTCACTCCTTGAGAAGGCTTATGATAGACTTGAGTGGTCCTTCATCCACCACATCCTCCAATTCTTCAATTTTCCTACTTCCTAGATCGATCTTATTATATCTTGCATTTCATTATCAACACTCTCAGTTTTAGTTAGCGAGGAACGACTTCAAGAATTTTATCCTTCTCGAGGTATCCGACAGGGAGATGCTTTGTCACTATACATTTTTATTCTTTGTATGGAATATCTTGCTTGTCACATTCATGTGGAGTCAGTCAAAGGACATTGGACAGGTGTAAAAACCTTACAAGGCAGCCTTTCCTTCACTCATTTATTCTTTGCAGTTGACTTGGACCTTTTTGTAAAGGCAACCAAGAAGATCCACCTTGTAATCAATAGAGTCTTGGAGACATTTTGCAAAGAATCAGGTCAAAAGGTTAATCTCGCCAAATCAAAAAATTTCGTCGCTCAATATAAGGACCAAACTCATTTTGGTTTCCTCGAGAATGAACTAGGCTTAAAGATCGCTACATCTTTTGGAAAATACCTTGGAGTCTTGATTTTAGTTAATGGAAGAGACAAGCGAGCCTTTGATTTCGTCATAGAGAAGATTCGGGATAAGTTGGCGGGATGGAAAGCTAGAACCCTATCCCTAGCCGGGAGATGCACTCTTATTCAATTAGTCACAATGACAATTCCAATCCATACTATGCAAAACACCATGCTCCCAAGGAAAGTGTGCAATGAGTTGGATAAACTTAATAGAAACTTCCTTTGGGGAGATACTATTGAAAAAAAAAGAAAAAGAAAAGAAAAATCATCTTCTCAACTAAAATACAGTTTCAAGACCGAAAGACAAGTGAGGGTTAGATATTGAAATACGGTTTCAAGACCGAAAGACAAGGAAGGGTTAGATATTAAAAATTGCAAACTCCGCTACAAGGCCCTTCTAGCCAAAAGAGCTTGGGCTCTTCAAATGGGATCAAAGGAGGTTTGGGCAAATGTTATAAGGAGAAAATACCCCTCTAACCGTATATCTCCTAGTAGGAGTTCCTCTTTTTGGAAGAGCCTTTGCCATACATAAGAAATTTGTGACAGGGGCAAAGGATGGCTAATCCAAAATGGAAAATCCATTAATTTATGACATGACAATTGGCTAGGCTCCGAGCCTTTACACGAGATGATCTCTGGTCTGCTACTACCACATGAATTTAACCTCAAACTTTGTGACCTTTGGGATCTCTAGGGTAATTAGGTCTTTGAATTTCTTTCCTTTCAACTTCCTACCCACATCTCCAAACTTTTCACAGAAATTTCTCGCCCCATTGTACCAAATCTTAAAGATGGTATATTTTGGAAGCTGGCAAACAATGGTCAATTTAATTCTTCTTATACTTACCGAATTGCTTGGGAGCTCGAGGTCCCTAAGGCACCTCCTGATAAATGGAAATGGATTTGGCAAATTAATTTCATCCCTAGAGTCCTATTCTTTCTGTGGTTAACATGTCATGGTTGATTATCTATAAAAGTTTTCCTTTTCAAAAGGAAGATAACATTGGACAACTTGTGTCCCTTATGCAAAACCGAGCCAGAAAATCGTCTTCAAGTTTTGCATGATTGTTCCTTGGTGTGGCCCATTTGGTTTAACATTGGCTCCACCCTTCCCTCGAACTTCTTCTTGAGTATTCCGGTGAAGGATTGGGTGAAGAAATGGTCCTTCTCAAATTTTGAAACTACTTTTCATCATTCTATCCACTAGAAGGATGTCTTTCCCATTCTTTGTTGGAGTATCTGGACTTCTCGTAACAAAATTGCCATGGAGGGAGCCAATTTTTTGTGGTTCATGATGTACTTAAAAAAGCCAAATCCTTAGCCATTGAGTTTTTCTTCTCTCTACCTCATAAGGGAGATAAACCCCCAAAGAGCACTATTTGGATAGGTTGGAGACCTCCCCCTCATGGCTATGTCAAGTTGAACACTGATGGTTCAGTTTTGGATAAGCCTGGGAAAGCAAGCGCATGAGGACTGTTGAGGGATAGCAATGGAAATTGGATTCGGGGTTTTTTTCATAACTTAGGGATTACCAACTCCTTAGCTGCTGAATTGTGGGGTCTTAGAGGTGGTTTAGTAATTGCTCATGATCTTAATATACCCAAACTCATAATAGAGATTGATGCTAAAGTAGTTGTGGACCTTCTCAAGCCTGAAAATGTTGTTAACTCTGAGTCACACCCTTACAGTGCTTTGATTACTAATTGCAACTAGGGATGGGCAAAAAACCGTCAAACCCGACCTGCCCGACAAAACCACCCGAACCGATTGTCCGTCCGTCCGTTTGCGAACCATATTCGGACGGATATGGATTAGGATTTTATTATTTTTCAGATTTTCGGATGGATATTGGATTTTTCATATTTTGTCGGATGGATTCCCAACCCGCCCGACCAATTGACCATTAATATTTATAAAAATAAAAAAACTCTCTATCTCTCAAATATCTCACTGACTCTCTCTCTTCTCTCATCTCTCATATTTTTCATTCCACACTTCCCCTCCCTCACTCCTCCCGACCTCAATCTCCCTCTCCCTCTCTCATTTTCTTTTTAGTTTCACACAAAGAAACATGAGATTTGAATCTCCACCGCCGACGAAGGAAGATCACGTTGAGCTCCACCACCACACCATGGTCTGATTGCATCGAGCTCCACCGCCAGATCAAGTGAGACCTCACCGGATTTGGTGAGATCTTGTCTGATTTTGGCTAGATCTCGCTGGTTCTGTCGCGACATCAGCTTCACCTTCCCCGGTTCTATGTAATATTGGTGTATTTGTTGATTTGTTGTTGTTGTGTTTTGTTGATTTTTTGTTATGGTGAGTTTTTTGTTGCAGTGATGTTTTTTGTTGCCTTGTTAGGGTGATTTTCTATTGGTTTGTTGTTGTAATCGTAAAAACCCGCGAAACCCGACCGACCCGCTCGCCAAAACCAATCAATCGAACCGCCCGATCCAACTACCTTAATGGATGGTCAACGGGTTGGAGCTTTACAAACCTGACTCAATCGGGTAGGATAAAAAAATCCGTCCAAACTCGACCCGCTGGACCTGTGCCCACCCCTAATTGCAAGTACCTGATACTATTCTTTGAGGAGGCTTCTCTTCACCATGCTCACCGCGAAAGTACTTTTTGTGCGGACCTTTTGGCAAAGGCGGGAAACACTATGTTGGACGCTTTTTCATTTTATGTTTCCCCTCCTCATTTTGTTGTAAGCCAGTTTATGGCAGACATTTGGGGGGTTTCGTACCCCCGTGTGTTGTAAACTCTTATATGTTTTAATACATTTCCTTTTCACCATAAAAAAAGATTATCTTTATTAAATAATAAATAAAGATACAATTTTGACCGAATTTTCTTTAAATTTTGCATGTATATCTAATTAATTTTTTAAGCTTTCCTCCCTTTTTTTGTTTCCTTATAAGACTAATCTTCCTAAGGTATTAGAAACCTTTAGGATTAGCACCAAAATTATTAATCTTCTCGAGACACTTACCGTGTCTACCAAGCAAGGATGGAACTAGAAAAGTTCTTAGACCTTTTATCTCAGGTAAAAGACGAAAATAAAGATAGAAAAAAGTCCCAATTCGTGTGGATTCATGCCAAACAAGTAACAAATCTTCACCTTGAATTCGATCAAACCTCGCGAACGAAACTCCTCTAGTGCCTCCACTAAAGCCCCTAAGGGCAATCACAAATTGCAAACATCGATCAAGTCTAAGCAATGCTTCAACTTGTTCAAAGGAACTAGCTTAGATCCGCTAGATTATCTGTTGTAGAAACCTTTCAGACTGCAATGATACTTTGAGATACATTCTCATTAATGAAATGATACCTAACATCAATATGTTTGGGTCTCTTATGATACATTTGATATTTAGTCAAATGTATGGTGCTCTGGCTATCACAAAACACAAGAGTGTCACGCTGCTGCAAACCAAGATCACCGACTAAACCTTTAACCAAATGGCTTTCTTCACTGCCTTTGTTGCTATCATATACTCTGCCTCTATAGTAGAAAAAGCAACCGTCGAATGTAAAACCTTCCAATTAATGGTACATATAGATAATGTGAAGACATATACTATTAGAAATCTCCTCTTATCCAAATCACCAACATAATCAGAATCTACAAATCCAACAACGCTACTACTATTAGTAGAAGCATTGTCATATACCAAGCCAACATCTGCAGTACCTCTTAAATATCGAAGAACCCATTTCACTACTTGCCAATTTTCTTTACCTAGATTAGCCATATAGCTGCTAAACACACTAACCGCTTGTGAAATATCTAGATGAGTGCAAATCATAGCATACATCATGCTACCAACTGCACTAGCATACGAAACATGAGACATATGCTCCTTCTCCTCCTCAAACTGTGGTGACAAAATTGTTGAAAGCTTAAAATGTACTACTAATGGAGTACTCACTGGCTTAAATCGATGCATACCAAATTGTTTGTGAGCTGCCTGCGAGGCACCTGTTAGGATCGGTGAGGGCAAAGAAGGGAGTCGCCACTTGGTTTAGGTCCTAGACCCATTTATAACTCCATATAAAAATTAAGGTTTATTGGTCTTGATTTGAGTTCGGAGTTAGGGTAAGTGCTTGGGAAGGTGTTAGGAACCTAAGCGTGCCCAGCCAATGGCTGGCTTTCTTCATATTATTTAGCTATGTCTAAAGAAATATTTAATAGGGAAATCAAACATAAACACAAAAGTAAATTAAACTTAGAGACTATACAACCAAAGCATTTGAAGGCAATTACAATATAAGATAAGAGAAAAAGATTCTTACCTGGCTCCAAGTACATTAATCACCAAATATTTGAGAATAAATTCCCAAAATATAAGAGTAAAAAATTTTCATGAGAAAGTCAAAATTATGTAAAATATGGCCAAGAATACATCATGTGAAATATGCCTAAGAGGAAAGATAATTCATTAATATATCTAAGGTAGTAAAATAGAAGAATAACAAACATGAAATAAAATTACTAAAATTAAAGGACACTATGAATTAATAAACTGAATAATAACATAAACTAAAACGAATAAAGAAATAAATTTAAGGAGGAGAATATAGTTCATTGAGAAGATCCATACCTTCTCCTTTAAGCTAGTATAGTAGTATTTTACTGGACCCTCGATCAAATCTCTTGTTGATCTTTGTGTTGAAAAATAAAAGAAAGCTTAGTTGAACTAAGGTTGATGATCTGAAGCATATGAGAAAAAAAGGTTAGCCTTCTAGTATGAAGAACTAGAGAATAACCTTCTCCTTTCTAAATGCCTAGGGCTTCGCCGCTACCAAATTCTACTTCTACCTATGCTCTCTTGCCTAGAGCTTCGCCATTCCTAAACTCTAGAAAACTCTTAGAGTTCTAATTTCTCTCTCTATGTATTTTGGGGGCTCCTCGGTGTCTTTTGAATGTAAGGCGAAGACGTCCTTATATAGTAGTAGGAGGCTACTAGGGTTTCTTGGAAAAGAGGTAAAGTTAGAGTTTCTGGAGAATAGGGTAATTAGGGTTGCAGGAGGCAACCCTAATTGTAGCTAAAACCTTTTAAAAATTAGGGTTTCCTCCGGTGGTGGCGTACGCCTATATTTAAGTGGCGTATGTCTATATTTAAGTGACGTACACTTGTATTAAAGTGATGTACGCTACTTAGGTCAAAATTTGACAATTGGGGCTTTTTGGTTCACTGAGCTCTTAAAAATGGGCTTTTTGATCATATTGATAGAAATTAGTATTTTCATCATTGGGACCGGGGACTCAAGTTGTAAGGGGTACAAAATGCGGTGTCTACAATGTTCAAGTACTTTCTCAATGTAAGTTTTCTGTGACAGAAACAACTTGCTCGCTTTTTGATCTCTGTGAATTTCCATTTCCAATTTTTTTTTTTTTGCTGCACCCAAATCTTTCATCTCAAACTCACCACTAAGCTGAGTCTTTTAGCTGTTTATCTATACTAGGTTCTTTGTTGCAATGAGCATATCATCAATAATCATTCAATTCATACAAAATTTAATTGCAATTTGTCTCTATTAAGTCCATAAAAAACTATCTAATATACTTAAAATGCAAAATAACATTACAATTAGGGAAATGAGAGAGAGAGAGAGAGAGAGAGAGAGAGAGAGAGAGAGAGAGAGAGAGAGAGAGAGAGTATTTTCCTTATAAGTGTTTGGTAGAATATGAGTGATTATTCAATATTAAGGAAGTAATATTTTTTCTTCTCACTCAATAGTAGATCCACTAATTAAATTGTAGATCTCATTAATTAAATTCATGATGACACTTATTTTATATTCATGTGAACTGTGAGAACATTACTTCCAAAGTATTGAATACTTTTTCGGTAGATAGAAACATGAAGAGAAAATAAAGAATCTTACATAAAATTCTCGGTATATCATTATTTGAATTGTTATTATAAACAATTTGTCAAATCACATATGTGAGCCATTCTCTCCCCCATTCTCCTTCCATTTTGGAATGGTAGAATCGAAATAATCATCTCACCTTTTTTTCTACTTCTTTGCTTGCAAATATAAAAAACATATTCATTCATCTTCCATCTTCTCTTTATTTATTTATTTATTTTTTATTCTCTCACTTTTCCACCGTACCAGATGTACTTTAAGAAAAAAAAAGAGTACTCAATTATTGTATGTCAATTGAACCAACAAGAACTCACCTATCACAAATTTTATTAGGATAAAAATATCCTAATACTAAATCAATTATTATTTGCATTTGTTCTCTACAAATTCTCTAGTTT
This sequence comes from Fagus sylvatica, assembly GCA_907173295.1. Classification (NCBI taxonomy): domain Eukaryota; kingdom Viridiplantae; phylum Streptophyta; class Magnoliopsida; order Fagales; family Fagaceae; genus Fagus; species Fagus sylvatica. The sequence goes on from OU015761.1 coordinate 18,046,368, forward strand.
GCGCTTTTATGTTTCTTTATGTTGGTTGCTGGGGTTTAGCTTAATTTAATCTTCTTTAGGTATGCTTTCAATTTGTGGTTGGCTTTAAGTTTCGTCACTTATTTTTATTCAATCCTATACATTGATTCTTCTAAATATATTTTTTGTCGATTTTGCTAGTAGAAATTTGTCACGTGCATTATATGTGACCCCTTTATAATAAAAAATTCATTATTATAAACTCAAGTGCAATGCATGTGACAAATTTTATTAGCAAAATTGACAAAAAATGTACTTAGAGTGGTCAATTTCACCAATTAAAAAACTCCAGGTGGTTATATTGCAAAATTGAAACCTCAGGAGATCAGTTTGCAAATGACTCAAACCCCAGGGGGTGATTATGCAATTTAGCCAAAATTTAATTGCGCATTGTTTCTTTTAAGTCCATAAAAAAACTATCTAATATACTAAAAATGCAAAATAACATTCCAATCAAGTATATCAATAGATTTTTATAATACTAGGGTTACACATTAGAAAGGGTTGGTAGATCATTAGAATTAAATAAATAAATAAATAAAATAAAATTAAAAAAAAAACCTCATGTTTTATTAATATTACTATAAATAATGTTAATAATTAATTTTTTAGCCCAAATCTGTCCCGAACTCTTTTTCCAATTTCAACCGGTATTTTTGTATTCAGTAAATCCATTAAACACCTTCCTCCGCCATCCTTACTTGTATGAGTTTATGAGTGTTGTATTTTTGTTTAAATAAAAGACATTTTTTTTCCTATCTTTTTTAGATTCAATATATCTTTTTTATTTTTGTCTTCCATTATATTTGAATTTTTTATATTTATTCTTACCATTTACCAATTCCTATTTTCTAATTTTACACACTTTGAATATTCAGAACTAGGAATGACTGGATGGGCTGGTGAAGAAATTAATTCAGGTGTGAAAGTCGACCTCTAAATCGTGATTGGTGTGGTCGATCGATCCATATATGTTCCTTGGTGGAGATACATACATACCATCCTTTCACTCCCATAGATCGGTCCATATCTGTTGCTGCCTATGATTTATTCTCATTGCAATTTCTAGTTTTCTTTTTCTTGGTTTTGAGTTTGTAGCTACTTTCACACACACCACCCACCCAAAAGGAAAAGGCGAGAAAGATATTGAAACAGGAATGGGCATTGTTGGTTTGATTGTTACTTGGATTGTTTTGATTGCTACTGCGGTTAATAATAAAATTGTCGAGTCCATTGGACAGTGGCTAATCGAGAACATGGTTGAACCATCTGGACAGCTGCTCTTCGAGAAACTGGTTAAGCCAGTTGGACAGTGGCTAGGTTATTCGTTTCACTATGAACAGGTAGAGAAGTTTCAAGATGTTTCCTTTATGGATTTTGAGTCAAGAATGTCAACTATGAATCAACTTATGGAGACGCTACGAGATTCTAATATCAACATAATTGGTGTGTGGGGGATGGCAGGTGTGGGAAAGAGTACATTGGTGAGAGAAGTGGCTAAGAAAGTCAAGGAAGAAAGGTTATTCAATGAGGTAGCTATAGCAATTGTGAAGCAGAACCCAGACCAGAGACGAATTCAAGGAGAAATCGCAGACAAACTAGATCTAAAGCTTGATAAGGAAACTTTAAGCGGAAGAGCAGATCTTCTACGGAAGAGGTTAACACAAGACAAGAATAAGAAGATACTTGTTATCCTAGATGATATATGGGAGAAACTTGATTTAGATGAAATAGGAATTCCTCGTCAGGGATGCAAAGTAGTGGTAACATCCAGGGATAGAGATATATTATCTTCTCAGATGGACACTGAAAAGAATTTTGGACTTTATGTTTTACCCAAAGAAGAAGCATGGAGTTTATTTGAGAAGTTTTCAGGTGATTCTCTCAAAGATTCAAATTTGCGATCGAGAGCAATCGAGGTATCCAGAGCTTGTGCAGGTCTACCTCTCGCACTTGTAACAGTTGCAAAGGCATTAAAAAACAAGTCATTGTTTGAATGGGAGGATGCCCTACAGCAACTACGGAGACCTTCCCCTCGACATCAAAAAAGAATGCAGGAAATTATATATTCAGCAATAGAGTTGAGTTACAATCATCTTGAAAGTCCAGAGCTCCAGTCCTTCTTTTTGTTTTGTGCTCAAAATCATATTGGTTCTAGCATTTCCTTTATGGACTTGTTAATAAAATGTTTTGGGTTGCGTTTATTTCATGGCACCAGTACATTGGAAGCAACAAGAAATAGAATATGTACTCTAGTTCGTGGCCTCAAAGACTCTGGCTTATTGTTAGATACTCCTGGTATTGGTGAGTACTTCCAAATGCATGACCTTGCTCATGATGCCGCCCTCTCAATTGCGTACAAGACTCAAAATGTGTTAGCCATGAAAGATGAGGGTCCAGTAGAATGGCCAGAGGAGGATGATATGAAAATGTGTACAATAATCTCTATTCTTCAAAGGGATATTCATGAACTTCCTGACAAGTTGGAATGTCCAGATCTAAAATGCTTGTACGTGTGGGCCAAAAATCGAGATCATCCTTTTAAAATCTCAGACACGTGTTTTGAAGGGATGAGAAAGCTAAAAGTTTTAGATTTGACTTACATGCGAATTTCATCACTTCCTTCCTCACTTAATTGCCTCACAAACCTGAAAACATTGTGTCTAGATCAATGTGTGTTGGAAGACATATCTCTGATTGGAGAGCTGAAGAATTTAGAAATTCTTAGCCTTAATGACTCTCAATTTAAACAGTTGTCGAGTGAAATAGGGCTCTTGACTTGTTTACGGATGTTGGATTTGAGCGATTGTACCAAACTTGAAGTGATTCCACCCAATGTCCTATCACGCTTGATACGATTAGAAGAGCTATATGTCGGCAATAGCTTCACTCAATGGGTGGTTGAAGGACTCAACAACGAAAGAGCTAGCCTTGCAGAGCTAAAGCATTTGTCACAGTTGACCACTTTAGAAGTACATATTCCAGATGCCAACATACCTCCAAAAGATTTGATTTTTGAGAAGTTGAAAAGATACAAAATATTTATAGGAGATGTGTGGGATTGGTCAGATAAACATGAAAACTCAAGAGCATTAAAACTCAAGTTGAATACAAGCTTTCAATTGGAGAGTGGTATCAAACTGTTGTTGAATGGAATAGAAGATTTGTGTTTGGATGAGTTAAAGGGTGTTGAGAGTATCATATATGAATTAGATACGAAAGGCTTCCAACAATTGAAGCATCTCCATGTCCAAAACAATGTCGAGATTAAGTATATCATCGACTTAAGGGGGTTGGTTATTGATTATATTGTCTTTCCTGCCTTGGAGATATTTTCTCTTAAAAACATGATCAACTTGGAAGAAATATGTCATGGCCAGCTTCCCTTGACATCCTTTCGTAACTTAAGAATTGTGACAGTGGAACATTGTGAGCAACTAAAATTTGCCTTCTCATCATCCATAGCTAAGGGCCTTTCACAACTTCAAAAATTGGAGATAAGAGAATGCAGCATCATGGGTGCAATAGTCATTAAAGAAGAAGGTGAAGTTGAAGACAGAGATATGATCTTGTTACCTCAATTGCGTCGCTTAGTACTACATCGTCTTCCAAAGCTCATGAGCTTCTTAAGCACACAAAAGTCGGTCATAAATGATGCTGGAGAAATCATTCCCGAATGTGACCTGGATTTTCACATGCCAATCGTACTAGACCAGGTACATTAAAATTTAATTTCCTAGATAATGATCCTGCACACACCCACATAGAAGTGTCAAGCATGTTATTCAAATTGGAATTTTTTATTAGTTTGTCAATTACGAGATTGATCATCTAATTTGTCCATGGAAAACAACTAATTTTAATTTCAATTTGGGATAGTTATACCAAAGTAATTAATATTTATGTAAAACTTCTTCCCTCACATAAATGGTTTTATCATGAAATTATCCACTGTTATGTGAAAAGGGAAGCATCTTTGCACCTTCCAAGTTTGCCACCAAGTAATTGTTCTTCAGTAGCAATACAAGTCCAGAAAAATTAAACCATTACATTGTTGATAGTCCTTTATTAGTTGTTAATTGAATGGGATGTAACACATGACCTTTCTCCCGCAGGAACAATCCTCATAGACGTGATATTGTACATGTGCCTCGAGTGAGGTTATAGGCTTATAGATGAAGGAAAATGAACTGTGTCCTAATTTATTGCTATTTAAATATTGCATTTTTAGAAATTGAAAGTTATTAATCGAAGAAAATAAGGTCATATTTATTTTTAACACCCCGATTATTTAATTAAATTTTTTAATGATACTTTAAATGACTATTGAATTTGGATGTTAATTAATTGTTTGCAAACTTTGCAATCAACTTCTCATCTATTGGGTATGGTCTCACTCTCACATATTAGCTTTATGAATAGCCTTATTAATTTTAATAAAATCTTCTTGTGATAAAAGCTAATAGCACAAATAGTTTTAATAATATTAAGAACCTAAAAAATAATTAGTTGATAAAAATAAGATTTGAGGCATATTTATAATCTAATCAATAAAAAAAATCACTATTCCTTACTTTATGTTTTAAGAAAAGTTTCAGATTTTTATGTGCGTGATGGCATTTTATACCACATACCGCTGAGTATTCAGTGCAACTTCATACATGGGCATACTTCCCTCTATGTAGGGTTTTGCCCCCCTCTTTGTAGGGTTGTTGGGCTTTATTGTGTAATCTTTTAATGACCAATAAAGTCTTGTTTTAATTATAATAATAAAAAAAAAAACTTCATATATGGGCATAATGTTTAGCTACATATCCAAGTTCATTTGCTCACAATTAGTTTTAAAACAAGACATAAAATTCAAACATTTTATGTAAGCAATGTTGATTGCAAAGACCCCCTCTCTCCCCGATCATAATGTGGTTTTGGAATGAATGTATCTTTTGTTGACTCTTTCCTCTCATTGCATGCCATGTCATTTCCTTAAATGAAATAACAATAAAATATTTACCCTAGCTTATGCACTATCTAGGTTATTGAAGGAGAGAATTTATTGTTGTTACAGGTTGTGTTCCCCAACTTGGAAATATTGGAATTGTCCTATATAGACTCGGAAGAGTTACTGCAAAACCAACATCGGGCAAGGTCGTCCTTCAAATTAACAAACATACAAACAAAGTCAAGATTTCAAAATTTGTTGTACTTGAAGGTGAAAGGCTCATGTAGTTTAAAATATTTATTGTCATTCTCTACGGCGAGAGTTATGGAGCAGGTCAAATATCTTTTCATAAAGGATTGTAAAGTTATGGAAGAGATACTACTTACAGAAGATTTAGGAGAAGATGAAGAAATAATTCCAATGGTTTTGTTCCCTCGACTGGAAGCCCTGACACTAAGCGATCTTCCAATCCTCAAAAGATTCTGCGTAGGAAGTAATATCAAATTTCCATCCTTGAAATATTTGCGGATAGAACAATGCCCTAAATTGAAGTCATTCATATTAAAGCCTGTCAGTTCAGGTATAACTGTGAGTAAAGAACTTAAGGAAATGAATTCAGAGGAGATCTCTCTCACTACCATGCAACTTCTCTTCAATGAAGAGGTAAATTTGTTTTAATTTTCTATACTTCGAATATATCTTATCTTCAAATCTGTGAATTATTATGATTAGGTATGTCATTAACACACATGATGGACTTGCAGGTTTCATTCCCTAGTTTGGAAACTTTGCGAATCTACAACATGGAGAACTTGAAAATCATATGGCACAATCAATTAGCTGAAGATTCATTTTTCAAACTTCAATTGTTGGTAGTTAAATTTTGTGAAAATCTTATGAGCATCTTTCAATCTAATATGTTGACAAGATTCTAGAGTCTAGAGAAACTCCATGTACATGATTGTGGCTCACTACAAGAAATATTTGAATTGCAAGGACAAGATGTTAGAGAAACACATGTTGTAACAACCATTCCCTTGAAAGAATTGGATTTGCGTCGTCTACCAAAAATGAAGCAAGTATGGAATAAAGATCCCCAAGGAATTTTCAGCTTTCAAAATCTACAAGAAATAAATGTTTGGGAATGTGAGAGTTTGAAAAGTTTGTTTCCAGTCTTTGTGGCAAGATGTCTCATGCAATTGAAGGATCTTCGTATAATTGATTGTGGGGCGGAGGAAATTGTTGCACATGAAAATGGTGCAGAAGTAGCAGTACGATTTGTGTTCCCGAAAGTAACTTTCATGTTACTTGATAAATTGCCGAAACTCAAATGGTTTTACCAAGGGGTGCATACTTCTGAATGGCCATTATTGAAAACTTTGGAGGTGAATGGATGTGATCAAATTGAGATATTTATTTCAAAATCTTTGAGTTTTCAAGAAAGAGTCAAAGAGAGCCAACTTAAGACCTCTATTCAACAACCACTTTTCTTGGTAGAAGAGGTAAAAGGCTAATTTAACTACTCCTTTAAAAATATATAAGTTTACGAGAAATAGCCTTGTTTGGAGCACTACTCATCTCTTACACACACAAAAAAAAAAAAGTTTCAATTCTCAAAAATATGAAATGGAGAGGATACTATGATTCAATATGTGTAACTATGTTTGTTTGTTTTTTTTTTTCTTTGTCCATGTGTCCAAAAATAAGGGAGTACCATACATGACAAATTGTGACAACTTGAAAAAATTAATCCATAAGAACTGATCAATGTTAAAAAATGGTTTTTGAAAGTGCTTTTATTATTAAAAAAAAATATTGATCCATAAGTGACAAAATTTGTGCTTTTTTTCCCCCTTAAATTCTCCCTGTATATTTATTATCTTCTATTATGTGAGTTATTTTGATTAGGTATGTCACTAATATCTCGGATGGATTTGTAGGTTGCATTCCCTAGTTTGGAAACATTGGAAATCTCCCACATGGAGAACTTAAAAATCATATGGCACAATCAATTAGCTGAAGATTCATTTTTCAAACTTCAATTGTTGGTAGTTAAATTTTGTGAAAATCTTATGAGCATCTTTCAATCTAATATGTTGACAAGATTCCAGAGTCTGGAGAAACTCCTTGTACATGATTGTGGTTCACTGCAAGAAATATTTGAATTGCAAGGACAAGATGTTAGAGAAACACATGTTGTAACAACCATTCCCTTGAAAGAATTGGATTTGCGTTGTCTACCAAAAATGAAGCAAGTATGGAATAAGGATCCCCAAGGAATTTTCAGCTTTCAAAATCTACAAGAAATATATGTTGATGAATGTGAGAGTTTGAAAAGTTTGTTTCCAGCCTCTGTGGCAAGATGTCTCATGCAATTGGAGGATCTTCGTATATTTGATTGTGGGGTGGAGGAAATTGTTGCACAGGAAGATGGTGCAGAAGCAGCAGCACGACTTGTCTTCCCTAAAGTAACTGACATGTTACTTTGTAAATTGCCAAAACTCAAATGGTTTTACCAAGGGGTGCATACTTCGGAATGGCCATTATTGAAAACTTTGGAGGTGTATGGATGTGATAAAATTGAGATATTTATTTCAAAATCTTTGAGTTTTCAAGAAAGAGTCAAAGAGAGCCAACTTAAGACCTCTATTCAACAACCACTTTTCTTGGTAGAAGAGGTAAGAGGCTAATTTAACTACTCCTTTAAAAATATATAAGTTTACGAGAAATAGCCTTGTTTGGAGCACTACTCATCTCTTACACACACAAAAAAAAAAAGTTTCAATTCTCAAAAATATGAAATGGAGAGGATACTATGATTCAATATGTGTAACAACGTTTGTTTGTTTTTTTTTTTCTTTGTCCATGTGTCCAAAAATAAGGGAGTACCATACATGACAAATTGTGACAACTTGAAAAAATTAATCCATAAGAACTGATCAATGTTAAAAAATGGTTTTTGAAAGTGCTTTTATTATTAAAAAAAAATATTGATCCATAAGTGACAAAATTTGTGCTTTTTTTCCCCCTTAAATTCTCCCTGTATATTATTATCTTCTATTATGTGAGTTATTATGATTAGGTATGTCACTAATATCTCGGATGGATTTGTAGGTTGCATTCCCTAGTTTGGAAACATTGGAAATCTCCCACATGGAGAACTTAAAAATCATATGGCACAATCAATTAGCTGAAGATTCATTTTTCAAACTTCAATTGTTGGTAGTTAAATTTTGTGAAAATCTTATGAGCATCTTTCAATCTAATATGTTGACAAGATTCCAGAGTCTGGAGAAACTCCTTGTACATGATTGTGGTTCACTGCAAGAAATATTTGAATTGCAAGGACAAGATGTTAGAGAAACACATGTTGTAACAACCATTCCCTTGAAAGAATTGGATTTGCGTTGTCTACCAAAAATGAAGCAAGTATGGAATAAGGATCCCCAAGGAATTTTCAGCTTTCAAAATCTACAAGAAATATATGTTGATGAATGTGAGAGTTTGAAAAGTTTGTTTCCAGCCTCTGTGGCAAGATGTCTCATGCAATTGGAGGATCTTCGTATATTTGATTGTGGGGTGGAGGAAATTGTTGCACAGGAAGATGGTGCAGAAGCAGCAGCACGACTTGTCTTCCCTAAAGTAACTGACATGTTACTTTGTAAATTGCCAAAACTCAAATGGTTTTACCAAGGGGTGCATACTTCGGAATGGCCATTATTGAAAACTTTGGAGGTGTATGGATGTGATCAAATTGAGATATGTCCTTTAAAAAAATTTAGCTTTCAAGAAACAATTGAACAGAGCCAAGCTGAGACCTCCCTTCAGCATCCACTTTTTTTGGTTGATGAGGTAAGAGGCTAATTTAACTACTCTTTTAAAATATATAGGTTTGGTAGAAATTATAACCCTATTTGAAGTAGTATTGACCCCTCTAAAAAACCAGGTTCCAAATTGGATTTATCAGAAAAGCTTATAAATCTATGTGCATGAAAATAGGAGTACCACAAGTGATAAATTGTGACCACTTGAAAAAAATTTGATCCTATAAATGATTAACATGGTTTTGGAAAATGCTTTTCTTATAAATGACCTTACACTACCTTGCATTTGATGCGTAGAGCATGTTGCCACAACATTTTTTTGTAGAAATTTTATTTTGTTTGATGGGTATTATTTACGACATTGTTCTTTAATCTATACTTTCTATGATTCTTTTCTTGTTTTTCATTTTCATATTTCATCTAGATATATTTCGATAATAAGTTGGGACCATATTTCTTAACATCAAGTAAGGGACTACACAGATATAATCCATTTTGTAGACTTGAGTTGAATACTAACTCCTATTTTCTTTTGTTTAATGTTTTGGTTTTTTATAGGCTACATTCCCTAACTTGGAGGATTTGGTATTGGGTGGAAATTACAATATGAAGGAGATACTACGTGGCCAGTTTTTGGAAGAGTGCTTTTACAAATTAAAATATCTTGGGGTAGTGGGCTATCTAGCTGTTTCTAATTGGATTACTTTTCTTAAAAGATTACACAATCTGGAGAAACTATTAGTGGAGGAAAGTTCTTGGGAAGAAATATTCCCATATAAAGAACTTTTTTGTCAGGAAAAACATGCTAGGGTACTCACAAAACTAAGAGTACTAAACCTAAATCAACTACATATGTTGACACATTTGTGGAAAGAAGACACTCAACCGAGCCCAATTTTTCATTATCTGGAAGATCTATATGTGACGCTATGTGGCAAATTGAAAATTTTAGTGCCAGCCTCAGTGTCTTTCCAAAATTTGACGAATCTAGAAATATTGAAGTGTCATGGATTGATTAATTTAGTTACGCCCTCAACAGCCAAAAGTCTGGTACGACTCAAGAAACTGAATGTAAGAGGATGCAAAAGCATAACAGAAGTTGTAGCAGGGGAGCGAGGTGAAGGGAATGAGGTGATTACTTTCAACCAGTTGACATACTTAAAACTCGATTGCTTGCCAAACCTCTCAAGCTTTTGCTTGAGAAGTTATTCCTTCGAGTTCCCATCTTTGGAAAAAGTAATTGTCAGCAAATGCCCTGAGATGAAGATTTTTTGTCATGGAATCTTAAGTACGCCAAAGCTTGAAAGAGTACAAGCAACAAAAGAAGATGAATGGCACTGGAAGGTTGACCTGAATACTGCCGTGCGTACATTGGCTTTGGAAGGACAAACTATGATAACACTATGCAATAGTTCTTCAGAGAGTAAGGGTAAGTATCTATTCAACAAATTATTATCCTAATTTCCCACACCATGTGATTTAATTTTTTTAAAGCATTGAAGCATAAACACGAGCAACCTTTTTCACTCTCCCAAAGGATACTTATCATAGTATAAATGTATTAGTATTATAAACATTTCCAATTTTTAGTAACAGTACAATCCTCATAAATCTCACAAAAATTTATCAACCATACATATATATAATTGTATCCATATGGACTCATAAACACACAAAAATAATTTTATTATATTTAAAAAGAAATTTATTTTTCCTTGATGATACTATGATGTCAACGATTATAATGATTAATACTTTTATCTTCAATATGGTGTTTTCTATCACGCAAGGTTCAAAACTCTAAAGAAGATGAAGATCATCCTTAATATGCAACAGCAGGAATGTGGCTTGTGATTATAGTTTGTGGTATTGAGGATCAAGTTTCTTTCTCTTGAGATCATTTGGTCAGAGGGTTGTCATCCCCATGGTTATTGAAAGGAACAGGGTTCATCTATTTGTTGTTTGTTCTACTTTTATTTCCTTATTTCCTGTTTTGCTATGTTTGAAAAACAAAAAAACAAAATAGTACAGTGTATATGTTTGATGCATTCCTCTTTGGAGTGTTAGAATTGCCTCTTCCTAGGTGCAAAAAGACCATATTACTATTTGCATGAAGTAATGTGTTATCGTTGAGTGTTAAAAAGTTTTTTAAGTTTGACAATTTATTATGCATGTTATGTTGCTTATCCTACTAAATATTTCTCTAACTTAGTCACGCACATACACTGCATATAATCTAATCAGAGAGGGAGACAAATTGGGTGCAACACCAGAAGGCTGTCATAGAAGCTGTTGCATAGATCAATATAGCTAGTTTAATCTCCTTGACTTTTAGCTTAATGGTTATAGAAAATAAATAATCATGTATATTGGCTGTGAAATTTTAGTTAAAGATGGTAATCAAGAAAATTATCTTTAAGGCTTTACCTATGCACAAGTAAAATTATCTTTGTTTCATAACAATTGTTTTTAATTGAAATCCAAATCAATGTTTTATGGAACAAGAAAAGAACAAATAGCAACATTGATCGCAAAAATAAGAAGAAAAGGGACGTAAATTTTATATAAAGATGGTAATATTGAAGATAATATTTTGATTTCAATATAAACAAACAAACTTATCTTCTTTTTTTATTGCTTACAACAAGCGGATAGGGGGATTGAAACTCAAGTCCTTTTCATGAGGAGAAGCGAAAAGTGCCTCTAGCTCAATATCAAAATAGAGAAACAAATAGTAGTATGAATGCACAAGAACTAGAAGAATTCAATTTTAAAAAAAAAAACTGAAATTGGTGTAAATCACATGCATCAAAGAATCACTAACTCTATCTAATCTTAAATATGATTAAAGGAAAGAAAACAAGTCTACTTCTGTAGGAATCGAGCCCATGACCTGACCGTGAGCTAAGATCGCTTGCAAGGTATTCATTCCTCTTTAGATTTCAATATAATATTTTTTTTGAAGAAGTTTAGATAAGTTTTTTTTTTTTTTTTTTTTTTTTTTTTTTTTTTTTTTTTTTTTTTTTTTTTTTTAAGCAAAAAAAAAAAAAAAAAACAGACACACACACACACACGAAGAAGACGGGAAGGGATTTCTAAAGTTGTTTGTTCATTAATGCAACTTAAGTCTTCTTTTCAATTTTTCCTAAACAAATGTTGTCCCTTCTTTTCTAAACAAGCATTATGTACAATTTTTGGTAGTTTTTTTTTTTTTGATAGTTAAGATATCATTTAGCTTATAAAGTTCACTCTATGATAATTACTCTTAGTATCAAGCCAAGACACTGATTTACCAGTCTAAAGTTGTTTGGTCATGATGGTTGCTACAAATATGATATTCATAATAATATTCATTCTCATATATATATATATATATATATATATATATATATATATATATATATATATATTTACCAAAAACAAAGAGCAGTGATAACTCCTCTCCTCTCTCACTGTTATACTCATCCACAACACTCTTCCTAACTCCTCTCTCAAGACCCTAAATTGAGTAATCATAAATGTTTGGTCTTACACGTCATGCTTGCACTACGTGGCTCAGTACAAATATTATAATATGTATGTCATAATTTTGTCATTTGAATCATTATAAGTAAATTTATACTAAAATGCAATTTACACCCTCAAAGTTTGGAGAATTTTGATCCACACCCTTAACGTTATATATCGTTTGGGATTTTAAAACTTTAATGAGACTCTATTACCATCAAACAAAGTACTTACAAATTCTACACCTCCACTATGTCACCAGGGTCATCATCTCTGTGTAGACCCCATGTACATTTTGATGAGATCATATCCCTCTCCTCAAAATTCTATGGTTTATCTCTTCGATCTAGTTGTGTGTATGTGTGTATGAGACTCTATTACCAACCAACAAAGTACTTCTCTCACTCGTCCAGTTGTTGGGGTCTATGTTGCACGTTTAAAAGGATCACATGATGTTCACGTGAGCCTTTTCCGTCACGGTGGCTAATGAGAGTTAGTGGCAAGGGTCAGTTTCACGAATTTGTAAATCTCATGGTATGATAAGGAAAACTTAAATCCACATGGGATGAGTTTGCATGCAACAAGCACAAACTCCAGGGGGTGTTTTTGCAATTTGACCAAAATAAAATGTTACACCTAGGGATGGAACCAAAATTTTTAGGGGTAAAAGTATGAACACAAAATTTTCACTATTTGAAAATGAGAATTATACAAAGATTCAAGAATAAATTAATATATAAAAATAAAACTTGTGTTTATTTTGTGTCAACAAATATAATAATAAAAAAAACCGTGAATTGAAAAGGTAACTAAGCAGCTGCCCGGTTCTTGCCTAATCCCCCTTTCGGGGGACTTAGGTGGTAATGGTCCAATCTATAGGCGAAAGGATGGTAACCATGTGCACGTATGGTATAAATGATTGAAGCTAGTGGAACGAGCTAAAAAAGTAGTTTTTGTTGCAACCCTAAAATCATATAAAATTAACTAAATATCATATATGATGCGACATTTTCTAGCCAAATTCACCTATAGATATGACAATTAATTAGCCACAAAGGCAAAGTCCAAAATCTTCAACCCTTAACCAAGGCATTATATGACTCCGAGATAATCTTGCCCAGCATCTTAGCAGGACTCTATAGTCTTAACAATTATGGATGGGATTTACTAGCCTTTATATGAACAAGTAGACTAATTGTTTTCCCAAGTTATTACTAGCCTTGGATAACCCAATATTAGCCCGAGATGATTCCTCCCCCACTATTTGTATAGACTGGTAAAGTGTTTGACTATAGATATATATTCAATGAGTTTTATCTCAATGACACATTCTTCCCCCATAAGTATGGAATGAAAGGTGTGATCATGGATACAAGATATACTAGGTGCATGTATAATTGATTGGTCCAAGACTTGTGTTTAGTTCCATTTTTTTTTTTTTAATTCCTATATATATATATAATTATCTAACATTTTAAAGATTTTAGCATTTAAAATAGGAGTTCCCCTTAAATATTTTAGTTGTCTCGACTAATATATTAGTACTACAACTTGACCCCAAAATTTTAAAAATCATTTTATAATGTATATAATTATTAAACATTTTAAAGATTTAGCCTTTAAAATAGGAGTTACCCCCTTAAATATTTTATGTCTCGATTAATATATTAGTACCACTACAATTTAATAGGTTTGAACTAAAAAACATGAACTCAAGTATCTGTTTTTTAACTTCTTTAGACTCACTACTCCAAACAAGATACTTTTGGCAAGTTCTCAAGCTCAAACAGTTTGAGCTTGTCTAAACACCAAACTATACTTATTATAATTAACCCTTTATGGAAATGGAAACCAAGTAGGTGTCTTGTAGCTCAATTGGCACTTCTTAGTCTTTCCAGCAAAGACATTAAGGTTCAAATCCTCCATCCTTAACTTATGAATTAAAAAAAAAAAAAAAAGTTAAAAAATGTAAATTGTTGATCAAAGATCACATTGCCTCTTTATATTATCCATACTTACAAAATATCAAGATGATTAGAGATCAATACTATTTCATCTGTTAAACATTTACTATTTAAAACAAAAACAAAAATAACCAAATTCAAGTTGAATTAATTAATCAATTTAAACTTTTATCTTCCGTACTCTTTTCCTCCCTCTTTTCTCTCCAAACAAACTGAAGAAGCGGATAATGACATTAGCTCAATATCTAAAGAGAAACAAATTGTAGTATGACTACACAATAAATAGAAGAATTCATTTAAAAAAAAAACTGAAATAGGTATAAATCTCATGCATAGGGACGGCAATTTCACTCCAACCTGCTGTGATCCACCCCATACTGCATAGGTTTTCCCAGCCTCGAAGAGGTAATGGGGTGGGGATAGGGCAAAATCTTTGCCCCGACCATTTGGGTGGGGTGGTGCACGACGAAGTCTTCAACATTGTTTTTGCGCAGAGAATAGGTTAATGAAGATTCATGCCATAATTCAAATTACCATGACCTCTCACAAAAGTGATGAGTAAATAAGTAATAACCAATAGAATATTGGACAAGAAGATCGAAGTTCAAACACATCAAAATCTGTTGAAGGTCATCAAACCCAATGCTTCAACAGAATATATCTCAAGAAACCAGTAAAGTAGCCAAGAGAAAATGCTACAACTAGCTTGATTCAAAGCCATCAAAAGAGTAAAAGCTAAGCCTTATGATTTCCAAATTATCAAGACAATCAATTAAGAAAAAATATAGTTGAGCGTATGCAGCATAATGTAGAAATCTATTAATGCATCCAACAAGGACATACTAAATTGTCATTGTTTTGAAAACAATAATTTGTCCTTCAATAGAATAAATATTGCTCCTAATTGAGCGTCTTTTAAATCACAGGTACATCCTAGGTAGTCAATCACATTTATCCTCTCGTGATCCAATCTCTAGCAAGTAATGTTCTGCTTCCAAGGCTGCCATGCAACCTGCATCATTAAAGAAACGAAGTCAGCTAGATAGAGAAGACCTTGATATATGTTATATTGTGAATAAAACATAACTTAAATGGAATGTCTTTTTATTTACATTTTAAAATATAACTTTGGTTGTTCAAGAAAACCAAAATATTTGTGACAGTAATAGGTTAACGCAACAATTGTAGATGCCATGGCCAATACTGCGATGAAAACCGTTGCTAATTGCTAACATGAATTTCTATATGATGGCCAATGAGCGAGAATGAAACAGAAAATAAGTAGCAGCCTTTTTCTCCTCCATCTTAGACCTAAATGAACATTGTTGAAGTATATCAAGGTCCATTCCTAGTCTAGGCCCAAGTCCAATACATTTCACTTAGAGGGTGTGTTCCCAATAGTAGAATCACTCAGATTGGAGTCAGTAAGCAATAAACTGACAATTATTTGTGTTGTTTCAATTCTTATAGTCAATTATAGAAATTGACAAATTTATGTATCCCATTGTAGGTAAAAGAATAACACAAAACATTTTCCCATATCAATGTAGTTTTTTTATTTTTCATTTTTTAAATCACATTTTAAAAGACAAACAATCCAAGCCTAATCAAGTATCTTGCAATACATTCAGTTTAGGAGATTAAGGTTATGCACAACCTTAATTTAAATTTGCACAGAAATCATACATACATGTCCACCCAATGTCACGTCATTGAGCTCTAAAAAATGCCAGAGCCGAGCTCAAGCTTCAAGTGAAAACCCATTAATTGGATCTTAATTCAAGGTTCCGGAAATGGGTGGGACAAAATCAAGTTCCAAATATTCACATTCATGAATACTCCATGTTTCCCAAACCTAACTTAATCGGCTTGGTTTGCTCAAGAATGGACTCAGCATCTCAAAAGAATGTACTTAAATCAGGACTCAACATTTGACTGATTGCAGCAATGTTGTCAACTCTTTCTATGATCTGTAAATGCTTCACTTGTCTTCTCCTCCTCCCTCTGTGACTGTCTTATCCCTCTATTTGTATTAAACATGTCATATTTAATTTCTTATTTGTGGCATTGGCATTTTCTTTTTCCTTTCTTACTTTGCAGGCAGAGTTGAGCAGAAGAGGAGTGAGAAGTGTTCAAGTCGGATTTCCTCTTCTATTTGTTTGTATGGTGGCGCTCATCAGCGTTGTGGTTGGACACCTTTTAAATCTTTGAACACTTTACAAAGCATTAACATTATATGATTAATTCCTAGCTAGTTAGAGGTATAGGTATACGAATCTCTTCCCCTTATTATAAATGTTCAGAGGAGGTATTTTAGTCCGTTAGTTTTATTTGGCCAATTTACTCAGAAATGGAATATAAGTGTGATGTGCCTGTGAGTATAAACGGATTTTTTTTTCCCAGGGGAGAGAGAGAGAGAGAGAGAGAGAGAGAGAGAGAGAGAGAGAGAGAGAGAATGTATGTACATGAACCCAATACTTTGATTGATAGATAAGAAGTGGCTCTTGTTGATGTAATGACCTCTGTACACATATGCTGCTGAAGTACAGAATGTATGGATATAACCAATATACATTATGCTACAACCCAATACGTGGTAGCTTATAAGACTATCCACATATATTATTTAAAAAAGTCACATGACTCATTAAATAGGTATGTGACTAAAGTACACGTGGATAATCTTATTAGTTGTCATGTAGTAGGTTGTAGCAAGCTGTCATGTGTTATTTAGGTTCAATTCGTAGTTATTTCCATATATAGGGTTCAAATTGCAAAGACACTTTTATTTTCCTTTGATTACCTCAAATTTTACAAACTATTCAAATTATAACCCTAATTCTCAATGGAGAAAAGAAAGAAAAGAGATACTAACAATGGCACAATTGAAAAGGACATGAGTTCCATGGCTTCGAATCACTATTAACCAAAGCTTGTGAAAACAACATACTTATTGGACTGTTGAATCCCAGATTCATCCTACTTCAAGTAGATTCTTACAGTCATGAATTTTCATAATATGTTTCAGACTACATTTTGTGAGACCGTGTTTCTCAATGGACACAATTCGCCTATGATAGGAATTTTTTATTTTATTTTTTGGTAAAAGCATTGTTTTTGTCCCTAAACTTTGCATGTCCTTGAACTTTGAAAAAATTCATTTTTACACATGAATTTCATCATTTTAAAAAAAAGTTCAAGGACGAAAATCATGTGTAAAAATGAATTTTTTCAAATTTTATGGATGAAAAATCAACTTTTCAAAGTTTGAGGACGAAAACCGAATTTTATGCAAAGTTTAGGGACAAAACAATAGTTTAATCTTTATTTTTTGATGACGCGGGTATCCGAGGCTTTGTCCTGACTAAATTTTACTGGCCCGTTTGTGACAACCACGATCAATAACCCATAAAGGTCTAAACAGGATTCCCAATTTTCAGTGATGAACTATATTGTTTTCCATCCTAATCATTAGGGGAAGTTACAATGGAGTCGCCACTTAGTTTTTACATAAAAAACTAAGAAAAAATATCTCTTGTTTATTGAATAAATAAATATACAAGATTCTTTAAAAATTGAAAAAGAAAAAATACCCCTTCTTCTCTCTCTTCTTTTTATTTATTTTTTATTATAATAATCATATCATTCTTTTGATTTTGACTCAACTTATTAATATTATTAAGATAGTTTAATTTGTCCGCTAGCCATTTGGCCTAGTGGTGCAGCTCCCTCTCTAAAGTCTCACCCCTTAATAAGAGTGTGGGTTGTTTAGAATAGGATTTCTTTTCTTTTCTTTCTTAGTGTTTGAGTCAAAAGATAAAAGTTTAGAATACCATTTCTACTTGTACTCATTACTTAAAGAGTGCCTTAACAAAAAATAAAAATAAAGATAGTTCAATTAAGATGAAAAGCTATTACTAAATTATTAATAATAATTGAGTTATTAATTATTAAACTAGTTTATTCTAGACAAAATTCTATGATTTAAGTTTGGTTTAAGAAATTTAAAATAAAATTTAATATTTATTTTAATTATTTTATCAATTATATAATTTAATATTTTAATATAATAAAAGTCACATCCCACATACCCACATAATATTGTGTCAAATGGCTGTATAAGTTACACATAGTAGAATTAATATATTTTTGTAATATATATGAAACATTATTAAGATACTTAAATTATATTAGATGAAACTTTATTAAAATTCCAAGTTTTTCATCAATTATTAACATAGTTTTAACTAAATTATAAGTAAAATGTTTTATTTAATTTGCATATAATTTTTAATTAATTCATGCACTAAAAACTTCTCTTAAATTTCTAAAAACTTATTAAACACAAATAATGGAGGAAAAGCAGCACGTGAAGAGTGGAAGTTGAAAAAGGCTTTGGCTTATGTTTCCTCCCATGTAAGAAGAGGAAAAAAATAATATAAGGTGAGCTGGGTAATCTTTGAGCTTTATGGGTTAGTGCACAAATCAAGAAGAATTTTTTATGCTTGTATTAATGTAGAGAAGTATCATATATAGACATATTAACTTGAAAAGAACTATTGTAATTGAATTTATAATAATGAATTTATTCAAAGTTGGTCCCACGTAAATCTGTGTTCTTATGTTTGAATGATATCTTGGTGATTGATTAAATTAATAGTGGAATTTCTTAATTTACATAAGACTAAATTGTGGTCCCAACTAGTGGTATCAACATCTTTACCCCTTCTCCATGTGGGACTTCCACTCACACGTGTATACCCAACTGTTACCCAAATATCAACCTAAGAGGGGGGGTGATTTAGGTTGAGGCAAACATTTTTATTTTTTTATGTAAATGCGGAATTAAAAACTATTATCAAATTGCAAATATTGATTAAACAAATATAAGAACACAATTCAATTGCAATACAAATATAATAGACAATCAAGCACAAATATGTAAGCAATTAAATAAATAATAGAGAGAGCGAGAGAAAATCAAACTTGGTGATTTTTATCGAGGTTCGGCTTCCCCGCCTCAAGAACACTTTTTGAGGATTCCCAAATTCACTATTAGACAATCTTCTTTCGGGTGAAGATCAAACCGTTACAATCTTGCTTACACGGTCAAGAGTAACCACTGAATGAAAAGATCCTTTCCACTCCTTAGGATTTATATCCAAACCCTAATAATCACTCACAAGATAAATAAAGGATTGTTGTACAATAGAATGCTCTAATGGCTTAACAACTATTATCAAAACATGGATTTTGAATCAAAGTAAGAAAACTTAAGCTTGAGAAAGATTGAATTGAGTAGAGAATGTTTGAGCAAGTTTCTAGGGTTTGTCTTTGTTCTCTCTTGTGTCTAGATACTTAGAAAGTTTAGTATTTATAGCCAAAAATGAATTCTTCCCGTTATGGAGGCTGACCTAGCTGTTATTTTGAATTTCAAGCAATCTAGTCTCTTGGACATATAAGCAGTCACCTGGATTATCAATATGGAAAAAAATCTTTTGAAAATAATCCATTACACTGAGGCAACTGGCCGTTATAATTTGAATACTGAGAAATCCAGTCGCCTGGATGAAATATCAGTCGCCTGGATTGTTTTGGCAAATTTGGACAGAAACTCTCGGGTTGGAAGTTTCAGTCGATTGGGTCAATTTAGTCGGCTGGACTGAATCCAGTCAGTTGGATCCCTGATGCAGTCGCCTGCATTTAGGGTTTCCAACCTTTAATTGTTTTTGGCTTTGTTTTGAATAATCAAACTTTTATAAATTTATTTCTTTTGAGCGATTTGATTATTTTCTTTGAGAACATATTAGTCCTATATAAATATTATTATGATTTGATTTAGGACTATATAAATAATTACTTTTGAAAATCATTTTGAGTTGGTTTTAAAGTTGAGCCATAGAGTTCAAAACTTAATATACTTTACAAAAATCTAACTCTTACTCTCACTTGTCTTGGAACATGATTCTTAAACTTGATTGCTTTGACTTTGGTCTTGATGACTTGATCTTCAATGAATCTATATTTTGATGACTTTGCATTTGTTTGATTCTTGTTTGACCATGGCGGCCCAATCAAATAACTTGTTAAAATCATGTTGTAAACATAAATCATTAGTTCACATGGAAATATCATTTATGAAGATCTTTAAATCATTGTTATCATCAAAATTACATAAATGTCCTTGGATTAATTAGACAAATAATAGGTATTGAAACCTTGAGGCTAACAATCTCCTCCTTTTTGATGATGACACATATCATATGATATTTTTCCAAGAATAATGATTTTGAAGCTTTTCTTGAAAAGCTCCCCCTAAGGAAATCCATATTTATGTATAAGAGATTATTAAATCTCCCCCTATCTTTATGCATAGATCAAGTGGTCGTTAAATATAATCAAGCAATCAATATATAAGCATTTTAGCCAATCATTGCAAGATATGAGAATGCACATATTTCGTTAATATAAACCAATAGATTAGAGTACTCATCGATATAGGGTCAACTATTACAATTAATACATGAGTTTTATGCTATAAAAAACATACGTTAAATTAAATGTTTCCATGATTTAAACAAAACATAAAACAATAGCATTAACACATGACAACCAAAAAAGTCATATATTTCTCCCCCTTGACATCATCAAAAAGAACATAATTGAAGACAAAGACAATCATATGCCATGATTCCTTAAATGCTCATTGATGTCTTCCATGGTTTCAGTCAAGATAGCAAAATTTGCATCATAAGCCAAAAAGCGATTAGTGACCAAATTTGTGAGGTTTTCCATGCTAATTGCCATGGAGTCCATATGCCCAAACATAAGTTGGAAGTTATCGTCATTAGCATGAGAGGAGCTAGGAGCCATTGATGGTACGGTTGGAGGCTCTTCATCTTCATGCATTGCTTCTTCATCTCCTTGAGCTCCATCCCCTTCCAATTGAGCTTCCTCATCAATTTCCTCTTCCACAATTCCACCCTTTTAACCCAAGTGTTCTCCCTAAGAATATCCCATTTGTTTCATGGTAGTGGTACCATAAACATCCGAGGGAAGAACCTTTCGAGTCTCTCTCTCACCACTTAAGTTTATTTCAAATTTTTCAAGAATGGAGGTGATGTGGAGACCATAGGGAAGAGCGGAATTCTTCTTTTTGACACATGTGTCCATGTGCCAAGCAATGTAAATGCAAGATCAATTTTTACCTTTTTTAGAATACACCAAATGAGGAAAAGGTCAAAATAGGATATGTATTCATATGAGCCACTCCTAGGAAGAATGTTGTGAGTGATTATATGATGAATGAGTCGGCTTTCAATGGTGAGCTCGGTATTTGTGGGCTTTTGGACATGTTGGATGTTAGGATTGCCACACATTTGGCGAATAGATTCTAAAGGGTCATACCCTTCAAAAGTATAGTGTTGAAGAGAAGTGTAGGGAACCCCTAAATAGTTAGCTAAGTTGTTTAGGGTTAGGGAAATGGTTTTGCCTTTCACATAGGAAGTGGTTTTACCCTCTTTAAAGTGAAAATGGGTGTAGAAGTGCTTGACAAGAGTGGTGTATTGAGTTTTTCTTAAGCTAAGAAAGTTTTCCCACCCTTGAGCTTGAAAAAGCTCTCTAAGATGAATATGGTGATGAGCAAAGAATGGGAAATCTACAATTTTGCAAAAAACTACAACTCTAAGAGAGATTTCATCCTAGAATCTTACCAAATCCTCGGAGGGACAGAACACATTGTCCATTGTTGCATGTTCTTCTTCTTGAGCCCTAGATTTTTGCCTTTTCTTGGACCCTTCACCAAAAGACTTCTTTGGAGCCATTTTCGGATTGATGGAGATTAGGGTTTGAATTTGGCGGTTTTGTAATAGGAGAGATTTGAGAGTGATTGGGAGTGATTTGGTGTTTTGAAGGAGGTTTAGGAGGGAATTTCGGCCAAAACCCTAAATGGGAGGGAGAGAAAAATGAGAAAAGAAAGAGATGATGAAAAGAAATTTAGGCTACCTCTGTGTTAAAATACACGTGAAATCACAGATCCAGTCGCCTAGAGCCTGATCCAATTGACTGGATCAAGCCTAAGGACACTTTTTGTACCCTAAATCAGTTACCTGATACAAGGTAGGGTCGCCTGAATTGGGACATCTAGTCGCCTAGCTCCCAATCCAGTCGTCTGGATGTACCTGGCAAACTTTTTTTTATTTTTTTATTCTTTTATTTTTAACCTCTTTTTCAAATTTTAGAAATAATTATATCATTAAATCCAGAAATTTTGAAAAAAATAGTATGTACAACATCTTCAATTATCACTCAACATGTTATACAAACAAAAACATCAATGTAATGCATGATTATAACATGTATAACTTCAATTCAAATTCAATTTTCAAGGTATATTTAGATAGACAGTTTAAACATGGTTGAATCAAATAGATGAATAACATATTTAAGTTCATTTGATATCAACGTACCTTGCCATACCTATTTCATATCGTATTGTGCAAAATCATTCTTTAATGAGAGGTTTGGTGAAGATATCTGCCCATTGATGGTCGGTGCTCATAAATTCAAGTTCAATGTCCCCTTTTTGCATATGATCTCTTATGAAATGGTATCTAATTTCAATGTGCTTAATGCGAGAGTGTTGAATAGGATTTTTACTTAGACTTAATGGCATTTGTATTATCACACCTTAATGGGAATATGATCAAATAAAACTTTAAAATCCTTTAGTTGTTGTTTTATATAAAGAGAGTGAGCACAACAATTGCTGGCCACTACATACTCGGCTTCTGCCGTTGATAAAGCGATGGAGTTTTGTTTTTTACTAAACCAAGAGACTAGTGAGTGTCCTAAAAAGTGACAAGTACTACTAGTGCTTTTGCAGTCAATTTTGCATCCGGAAAAATCCGCATCCATGTAGCTTATTAAGTCAAATGAATTAGATTTAGGGTACCATAATCCTAAATCAATGGTTCCAAGCAAATATCGAAATATTTGCTTGACCGCAATTGAGTGTGATTCTTTAGGATAAAATTGAAATCGTGCACAAAGACATACACTAAACATAATATTGGGTCTACTTGCGGTTAAATAAAGTAAACTACCAATCATACCTCAATATAGCTTAATGTCCACAAATTTACCTTTTTCATCTTTGTCAAGCTTTGTTGAAGGACTTATGGGAGTTTCAAATGCTTTGGCATTTTCCAATCCAAATCGTTTTAGTAAGTCTTTGACATACTTGGGTTGATTTAATAATATCTCACATTTGGTTTACTTAATTTGAAGTCCAAGAAAGAATTTTAACTCGCCCATCATACTCATCTCGAATTCATCTTGCATAGTCTTAGAAAAATCTTTGCACAAATTCTTGTTAGTAGAACCAAATATAATATCATCAACATAGATTTGTACAATAAGCATGTCTTTTCATTCAAACATTAGAAATAATATAGTGTCTAGTTTTCCATATGTAAAACCCTTTTCAATAAGAAAACCATTTAGTCTTTCATACCAAGCTCTTGGAGCTTGTTTCAAACCATATAAAGCTTTTGATAATTTAAAAACGTGGTTTGGAAATTCATGATTTTCAAATCCGGAGGTTATTCTACATAAACTTTTTCGGTAATAAAACCATTTAGAAAAGCACTTTTGACATCCATTTGAAATATTTTAAAATCTTTATAACATACAAAAGCAAGTAGCATATGTATAGCTTCTAATCTAGCAACCGAAGCATAAGTTTCTCCATAATCAATACCTTCTTCTTGATTATGACCTTGAGCTACTAACCTGACTTTGTTTCTTACTATTGTACCTTCCTCGTCCTTCTTATTTCGGAATACTCATTTTGTACCAATGATGGAATGGTCCTTGGGTCTAGGTGCAAGAGCCCATACTTTGTTTCTTTCGAATTGGTTTAGCTCTTCTTGCATGGCCAAAGATCCATGATTCATCTTCAATAGCTTCATTTATGTTCTTTGGTTCAATTTGTGAGAGAAACGCCATGTTGTTGTAAATATTCTTGAGTTTTGATCGTGTGCTTACTCCATGTTCAATTTCACCAATGATCAAATATTTAGGATGACTATGAACCACGTTCCTAGCTTTTAGGTAGTTCTTCATTGTCGATTGGAGGAGATGTTTTTTCTTCATCTTTTGGTTCATCTACCTGTTCCTTGTCTTTTTCACTTAATTCAATTTGGTTAGACTTACTAGCTTCATTATCAAGAGGATTGGGCTCATCATCACAAGTATTTTTAATATAGAATGGGTTAGCCTCATCAAAGACAACATGCATAGATTCATCAACAACCATGGTTCGTTTATTGAACACTCTATATGCTTTACTATTTGAAGAGTAACCAAGGAATATACCTTCATCTGATTTAGCATCAAATTTACCAAGGTTATCTCTATCATTCAATACAAAACATTTACACCCAAAAACTTTGAAATATCCAATATTAGGTTTTCGATTTTTCCATAGCTCATAAGGAGTTTTATTCAAAATATTTCTAATAATAGTTCTATTTATAACATAGCAAGCGGTGTTAACGGCTTCGGCCCAAAAGTATTGAGGTAAATTATGTTCATTAAGCATAGTTCTAGACATTTCTTGAAGTGATCTATTTTTACATTCTACCACACCATTTTGTTGAAGAGTACAAGCTGCCGAGAAATTGTGTCCAAAACCATTTTGATCACAATATAGTTTAATATCTTGATTATCAAATTCTCTACCTCTATCACTTCTAACATTGTTAATAGCATAACCTTTTTCATTTTGAACTCTTCTACAAAGTTTAACAAATGCTTTATGAGCTTCATTTTTGTGAGCAAGAAATAATACCCATGTGTAGCGAGAATAATCATCAACAATTACAAATGCATACAATTTGCCACTTAAGCTAGCGGTTCTAATGGGACCAAATAAATCCATATGCAAGAGTTCTAGAGGTCTTGATGTAGAAATAACTTTCTTTTTCTTAAATGATGATTTAGTTTGTTTACCAAGTTGACATGCATCACATATTTTATCTTTAACAAACTTAGTAACTGGCAAGCCTTTTACTAAATCAAATTTAGATAGTTTTGAGAGTAATTCCATATTGGCATGTCCTAATTTTCTATGCCACAACCAACTATTTTCATTTATGGCGGCAAGACATATTAATTCATTTGATGACACATTATCAAGATCAATTGTGTAGACATTTTCATTTCTAAATGCAACAAATAGTACTTGATTATCAACTTCATTAACGATAATGCACATGATTGATTTGAATATGACATTATAGCCTTTATCGCACAATTGGCTAATACTTAGCAAATTATGTTTCAAGCCATCAACCAAGAGAACATCTTCAATAACAAGGGAATATGTCTTACCAATATTACCTATACCGATTATCTTCCCTTTTGAGTTATCTCTGAATTTGACATTTTTTCCATCTTTTAGAGCAAGTGAGGTGAACTTGTTTTTGTCACCCGTCATATGCCTTGAACATCCATTATTGAGAAACCACTTATCCTTGTTAGATTTGGATATCAAGTATACCTACAGAACAAATTTAAGTGACTTTCTTTGGTACCCAAATCTTCTTGGGTCCACTTAGGTTAGTTCTAGGTGGAATGGTTCCTTTGATAATCCAAATCATATTTTCTGTATGGAACATGTATGAATGTTATGCCCCATTTTTCCACAATTTTACATATAGGAGATTTCAAGAAGCTTTCATTAACGAAGAATCTTTGATAGTGTTTTTCTTTAATTTTCGGGTTATATCCAATACCAGCTTTGTCAAATACACATCTTTGACTACCCAACAAATTATCCAAGTTTTTCTTTCCATTTGTGAAGTTAGTCACAATCTTGGTTAAGTCTTCAATTTTGATTTTTAATTCTTTATTTTCATTTACCAAAAGATTTGAATCTTGAGTATTTAGTGATGATGTTTCCACATCATTTACTTTCATTTTCTCAAGGGAGTTTTGTGACTTAATTTTCCAACTCAATTATTTCTTTTTCCAAAAACATATTTTTATCATTCAAAGAATTAATTTGTTTTTCCAAAATTTCATTTTTGTTTTTCAAATCATTTAATTCATTTGAAAGAGATGTGACTTTCTTTTTAAGAACTTTATTTTTTCAAAGCATTTTTCTCAAATTCTTCAACTAATTCTTCAAAAGCATTTTGTAACTCATCATAGCTATAAGACTCATCTTCTAAAGAATTAGGTTTAGAAGGTTACCTCATCTTCCATGTGCCATTAAGCAAAGATCTTTGGTGACGCTTTCATCATCGTTGAATGCTAGTGGGCAAAAGCTTGCATATTC
>OU015761.1:18073062-18103490 GCA_907173295.1 Fagus sylvatica
AAGTGGTGTGTGGTGTGAAAATATCAATGCCCAACAACATAATATTAATATGGATCATAACCATGGGTCGGTGTCACTAATATAATTGATAGGCTATAATCATAATTATGATTATATATATCGAAGAAGGATCACAAAATATTTGTAAGCACTGAATTGCACCTTTTTAAAGACCAAAATTGAATTTAGTCGAAAATTTTAAAGACCAAAATTGTACATTTTTGTGTTTTTGGTGGTGGGTTTGATGGGATCCCAAAACCTGTGTCTTTGGTGTCAAATTTGATGTGTTTAAGAACCAAGAATTCGACCTGAACTGCCTCAAATATGCAAGAAGATATAGAGGAAGAGAGAAATAGGAGAGTGAGAGAGATAAGAAAAAGAAAAGAAAAGAAAATAGAAAAATAGAAACGTATTTTAAAAAAAAATTAATTGTTGACATAATGATATGGATTTTTTTAATATTATTAAAATAAATTTTTATCATAATAAAATGACACATCAACATTCCGTTAACCACATCAGCATTTTATTAGCCACGTCAGCATTTTCCGTTAATGAGATACTGACAAGGACCTAAAATGGAATCGGGATTGAAAACTGCAGGGACCGATATAAAACTTTTGAAAATACAAGGATCAAGAATGAAGAAAAAAAAACCCAAGAATATAAGGACCAATATAGGATTTATGCCTAATTATATTTCCACCTTCAATATATTATTATATTTTAATCTCTTTCTTTTATAACCTTTTACACATTAAAAAATAAAAGGCAAATTGCACTTTTCCCCCTCTAACTATTCGGTACATCTCAATTCCTACATTTATCTATAAAACTGAACAATATCCCTCTTTAATATATTGAAAATATGCAAATAAGCCCCAATTGTCTAATTTTATATTAAATCCAAAACAAAAATAATAGAAATGCCAAAATAACATTTTTATATGTATATTAATATATAATGATAGATTTTGAGTATTATGACTTAAAATTGACAAAATACATAAAAAAAAAAATAATTAATTTTGTTGGAATTTAACATAAAATTAGATGTTGGAAGGCTATTTGCATATTTTCAATACATAAAGGGAGACATTATAGAATATAGCAAAAATAACGAATTTTTTTATGGTATATTATATAATGATAGATTTTGAGTATTATGACTTGAAATTGACAAAATACATAAAATAAAAAACCGTTAATTTTATTGGAATTTAATATAAATTTAGATGATGAAATAATGAAGGAGATTGCTCGATTTGATAGCTAAATGAGAAATTGAAATAGACTCAGTAATCAAAGAGGGAAAGTTTCCCTAATCTATATATCTATATATATATATATATATATATATTAAAGTAGAGGACTCTGGTAAATGTCTGCCATTTGTTAAGTTTAAAATTTCCATGGCTTGACACGTGTCAAAATATTGCATTGATTTTGAATGACATGGACATAACACACCACGTGGCAACAATTTATTTGTCCATGTCATCTTCCATATTACTTATTTACCATGTGCCAATTAATAAATGAAACTTATTCATTAATACTTCACTAAATATGCCCTTAAATGTCTCCTTCAAGTGCTCCACTTATTAATTGATTTATTTTACCATTTTTCCGGTTAAATTCAGTTTTTTTAAAATAAAATGAAGAGTTGTTTATCTTTATTTATTTTCCACCTTAAATTGCTCCTAAAAATCCTCCCCTTTTAAAATTGTTGGTAAACAATAGAGTTGTTTGGCTTGTCTCATTAATTATTTTTACCTCAAAACACGGTAGTTTGTTTGCTCATTAATTCCATTAGATTGGCCGGTTTCTATAGGAAAAAAAATTTCGTAAGCTATATAAAAGGAAAAAATAAATAGCCTTCCATTTATTTTCGGTTTACATTAAAATACATGTACAACCTCCCAAAACGACGTCGTTTTGGAGGTTGACCATTAGAAAATAATAAAAACCAATAACATCTATTTGTTAATGTTAGATGTTTTGGAGAATAAAAAAGGTATGAAAAAATAATTTTAAAAATTGGACATTTAATGTTAGACATAAAAAAGGTAAAAAAAAAAAAAAAAAAAAAGGCAAAAGGCTCACACCAAAACAATAATTTCTTTTGCAATTAAAAAAGGAAAAAAAGAAAAAGAAAAGATTAACACCAAAAGGGAAAGAATCTAATAATTGCGTTAGACATAAAAAAAATAATTAAAAAAAAAAACATATTTACGTTAGCAATTTAGCAATTAAAAAGGAAAAAAATAAATAAATATCTATACATAGACAGCTCCAAAACGACGTTGTTTTGGAGCATTTTTGCTATGTCAAAAACGCAATTTTCCAAGTGGTGCACAAAGTGACCATTAAGTGCAAATGTGAAACGCCTTTCTGTCTACCCCCAAAACCCGAGTCATCTGTTTCCAATTTCCAAATCTCTTCCCCTTCCTCTTTCTTTCTTCAAAACGAGCTATTGAATGTCTTAAATATGAGATTTAATTTTTGTGGTTTAGAATAGAGAAGGATGCTTCCTTTCTGAAGCTCATTGTTTCCCCTGAAATGGACTTTATATTAAAGCTTCTGACTTGCATGGAACTAATGATTTTCGTTTCTAAAGCTTCTCCTTTTGTGCAAGTCTTCATCCGGTTGCAATTGGTTCAGCCCATCGTTCCCATGGACTCCGCTCACCTTATTGTCTCCTATCTCGGCCTCCTACAATTCAAAGATGTCCGTACAATCTCTCTCTCTCTCTCTCTCTTAATATGAAAATATCTACAATTGAGTTCCAAAATTTATGTTTTTTGCTGCTTTGTTTTTAATCGTCGTGAGTGTGATCAATTTGTTGATTGATCGAGGAATGAGTGTTTGGTTGTGAAAATAGTTATCGAAATTTAATAATACTTAATTTTAACGCTGTTTGAAGTGAAATTCAGTTTAAAATTATTTTGATTTAATTTTGTGATTGGAAATCATTGATTGTTTTAGTTGCTGAGGAGTTTATATATATATATACATCATCAACTATGTGCATAGCCGATGCAATTTGACGCAGCGTCAATCTAATTAATAAGTTTATCTTTCAAAATGACAATGATGTTATTGCTAAGTGTTAATACTACATTTGGCGGCACAATTTTTTTTTTTTTTTTTTAAAGAAAAAAGTGGTTATTGGTGTAATTAGCTTCAAGAATATCCATTATATCAAGACCTTGGTAGTCGCTAGGTTATACGTTTCGATTTAGAGGTTTTTGAGTCTCGAGATATATGATCCATAGCTATTGCTTAGGAGAAATAGTTGTTAAGATACGACCCTACCGTAACTCCAACTCTATAAATTAGAAACAATATCATTTTATTGTTCTTATAACAAGTGAAGCTGGTGTGGTCCAAGCAGACTAATGAAGTACTAGCTGAGGAGGTGTCGAAATTTTTAAACCATGATTTATATTATCTATTTTCCATAGTTCTGAGTCTAAAACTTTGTTGTTGTTGTTATCTATAATATATGTTGAATTGATTGTGGAATTATGATTTACTGTTCCCTTGGATTAGATCACAGACCATTATTATTATTATTTTTTTTTATTGATAAATAGATCACAGAGCATGATGAAGAGGCTCTCAAGTCTTAAATACCTCAAAGATATCGAGTGGTATGATTTAAGCTGGAATTCTTCTTTGATACTATTCCTTACCTCAAGAATTCTGTCCTTACAAAAACATATCACATGATTGATGACGATGAGCTTATATTGGAGAAAGCAATTGGTAATCTCATCTCTGTTGTTCAGCTGAAATGTTTTGTTTCCTCTTTTGCTGAGTCTCTTCATATGTTGGGTATTTTGTAGGATTGAGATTGAATGGTATCGAGGGAAAAGCTTGACGCAGAAGATCTTGAAGAAGAAGCCAAGAAAGGGATCCAAGAATGCCAAATCCAGCACAAAAACTGAGGATTGTCCAAGCTTCTTTAACTTCTTTATCCCTCCACAGTCCTTGAGGAGGAGGATGATCTTGATGAAGATACTGTAAGTGCAGTTCTTTATATAACAAGATGAAAATGTAGTTGGAAGTGTAATGTAAGCTTTTGTTTTTGTGATCTATCGATAAGCTAAAGAACTCCAAAATCAAATGGGTAAGCCACTGTAGTGCAGTTCCTTATGTTCCATGTGGGATATTTCTTATTCTATTGTTAGAGGTTTCTCTATGAATGTTGATGTATCCTAAGGTTGTTGGTTTTGTTTAGCCCGTGGTGTTTAAGTGGGTTAGGTTGCCTGGTCTATTGTGCCGATTTGGATCTTATTTTTTTAAACTCTTTGTAATGCGTATTCTTTGAAATAATTTATCATTCCTCCAACAAAAAAAAAAACTATTGTTGTGAGCGAATCATAGCAATCAGTTTTTTAGGGCAATCATGCTTTTCTGAAGAAGAGTTGGGAAATGTTACTAGGTTTTTATACATAGTGTTTTCATGATAATAAATATTTAAATTAGTATCTACATTTTGAAATGAAATTATGCTCACTGATCTTATCAATGATATGAGTTAGAGAGTTGCAAAAACATAAATTTTGCTTTCTTGGTTATAATTTGTGGTTCCTTTGGCTAATGTGTTCTGCTTAAATTTTGTTCACTATTGCCCCTCTCTCAGAATTCAATTGATCATTTTACTTTAATCTTGATGGAAGCAAAAAAATTTCACTTTCTTAAGATTGTGGGTGTTGGCCCTGTTGGGTACAAAGCCAAAGTTGAAGCTGGAGGACGTCTCTATTTGTCAAACTATGATACAAGCATGCGTAGCTGTAGGCTTTTGTTGTTTGTTGCTATAAGTTGCCTGAAGTGTACAAAGGCAAGGGTATAATGTACGTTGATGATGTTATAAAGAAGCAAGAAAAAGAAAAAAAAAATGATTAATTGCAAAGAGGATAAGTAATGTTGTAAAATGTTCTATATTAACTCATGGTTGGACATACATATTGTCTCATTTTGCAAAGATGGGTTTGACAAGTTTTACAACTATGGCTCTTTACAGACAATTTTTAGTGCCTACACATCGAGTTCATGGGCATATGTTTCATCCATTCACTTTTCGTTGGAAGTAAATTTACTACAAAATGATATGATGATTAAATCAATCTCTCAAACTATAAAAGAGTTTATTATTTTTATTTTTAAAAAAGGCATTCAGCAGAAAAATAGAAATAATCCATTTTGTTTAAATAAATCCAGTATTTCTTAATATCTCATTTTTTGTAACTTTCCCGTGCATTGCACGGGTTTGCAGCTAGTTTCTTATTGATTTTGAAAGCTGAAAAATCCTTGGGGATCCTTATTCCATACTTGCTTGATTTTCGGTAGACGACGCAAATCCAATTTTTTCAACGGAATGGTTATTACAGCTTGTGGTTCTCCAACATCTTGTCCTTGCAATTCAAATATTTCTTGCAATGAACCACAATGATGTACGAGGAGTTTCTCCAGACTCTGGAATCTTATCAGCATATTAGATTGAAAGATGCTCATAAGATTTTCACAAAATTTAACTACCAACAATTGAAGTTTGAAAAATGAATCTTCAACTAATTGATTGTGCCATATGATTTTTAAGTTCTCCATGTGGAAGATTTTCAATGCTTCCAAACTAGGGAATGTAACCTACAAATCCATTCTGGATATTAGTGACATACTTAATCATAATAACTCACATAATAGAAGATAATAAATATACAACGAGAATTTAAAGGGGGGGAAAAAAAAAGCACAAATTTTGTCACTTGTGGATCAATATATTTTTTTTTATATAATAAAAGCACTTTCAAAAACCATTTTTTAACATTGATCAGTTCTTATGGATTAGTTTTTTCAAGTTGTCACAATTTGTCACGTATGGTACTCCCTTATTTTTGGACACATGGACAAAGAAAAAAAACAAACAAACAAGCAAACATAGTTACACATATTGAATCATAGTATCCTCTCCATTTCATACTTTTGAGAATTGAAACTTTTTTTTGTGTGTGTGTGTGAGAGATGAGTACTGCTCCAAACAAGGCTATTTATCGTAAACTTATATATTTTTAAAGGAGTAGTTAAATTAGCTTCTTACCTCTTCTACCAAGAAAAGTGGTTGTTGAATAGAGGTCTTAAGTTGGCTCTCTTCGACTCTTTCTTGAAAACTCAAAGATTTTGAAATTCATATCTCAATTTGATCACATCCAATCACATCCAAATGTTTCAATAATGGTCATTCAGAAGTATGTGCCCTTTGGT
Organism: Fagus sylvatica; assembly: GCA_907173295.1. Taxonomy (NCBI): domain Eukaryota; kingdom Viridiplantae; phylum Streptophyta; class Magnoliopsida; order Fagales; family Fagaceae; genus Fagus; species Fagus sylvatica. Next base: position 18,079,333 of record OU015761.1, read on the forward strand.
AAAACCATTTGAGTTTCGGCAATTTACAAAGAAACGGGAGAGTTACTTTAGGGAACACAAGTCGTGCTACTGCTTCTGCACCATCTTCTTGTGCAACAATTTCCTCCACCCCACAAATGACTATATGAAGATCCTTCAATTGCATGAGACATCTTGCCACAGAGGCTGGAAACAAACTTTTCAAACTCTCACATTCCCCAACAAGTATTTCTTATTGATTTTGAAAGTTGAAAAATCCTTGGGGATCCTTATTCCATACTTGCTTGATTTTCGGTAGACGACGCAAATCCAATTCTTTCAACGGAATGGTTGTTACAGCTTGTGGGTCTCCAACATCTTGTCCTTGCAATTCAAATATTTCTTGCAATGAACCACAATCATGTACGAGGAGTTTCTCCAAACTCTGGAATCTTATCAGCATATTAGATTGAAAGATGCTCATAAGATTTTCACAAAATTTAACTTCCAACAATCGAAGTTTGAAAAATGAATCTTCAACTAATTGATTGTGCCATATGATTTTTAAGTTCGCCATGTGGGAGATTTTCAATGCTTCCAAACTAGGGAATGCAACCTACAAATCCATCCGGGATATTAGTGACATACTTAATCATAATAACTCACATAATAGAAGACAATAAATATATAGGGAGAATTTAAGGGGGAAAAAAAAAGCACAAATTTTGTCACTTGTGGATCAATATTTTTTTTATATAATAAAAGCACTTTCAAAAACCATTTTTTAACATTGATCAGTTCTTATGGATTAATTTTTTCAAGTTGTCACAATTTGTCACGTATGGTACTCCCTTATTTTTGGACACATGGACAAAGAAAAAAACAAACAAACAAACATAGTTACACATATTGAATCATAGTATCCTCTCCATTTCATATTTTTGAGAATTGAAACTTTTTTTTTTGTGTGTGTGTGTGAGAGATGAGTACTACTCCAAACAAGGCTATTTATCGTAAACTTATATATTTTTAAAGGAGTAGTTAAATTAGCTTCTTACCTCTTCTACCAAGAAAAGTGGTTGTTGAATAGAGGTCTTAAGTTGGCTCTCTTCGACTCTTTCTTGAAAACTCAAAGATTTTGAAATTAATATCTCAATTTGATCACATCCAATCACATCCAAATGTTTCAATAATGGCCATTCAGAAGTATGTGCCCCTTGGTAAAACCATTTGAGTTTTGGCAATTTACAAAGAAACAGGAGAGTTACTTTAGGGAACACAAGTCGTGCTGCTGCTTTTGCACCATCTTCTTGTGCAACAATTTCCTCCACCCCACAAGCGACTATACGAAGTTCCTTCAATTGCATGAGACATCTTGCCATAGAGGCTGGAAACAAACTTTTCAAACTCTCACATTCCCCAACAAGTATTTCTTGTAGATTTTGAAAGCTGAAAAATCCTTGGGGATCCTTATTCCATACTTGCTTCAGTTTCGGTAGACAACGCAAATCCAATTCTTTCAACGGAATGGTTGTTACAGCTTGTGGTTCTCTAACATCTTGTCCTTGCAATTCAAATATTTCTTGCAATGAACCACATATTAGATTGAAAATCATGTACGAGGAGTTTCTCCAGACTCTCAACCTACAAATCCATCCGGGATATTAGTGACATACTTAATCATAATGACTCACATAATAGAAGATAATAAATATACAGGGAGAATTTAAGGGGGGGAAAAAAAAAGCACAAATTTTGTCACTTGTGGATCAATATATTTTTTATATAATAAAAGCACTTTCAAAAACCATTTTTTAACATTGTTCAGCTCTTATGGATTAATTTTTTCAAGTTGTCACAATTTGTCATGTATGGTACTCCCTTATTTTTTGACACATGGACAAAGAAAAAAAAACAAACAAACATAGTTACACATATTGAATCATAGTCTCCTCTCCATTTCATATTTTTGAGAATTGAAACTTTTTTTTTCGTGTGTGTGTGAGAGATGAGTACTGCATCAAACAAGGCTATTTCTCGTAAACTTATATATTTTTAAAGGAGTAGTTAAATTAGCTTCTTACCTCTTCTACCAAGAAAAGTGGTTGTTGAATAGAGGTCTTAAGTTGGCTCTCTTCGACTCTTTCTTGAAAACTCAAAGATTTTGAAATTAATATCTCAATTTGATCACATCCAATCACCTCCAAATGTTTCAATAATGGCCATTCAGAAGTATGTGCCCCTTGGTAAAACCATTTGAGTTTCGGCAATTTACGAAGCATCAGGAGAGTTACTTTAGGGAACACAAGTCGTGCTGCTGCTTCTGTACCATCTTCATGTGCAACAATTACCTCCACTCCACAATCGATTATACGAAGTTCCTTCAATTGCATGAAAAATCCTTGGGGATCCTTATTCCATACTTGCTTCATTTTCGGTAGATGACACAAAATCAATTCTTTCAACGGAATGGTTGTTACAACTTGTGTTTCTCTAGCATCTTGTCCTTGAAATTCAAATATTTCTTGCAGTGAACCACAATCATGTACGAGGAGTTTCTCCAGACTCTGGAATCTTGTCACAATATTAGATTGAAAGATGCTTATAAGATTTTCACAAAATTCAACCATCAATAATTGAAGTTTGAAAATGAATCTTCGGCTAATTGATTGTGCCATATGATTTTCAAGTTCTCCATGTGGGAGATTCGCAATGTTTCCAAACTAGGGAATGAAACCTGCAAGTCCATCCTATGTGTTAATGACATACCTAATCATAATAATTCACATAATAGAAGATAAGATATATTCGACGTAAAACTGGGGGATAATTAAATAGATTTACCTCTTCATTGAACAGAGGTTGCATGGCAGTGAGAGAGATATCCTCTGAATTCATTTCCATAAGTTCTTTACTCACAATTATACCTGAACTGACAGGTTTGAATATGAATGACTTCAATTTAGGGCATTGTTCTATCCGCATAATTTCTAAGGATGGAAATTTGATATTACTTCCTATGCAGAATCTTTTGAGGACTGGAAGATCTTTTAGTTCCAGGATATTCAGTCGAGGGAACAACACAATTGGAATTATTTCTTCTTCTCCTAAATCTTCTGTAAGTAGTATCTCTTCCATAACTTTACAATCTTTAATGAAAAGGTATTTGAGCTGAACCATAACTCTCGCTGTAGAGAATGACAATAGATATTGTAAACTACCAAAGCCTTCCACCTTCAAGTACCACAAATTTTGAAATCTTGACTTTGTTTGTATGTTTGTTAATTTGAAAGACGACCTTGCCCGATGTTGGTTTTGCAGTAAATCTTCCGAGTCTATATAGGACAAATCCAATATTTCCAAGTTGGGGAACACAACCTGTAACAACAATAAATTCTCTCCTTCAATAACCTAGATAGTGCATAAGCTAGGGTAAATATTTTATTGTTATTTCATTTAAGGAAATGACATGGCATGCAATGAGAGGAAAGAGTCAACAAAAGATACATTCATTCCAAAACCACATTATGATCGGGGAGAGAGAAGGGGTCTTCGCAATCAACATTGCTTACATAAAATGTTTGAATTTTTTGTCTTGTTTTAAAACTAACTTGGACATGTAGCTAAACATTATGCCCATATATGAAGTTGCACTGGATACTCAGCGGTATGTGGTATAAAATGCCATCATGCACATAAAAAATCTGAAACTTTTCTTAAAACATAAAGTAAGGAATAGTGATTTTTTTAATTGATTAGGTTATAAATATGCCTCACATCTTATTTTTATCAATTAATTATTTTTTAGGTTCTTAATAATATTAAAACTATTTGTGCTATTAGCTTTTATCACAAGAAGATTTTATTAAAATTAATAAGGCTATTCATAAAGCTAATATGTGAGAGTGAGACCATACCCAATACATGAGAAGTTGTTTGCAAAATATGCAAACAATTAACACCCAAATTCAATAGTCATTTATAGTCTCATTAAAAAATTTAATTAAATAATCGGGGTGTTAAATAAGTATGGCCTTATTTTCTTCAATTAATAATTTTCAAGTCCTAAAAACGCAATATTTAAATAGCTTAATAAATTAGGAGACAGTTAATTTTCCTTCATCTATAAGCCTATAACCTCACTCGAGGCACATGTACAATATCGCGTCTATGAGGATTGTTAGCGCCGGAGAAAGGTCATGTGTTACATCCCATTCAATTAACAACTGATAAAGGACTATCGACAATATAATGGATTAATTTTTCTGGACTTGTATTGCTACTGAATTACTTGGTGGCAAACTTGGAAGGTGCAAAGAATAGTTAGGCTGGAAAAAAACGTCTAAAAAAAGATGCTTCCCTTCTCACATAACAGTGGATAATTTCATGATAAAACCATTTATGTGAGGAAAGAAGTATTACATAAATATTAATTACTTTGGTATAACTATCCCAAATTGAAATTAAAATTGGTTGTTTTCCATGGACAAATTGGATGATCACTCTCGTAATTGACAAACTAATAAAAAAATTCCAGTTGAATAACATGTGAAAATCCAGGAAATTAAACTTTAATGTACCTGATCTAGTAGGATTGGCATGTGAAAATCCAGGTCGCATTCGGGAATGATTTCGCCATCATTTATGACTGACTTTTGTGTGCTTAAGAAGCTCATGAGCTTTGGAAGACGATGTAGTGCTAAGAGGCGCAATTGAGGTAACAAGATCATATCCCTGTCTTCAACTTCACCTTCTTCTTTTATGACTATTGCATCCATGATGTTGCATTCTCTTATCTCCAATTCTTGAAGTTGTGAAAGGCCCTTAGCTATGGATGATGAGAAGGCAAATTTTAGTTTCTCACAATGTTCCACTTTCACAATTCTTAAGTTCCTAAAGGATGTAAAGGGAAGTTGGCCATGACATATTTCTTCCAAGTTGTTCATGTTTTTAAGAGAAAATATCTCCAAGGCAGGAAAGACAATATAATCAATAACCAACCCCCTTAAGTCGATGATATACTTAATCTCGACATTGTTTTGGACATGGAGACGCTTCAGTTGTTGGAAGCCTTCCGTGTCTAATTCATATATGATACTTTTAACACCCTTTAACTCATCCAAACACAAATCTTCTATTCCATTCAACAAAAGTTTGATACCACTCTCCAATTGAAAGCTTGTATTCAGCTTGAGTTTTAATGCTCTTGAGTTTCCATGTTTATCAGACCAATCCCACACATCTCCTATAAATATTTTGTATCTTTTCAACTTCTCAAAAATCAGATCTTTTGGAAGTATGTTGGCATCTGGAATATGTACTTCTAAAGTGGTTAACTGTGACAAATGCTTTAGCTCTGCAAGGCTAGCTCTTTCGTTGTTGAGTCCTTCAACCTCCCATTGAGTGAAGCTATTGCCGACATATAGCTCTTCTAATCGTATCAATCGTGATATAACATTGGGTGGAATCACTTCAAGTTTCTTACAATGGCTCAAATCCAACATCCGTAAACGAGTCAAAAGCCCTATTTCACTCGGCAACCGTTTAAATTCAGACACAGCAAGGCTAAGAATTTCTAAATTCTTCAGCTCTCCAACCAGAGATATGTCTTCCAACACACATTGATCTAGACACAATGTTTGTAGGTTTGTGAGGCAATTAAGTGAGGAAGGAAGTGATGAAAGTCGCATGTAAGTCAAATCTAAAACTTTTAGCTTTCTCATTCCTTCAAAAAAAGTGTCTGAAATTTTAAAAGAACGATTCCGATCTCTGGCATACACAAACAAGTTTCTTAGTTCTGGACATTCCAACCTGTCAGGAAGTTCATGAATATCCCTTTGAAGTACAGAGATTGATGTACACATTTTTATATCATCCTCCTCTGGCCATTCTACTGGACCCTCATATCTCATCTCTAACACATTTTGAGTCTCGTACGCAATTAAGAGAGCAACATCACGGGTAAGGTCATGCATTTGGAAATACTGACTAGTATCGGGAGCATCTAACAATAAGCTAGAGTCTTTTGAGGCTACGAAGATGAGCGCATATTCTATTTCTTGCTACTTCCAATGCACTGATGCCATGAAATAACCGCAACCCAAAACATGTTTTTAACAAGTATAGATAACATATGGTAGAACCAACTTGATTTTGAGCACAGAGCAAAAAGAAGGCCTGGAGCTCTGGACTTTCAAGATGATTGTAACTCAACTTTATTGCTGAATATATGACTTCCTGCATTCTTTTCTGATTTCGAGGGGAGGGCCTCCGTAGTTGTTGTAAGGCGTCCTCCCATTCAATCAATGATTTGTTTTTTAACGCCTTTGCAACTGTTACAAGTGCGAGAGGTAGACCTGCACAAGCTGTGGATACCTCGAATGCTCTTGATCGCAAATTTGAATCTTTGAGAGAATCACCTGAGAACTTCTCAAATAAGTTCTGTTAATGTTATAATTAGTAGTCCATTGGGCTTTGGGCTCTAGCCCGTGTATATGCTTGTACAGCACATTACTTGTGCATCACTCCCTTTCCTTGTATAGCACATTACTTGTGCATCACTCCCTTTCCTTGTATATTCTCATATGCCTCCTATATAAAGACACTCTACTGTATTGTATTATTCACTTCAATATACAGAGATTATTCATAAGTCTAACATGGTATCAGAGCCATTGCTCTAAGTGTTTCGTGCAGTCTTCGTCTTTTCTGGCATTCTTCCGCTGCCTCAACCATCTCCGGTATTGCTCCGCCGCCGCCGTCAGAATTCCGGTGTGCCCGCTGCCGTCAAAGGTTGAACAATCGCCAAAGACTCACTGCCTTCGTTGGAACTCCCTCTTCAGGATTCCAATCGAAACACCTCCACCACCATTAGAAAGCTCTCTCGAAGACGATCTCAGCCGCGCAAAAATCACCGCCATCGGACGCCGCACGCGCCGATCAAAGTTACTGCCCGCCATCACGCCACGTCACGCGCTCCACCCGCCTGGCTCATTCCTGTGACGCCACGTCAGCCCTAGACGCAGTCAGCCCAACACCAAGCCACGTCAGCCCTAACGCCACGTCAGCACGCCACGTCATCCGTTGACTTTGACCGTTGACTTTCTGCGTTGACCGTTGACTTTCTGCGTTGACTTTTTGACCGTTGACTTTTGGGCGTTGACTTTGACCGTTTGACCGCGTTGACTTTTTGCAACCCAGGTGTTTCTTACTCAGTTTTTCGTCCTGATTCCATTTTTGCTGTCTGTTTTTGCATATCTTGTGTCTAAATGGCTCAAACTGAGATCTCTCACCCCATTCATGTTACTTTGGATGGTCGAAATTATTTTGTTTGGTCTCAATCTATGCGCAGCTTCATTAAAGGACGAAAACTATGGTTTTATGTCACTGGTGAGATGAAGAAGCCAGTCAAGGGCTCCTCTGAGGATGACAATGCTTTCAGGATCCGTCTAATTGAATGGGATAGTAACAATCACCAGATTCTTACTTGGCTACGCAATACCTCCATCCCATCCATTTCTAATCTACTGGGAAATTTTGATGATGCTCGTACTGCCTGGGATATGCTCGCCAAACGATATTCCTCCCCACATGGCACTCGGGAATATCAACTTTCAATTGAACAGTATCAGATTCGGCAAGACCCTGGCCAGTCTATCAATGACTTCTTTGCTCGTTTCCAGTTCATATGGGACCAACTTGATCTCTCTGATCCACCATGGGATACTCCTAATGATGCAATGAAGTATGCTACCCGTCGTGATCAAATGCGTCTCTACCAATTTCTTATGGCCTTGCATGATGATTATGAGCCTGTCCGTGGTCAGTTGCTTCACCAACTACCTACTCCATCTTTAGACGCAGCACTCAATGACCTTGTTCGTGAGGAGACTCGTCTCCAGACCTTACAAGCTCAGAACAAGCTCAATGTCTTGGCTACTACATCACCTCTTGCACCCCTTCAGCAGTCCGACTCTGATCAGTCTAGCCCGAATACTCGTCGTTCAGATCGGAAATCCAACAAATTCTGCCGATATTGCAAGAAGCATGGCCACACTATTGAGACTTGTTCGCCGTTCGAAGCACGTCGTTACTATGGTGATCGAAGACACCCACTGCTGCTGTTGCTCCTGCACACTCTGGATCCGCCATCACACTCACCACAGATCAATTAGAAGACATCATCGCTCAGGCTCTCGTCCGGGCTGGTAATGCATCCTCTTCCTCTGCTCTTTCTGTCCTGCCTGGTAAGTTCTCCTCATGGCTCCTTGACTCTGCCTGCTGCAACCACATGACACCTTATCCATCCATTTTTCTCCCACACTAGCTCTGCCTGTCATGCACCTACTATTCACACAGCTAATGGCTCCACTATGCTTGTTCGTAGTATAGGCACCGTTTCTACTTCCAAACTCTCTATTTCCGATGTCTTTCATGTGCCTAAACTTTCTTATAATCTACTATCTGTGGGTCAATTAGCTGAACTTGGTTATCGCATTATTCTTGATTACTTTGGTTGTATTGTGCAGGATCCCCGGACGGGGCAGGAACTTGGGACCGGCCGTAGAATTGGGCGTCTGTTTGAGATTTCCAGTCTTCGTCTTCCTGCTACTGGTGTCTCTGCTGCTACCTCATCTTCACCTTCCTTATCACTTTGGCATTCTCGGCTCGGGCATGCATCATCTTCCCGGGTACAACAGCTAGTCTCTAGGGGTTTATTAGGTCCAGTGTCTAAGGACAATTTTGATTGTGTTTCATGTCAATTAGGAAAACAACCTGCTTTGCCTTTTCAAAATAGTGAGTCCATGTCTACTGGAATTTTTGACTTAATTCATTCTGATGTTTGGGGACCTTCCCCTATTAATAGTCTTGGTGGATCTCGTTATTTTGTTGTGTTTGTTGATGATTATTCTCGTTATAGTTGGGTTTTTCTTATGCGTTCTCGTGATGAATTACTAAACATTTATCGTAACTTTGCAAACATGGTCAAAACTCAATTTTCCAAAAACATTAAAGTTTTTCGTTCTGACAATGCACGTGAACTTACCCAACATGCATTTGAACACATTCTATATTCCCATGGAACTGTACATCAATTCTCATGTCCAGGCACCTCTCAGCAAAACGGAAGAGCCGAAAGAAAACTTCGACACATCCTTGACACAGTTCGTGCTCTCCTCCTATCTTCCAAAGTTCCTGTACCCTTTTGGGGAGAAGCTGTCCTCACTGCTGCCCATGCCATCAATCGTATTCCAAGTCCAACCATTTCTAATCAGACTCCTTATGAGCGCCTTTTTGGATCTCCACCCCACTATCAACATCTCCGATCCTTTGGCTCTGCTTGTTTCGTCCTTCTTCAGCCTCATGAACACAACAAACTCGAGCCTCGTTCTCGCCTTTGTTGCTTTCTTGGTTATGGTGAAACTCAAAAAGGATATCGATGTTATGATCCTATTGCTCATCGCCTTCGCATCTCCCGTCATGTTGTCTTTTGGGAACATCGTCTGTTCACTGAGGTATCTCAATTTCATCCCTCTTTCTCCCTCTCTTCTCTCTCAGATCTTTTTCCCGAAGTGTCTCCTCCTTCTCTAGAGTCGTTTCCTCCCTCTCCAGAAGTGTCTACCTCCATTCCACAGACTGAGTCATCTGACCACTCTTCTGGCTCATCCTCTCAAGAGACGCCTCATTCTTCGCCTGAATCCCCGGCTCCTGCACCTTCAGAGGATCCTGCCCCTACAACCACACTTCGTCGTTCCTCTCGGGTAACAACTCTTCCCTCTCATTTACGTGATTTCCATTGTTACACTGCCCTTGCTACACTGCACGAGCCTCACTCCTATCGTGAGGCCTCCTCTAACCCTTTATGGCAGGCTGCAATGGCTGAGGAACTTGATGCATTATCTAGAACCCGTACTTGGGACCTGGTTGATCTGCCTCCTGAAAAATCTGTGGTTGGTTGTAAGTGGGTGTTCAAAATCAAAACTCGGTCTGACGGATCCATTGAGCGATACAAAGCTCGTCTTGTTGCCAAAGGTTTTACACAGGAGTATGGCATTGATTATGAGGAAACCTTTGCTCCAGTTGCTCGCCTTTCATCTGTCCGCACCCTATTGGCTGTTGCAGCCTCTCGTCAGTGGAAGCTATTTCAGATGGATGTCAAAAATGCATTCCTCAATGGAGACTTGAGTGAAGAAGTCTATATGCATCCTCCACCTGGTCTTTCTCATCCACCTGACAAGGTGTGCCGACTACGTCGTGCCCTTTATGGTTTGAAACAGGCACCTCGAGCTTGGTTTGCTAAGTTTAGCTCTACAGTTTCTCGACTGGGTTTTTCCATAAGTTCTTATGATTCTGCCCTCTTCCTCCGTCGCACCGGCAAAGGTACCATTTTGCTTCTTCTTTATGTTGATGATATGATTATTACAGGTGATGACCTCAGTGGGATTCAAGAACTCAAGGCTTTCCTCAGTCAGAATTTTGAGATGAAAGACCTTGGCCACCTCAGTTACTTTTTGGGTCTTGAGATTACCTCCTCTGATGATGGTTTCTACCTCACTCAAGCCAAGTACACCTCCGATCTTCTGTCTCGAGCTGGCCTTACTGATCATAAGATTCTTGATACACCGATCGAATTTAATGCGCGCTTGACTCCTTCCTCTGGAGAACTATTGCCTGATCCTACTCTTTATCGGCAATTGGTTGGCAGCCTAGTCTATCTCACAGTCACTCGACCAGACATCTCATATGCAGTTCATCAGGTGAGCCAGTTTATGTCTGCTCCTCGATCGACTCACTATGCTGCTGTCCTGCGCATCCTTCGATACCTTAAGGGCACTCTTTTCCATGGTCTTCACTTCTCTGCTCAGTCTCCACTTACTTTGAGAGCCTACTCTGATGCCGATTGGGCAGGGGATCCTACTGATCGTCGATCCACTACTGGTTATTGCTTTCTCCTTGGCTCCTCTTTGATCTCTTGGCGAAGCAAGAAACAGTCTGTTGTGGCTCGCTCTAGTACAGAAGCTGAATATCGTGCCCTTGCTGATACCACATCTGAACTCCTCTGGTTACGATGGTTACTACAGGATTTAGGTGTGTCCACTTCTTCTGCTACTCCTATCTACTGTGACAATAGGAGTGCTATTCAGATTGCTCGCAATGATGTCTTCCACGAGAGAACCAAGCACATTGAGATCGATTGTCATCTTGTTCGGCATCACCTTCTCCAGGGTTCTCTCCAGTTGATCTCTGTTTCCTCTCACGATCAGCTAGCCGACATCTTTACCAAGTCACATCCCACTGGACGTTTCCGTGATCTGGTCTCCAAACTCCAGTTGGTTTCTCATCCTCCACCTTGAGTTTGAGGGGGGCTGTTAATGTTATAATTAGTAGTCCATTGGGCTTTGGGCTCTAGCCCGTGTATATGCTTGTACAGCACATTACTTGTGCATCACTCCCTTTCCTTGTATAGCACATTACTTGTGCATCACTCCCTTTCCTTGTATATTCTCATATGCCTCCTATATAAAGGCACTCTACTGTATTGTATTATTCACTTCAATATACAGAGATTATTCATAAGTCTAACAAGTTCCATGCTTCTTCTTTGGGTAAAACTTGAAGCTCAAAAACCTTGTCAGTGCCCATCCAAGATGATAATATATCTCTATCCCTGGATGTTACCATTACTTTGCATCCCTTAGAAGGAACTCCAATTTCATCCAAATCAAGTTTCTCCCATATATCATCGAGGATAACAAGTATCTTCTTATTTTTGTCTTTTGTTAACCTCTCCTTTAGAAGATCTGCTCTTCCGCTTAAACTTTCCTTATCAAACTTTAGACCTAGTTTTTCTGCGATTTCTACTTGAATTTGTTTCAAGTCTGGGCCTTGCTTCACAGTTGCTATAGCTACCTCATCGAATAACCTTTCTTCCTTGACTTTCTTAGCAACTTCTCTCACCAATGTACTCTTTCCCACACCTGCCATCCCCCACACACCAATTATGTTGATATTAGAATCTTGTAGCATCTCCATAAGTTGATTCATAGTTGACATTCTTGACTCAAAGGTCATGTAATCCATAGAGGTCGTAGTAACTATCCCCTGTGAAGCAGCACGGTAGGAAACTTTGTCAAACTTGCCATTTTGTAGGACATTTTGTAGGACATCTTTGATATCTTGCAGTATCTTCTCTGCTTTCTTACTCTGTTGATGTCGTTGTTTTAAGTTCAGGCATGCCCCATTAGAACACCTCATCTTTACTTTTTCTTCAACTTCAATAACTTCCTTGACCTGTCCCATAATAGAATCCACTTCTTTTAACCAATTGTCAACATCAGTTTCAATTTTTTCAGCGTTATTTTTAGCAGCATCAACGGAGTGTTGCACCCTTTCTCTAGCGCCCTGCAACTTCTGTTCTTGTTTCTTCACATTCTCCATGTTGCTGCTGTAGCGAAATGAATAACCAAGCCAATGTACAACTGGTGCAACAGTGTACTCAACGACTTTTGCTGCAATCGAAATAACAATCTCCATTCCTATTTCAATATCTTTTTCCTATTTTCCTTCGGTTTATTTTATTTTTGGTGTGAGGAAGTAGGCACAAACTCAAACTCAAAACCAAGAAAACGACAACTAGAAACTAAATCATAGGGAGGAACAAGAAAATACACTCTTCTTGCGATATTGACTGACTAGAGTAAAGAGGCCGCTAGAATGAAGTTGGTAAAAGAAACCAACTAGAAAAGAAGCACATACCTCTCTTTCTATAGGAATGAATATGAGAAGCAAGATAGGGACTTTGGACTACAATAAAGATGGCAAAATGTCGAAAAAGTATGAACAATGAATCACGGAAGGGTAGTAAGTATGTATGTCCACAAAGCAGCAATAGATATGACTGATCCACCACACCAATCTTGGTTTAGAACTTGCATTTCACACCTGAATTAATTTCTTCACCAACTCATCCAGTCATGCCTAGTTCTGAATATTCAAAGTGTATAAAATTAGAAAACAGGACAGGGAGTTGATAAATAGTAAGATTAAATATATTAAAATTCAAATATAATGAAAGACATAGTGTTACTTAGCCAACTCATACAAGTAAGGATGGCGAAGGGACTTGATTAATGGATTTCTTGACTCTAATAATACGGGATAAATTTTTAAGAAGTTTAGGACATATTTGGCCTCAAGTATATTAATTACTAACATTACTTATAGTAATAGTTTTTACAAAAAAAAAAAACTTAGGTTTTTATTAATTCTAATTATCTTTAAGTCCTTCTCATGTTTAAGTCTAGTATTACAAAAATCCATAGATATAAAAATTTGAATATTATTTTGCGGTTTTAGAATAGTAGATATTTTTTTTATGGACTTAATAGACACAATGTTCAATAAATTGTTCAATTTATGTTATGATTAAATTTAGTGGTCATAACAAAAATTAAACAATTTAGAATAAAAGTGCACTGGCCGAAACAAATCACAAAAAAGGAAGAAAATTAAGGATACGGGTATAATTGATTATTAGAATAAATCTCAAAACCAAAGCAAAAAAATTTAGATGGACAAACCTCTATTTTGCTCCTCTGACTTTAAGCGTGTAGAGCAAAGATGATCACTGCAATGAAAATCAAAACCAATATCAGAGTTTGGTATTGAAATGTTACAGCCTAGTGAAGATGACATCATGATTAGGGTGTGAGGAACATACCATGAAGGATTAAAGAAAAGAGTAAAACAAAATAGCTAGCACCAACAAACAATAGATAACTGACCACACGAAATGCATTTCCAAAATTTTTCATGGAAACATTTTAAGATAAAGTTTTGGCTACTCAAAAATTGTTAGTGTTATTTTTTTTTTAGAAGACTGTTAGTAAGATATAATGAATATATGTTATACGAGATTGAACCCTTGATTAATTTGACTCCAACCTTTCATTATGAAAGAAAATATGTATAGTAGTCAACTTTGAATATTGGCCACATGTCATAGTTTTATTGGCTAACTCACGTCACCTCAGTATATTTTTCTTAAAGAAAGATGAACGAGTTTTGGGCAAGTTCATTTAAAACCCAAATCTTTATTCAAAAATCCAACCACATGGATTGGACTTTTGCCCAAAACTTTTTATGCCTAGCTGGTTGGGTCTAGGGCTCACATTTCTCTTCATCAAGAAATGGGTTCACAGTCCCATATTTTCCTACATCACATCCCATGTATTTCTTTACTTCACAAATCGAGCTTATGGCCCACATTTTTCTACATCATGAGATGGACTAACAAGTAACAACCCACATGTTTTTTTTGTACTTCATAGGTTGGGATCATGGCCCATAATTCTTTTACATCACTTATTGGACCTGCAACCCATATTTCTCTTGCCTCACGGATTGGACTTATGGGCCAAGCTATTTATCTCATCTCATCTCATCTCATCTCCTCATGGAATGAGCTTCAGTAATAAAGACATTTTTTTTTTTTTTTTGAGAATGAGAAAGACACATATATTTATGATGGGATTGGAGGAATAATTTTTAGTTTCAAGTAAGGTGGTAAATGATTTTCGTTTGCTTGAACTTGGAATGGGTTTTTCTTGAATATACCTCTATGCTTATTGAAGCAGGGTGGTAAATGAATAAGCTGTTTCTAAAAAAAAATACTTTTGACAAATCATTAAACTACAAAATTTTAAAATAATAGAAAAGAATCTTTTCACGCAATATTAATTAAAATTTGTTATATCTAAAATGAGAAAATCGTATAAATTGGTTGTATCAATGGAACTCGTGCGTTAAGGTCTAAGTTCTTTTTGTTGTCTTTACAGTCAATTAACCATACCCCAAATCCAATCAAAGCATCACCCAAGAAGAACTACTATAATATTATAGAGTATATATCCCATCAAGTTAAATCATTTTTATTCTTGTCTTTTTAAAATAATTTTTTTGGGGGGTGGGTTTTTCTTCTTTTGTTTCTTTTTTAGAGGAAGGAAGATTGGCACAAAGTTAAAACTGAGAAGATAACAAGAACAAATGTGAAAGTGAAACAGGAATAATATCGTAGGGAAGTGCATGGGAATTAAAGAAACTGGATAGTAATGTATAAATAATTAAATCTGGTCACTACAATAAATTTGAAAAGTAAAGCAAAGATGGATAGTAGAAGCACGTACCTCTGGATACTCCTCTGACTTAAGAGTGCACAGCAAAAATAGTTACTAGACTGAATACAAAAATCCAGATCAAAGTTTGGCAGTGAAAGGATAGCTTAGACTGAATATGAAGATGGCAAAATGAACATGGAAGATGAAACACAATGAACCAATAAAATTAATATCATTGAGGGAAATGTACAAACAATCAATCAAAAGAGGAAAAAACAAAACACAAAGCAACCAATCAAAATAAAAAGGCAAAGGCACATTTAGAAAATAAATGATGTCAAACCCACCTGATGCCACCACAACCACAAACCCAAAAAGCAAAGAGATATGATAAATTCAATTTTTGACAAAAAATTTTAAATATTAACAAATAATGTTAGGCACAGGTATAGAAGAAAAAAATTATACTACCTGACTCTACCCAAGTTTATTAAAATTAGGCCAAGATTATAAAAAATTTTTTAAGGAAAAAAAATTGAATGGAATTGTTAGTAATGCAAAATAATCCAATTATATTTAACTCTTACCATTGTTTATTAAACATGAGGCCAAATTATAAAAAATTTCATAAGTCAGTAACAAATTATTCTTCTTTTTTTATTTTGTGTTTTTTTGATTAAGTTATCTATAACAGACAAGATTGAAAATCGTTTTGTAGTCATTTACTTAATTATACACAATTATATTTTCAACAATTTCATTCATAAAAAATTATTTGACAATAAATCATTACAATGTTTGTGAATTGTGACCAGTTTTCATCAGGTACAATTAAATAAAAAAATAACATAAAATAATTTCAATTTATTTTTATTCAAATAGGTCAAAGATTAACAATTATATTAAAAACACATAAGTGAGTTTCGCAATCTATTTTCTAATCATGTTTTTTGTTAAAAGCACATTTTGAAAATAAAACTTTAACTTCATTTTAAAAAGTGATTTTTCAAGATTAAAAATTTTACAAATTATATTTTTTTCTTTTTACCAAACACAAAATTTAAATTTAACTTTTTCAAAATTTTAATCTTACAAATTCTCAAATGGTACACAATTAGTATTAAAAAAAAAAAGTCGTTGAGGAAAATGTACAACCAATCAAAAGAAGAAAAAAATAGAAAAGCAAATGATATTTCTTGATGCGGAAATATAAAAAAAAAATGTGCACAAAATGTTGTCAAAATAGCACAATAAAAAACAACCAATAAAGAAAAAGGGACAGACAAGGACAACAGAAATGCTGTGACCCATGACCCATCTGATCCCTCCACAAACACAAATCCCAAAAAGGAAGGACAATGATACGACATTTTTTTGGATAGAAAGACAATTATATGACTTTTGAACAGAAGCCAAAAATAAAACAAAATAAATGACGCGCCACATACACATAAATCTAAGTGTTGACCCACTGCTTATCAAAGTAAAGAAAATACAGCATATATATGACCCATCGATATCATTATTATTATTTTTTTGGTAAATTGGACTTTTTTTCTTTTATCTACTGGATTATCTCAATGTCTCTCTATCTATAACCATCTATAAAATAGAGTAATATCCCATTTATCTCTCGGAAATGTATAACTTATCCTTAACCGTCTATTTTTCTGTTAAACCTAACATATTCTAAGTGAAATGTCTAAAATATCCCTCATTTTAAAAATAAAAATCATTAATTAAAATAAGAAAAAAACAAAGAAAAAAAAAACAGATTAATGAACATGATTTTTCTCTCTTATCAATTGCGTCTTTAAATAAAATGTTATGCTAAAAATCAATAAAACAAGTACTAAAAGTCTAAAACTACTATTAAATCAAAATAAATTAAAATAAAAAATAAAAATAAAGCAGGGAGAATGGAAAGAAGGGCGAGGGGAAGAGCCAAAAGCCCAAAAGTGGGTGCTTGTGATTCAAGAGGTTTTGCTGGCCCTGAAGCTTTTCCCAAATCCCAAGATTAGCCCTCATTCTTCTTTTTCTTCTTCTAGACTCTAGCGCTATTGCATTATATAACTAGATGAATTTAAGAACCAAGGAGAAAATTACTGTTTCTTTAAACTGTATCTGAATTTTAATAAGTTTGCTTTTTGGTTTTTGAATCCAGAGATTGGTGTTCTGGTATAAAATCAAGTTCTTGAAACTAATCAAAAATGTTCTAATGATTTATGTCTACTAAAAGACACGCCGAGATCGGTGTTCTAGTATAAAATCAAGTTCTTGAAACTAATCAAAAACGTTCTAATGATTTATGTCTACTAAAAGAACAAGCACCAATAAACTACGTTGTTTCTCACTATTTAAAATGAGAAAATCGTATAACTTGGTTTTATCAATGGAACTCGTGCGTTAAGGTCTAAGTTCTTTTTGTTGTCTTTACAGTCAATTAACCATACCCCAAATCCAATCAAAGCATCACCCAAGAAGAATTACTATAATATTATAGAGTATATATCCCATCAAGTTAAACCATTTTTATTCTTGTCTTTTTAAAATAATTTTTTTGGGGGGTGGGTTTTTCTTCTTTTGTTTCTTTTTTAGAGGAAGGAAGATTGGCACAAAGTTAAAACTGAGAAGATAACAAGAACAAATGTGAAAGTGAAACAGGAATAATATCGTAGGGAAGTGCATGGGAATTAAAGAAACTGGATAGTAATGTATAAATAATTAAATCTGGTCACTACAATAAATTTGAAAAGTAAAGCAAAGATGGATAGTAGAAGCACGTACCTCTGGATACTCCTCTGACTTAAGAGTGCACAGCAAAAATAGTTACTAGACTGAATACAAAAATCCAGATCAAAGTTTGGCAGTGAAAGGATAGCTTAGACTGAATATGAAGATGGCAAAATGAACATGGAAGATGAAACACAATGAACCAATAAATTAATATCATTGAGGGAAATGTACAAACAATCAATCAAAAGAGGAAAAAACAAAACACAAAGCAACCAATCAAAATAAAAAAGAAAAGGCACATTTAGAAAATAAATGATGTGACCCACCTGATGCCACCACAACCACAAACCCAAAAAGCAAGGATAATGATTCGATTTTTGACCAAAATAAATTAATGTTAGGTATGAAGAAAATTATACTAACTTCTACCATGTTTATTAAAATTAGGCCAAATTGCAAAAAGGCTTTTTGGGATTTTGGCCAGTTACAAATATATCCTTCTAATTTTAAATTTCGTGTTATTGATTCTCATGAGGTTATCTATAAGGACAAGATTGACCTTGTATTATTTTTTATCAATTATAATTGATAAAAATTAGTTATTTATACTGTACATGATAATTTCATTATAAAAAATCATTTGATAATAAATCATTACAATGTTTGTGACCAATTTTCATCATTTACAATTTAATAAAAAATAACATAAAATAATCAATTTTATCGTTACAAATTGCTCAAAGACTAACAATTATATTGAAAATACATAGAGTCAATGTACAGTCAATCAAAAGAAGAAGAAAAAAGAAAAGGCAAATGAAATTTCTTGATGCGGAAATATATAAAAAAAAAATGGTGCACAAAATGTTGCGGAAATAGCACAATAAAAAAAACAACCAATAAAAAAAAAGGCACAGACAAGGACAAGAGAAATGATATCACCCATGACCCATCTGATCCCACCACAAACACAAACCCCAAAAAGGAAGGACAATGATATGACTTTTGAACAGAAGCCAAAAATAAATGACACGCCACATCCACAAAAATGGAAGTGTTAATTGACCCACTACTTACCAAAGTAAAGAAAATACAGCATATGAATTCACATGACCCATCAATATCTTTCTTTTTTTTTCTTTTTTCGCTAAACAACCCATCAATATTATGGGAAATTCTTGAGGTCTGCAGTGGACTGTCTTGTTAAGTGTAAAAATTTAATTATAATATTTATGTGTATTTTGATAAAATATTATCAGTATTATAAAATATGTGTAGTTTTGTAATAAAATTAACTTTATCACAAATATCACTAATTCTATTGAATTCACATATTTTATTTTTACAATAATAAACACACATTTATAAATATGGACACAATATTTACCACAAAACACATAAATTTTATCGATATTGTGATGATTTCTATATGTTTACAATATGCCATTATATAGGCTACAAAGAAATTAGCAAAAAACAAAAAATTATATAGACTACATAATAAATGTCATGAGAGATATTCATTAAATCACACATGAATTAAAGAAATATGATTCATGCATTTGATTTATGTTCATTAAATCATACATGAATCCATTGATTCATGCAATTATCAAATGAATTTCTTGATTCATGCACTCTAATCTTTTTAGTTTTAGATTGTAACTAATAATTTTAATGCGTAGTTTGAAGTTTTGGTGGTAGAGATTAATTTTGACAGGAACAACCATGATAGGTAACTTGGCAGTGTTAAGGAGAGCTCTTGAGCTATGTTTTTTTTTTTGCTAAGTCAAAAGTATTATTAACAAGAAGTAACAAAAACATCTCTACACCAAGCATCCTTAACACAAGCAGGGATAAAGTTATAGTCACAAAGAGAACCTATACTATCCTGGGCTGCAAACTTTGCTAAAGAATATACAGAGTTTGCTTCGCTAAAAACCCAATTAAACATGCAAGAAGAAAAAGATTGTCATAGAAACTTAATATCCCTACAAAGACTTGAAATAGACCATAAACTCTCCCCAACATTACCATTCAAAACATCAAAATAAATTTTTGCATCCCCTTCCACAATAATATCCTTGAAATCCTCTTCCTTAGCAATTTGGATTGCCCACAGAATTGCGTTTGCTTCAGCTACCACGGGCCCATTTGGGGGAATAGCTTTAGACCAATATTTCACAATGTTTCCTCTGTCATCACGAGCAACCACAGCCAGCCAACATTTATCACTAAAAATAGTAGCATCAACATTCAATTTTACCATCCCAATGGGTGGCCTTGTCCAGAGTTTAACAGAATTTGGATCCTTGTCCACCACTGGTTCTCTAGCTTCAATGCATTCTGCAAATCTAAACTCAGTTCCCTTTATTGTAACAGCAATATTAATTTGTTCTCCATTATGTACCACTCTATTTCTTAGATTCCAAATTGCCTCAATCGTGATAGCCAGTTGTAATGACCTTTGCTCCTTTACCTGCACTGCATTAGACAAAACATAACAATGTTCAATGGGTGGGTCAATAACAAGATTTGCAATGCTTTCGCAACCATCAATATTGAACATCTCAGCTCTAATCCCCCAACTACAACCGAACCAAATAGCCCTTGCAACAGTACAATGGAAGAATAAATGGGTGCTGCTTTCCGGTGCTCCCTTGCACAGAGGGCATGATGTATCAGCTCTTGAGCTATGTAAGCTGTTTTTATTGGAGAGATTTTATACAACTTTTATGCATACTAAATTTATATACTTTATGTGTGTGCGCGCGCGTTGTGTGGATAGTTGTTGCTATGTGTCAGTGTTGCTATTTTAAGAATCTCAATCCAAATATTGCAACATACTCCAATGGATGAAAAATATAATTAGTGTAGTCACTCATATTAGAATCTATGCTGAAAGTGTAACTTTCTGTACTAGATCAATGCAAATATTTGTATAATTTCTAATTATTTTCTAACAAAATCTGCATTAAATGTAAATTTCACAAAATCAGCTATCCACAAAATCTGCACTAAATGTAAATTGCACAAAATCAGATATCCTGATATTTCCAAGGCCATATAAGCTACTATTTCGATCTTATAAAGATTCAAAGAAGTAAGAAATTAAGTAGATATATGCTCAGTAAATGATATTTTAACTAACTTACTACACATAAGCATGCTTGCATCTTCAAATAAGTATATATTTTATTGTCCTCTTTTTCACCAATTGGTTTAGTTCTATACTTCCTCATAATTTGTGTTTAGTGGCAAATATTATCCTTTTAGCATCTAATAATGTTTTATTTGTTATAAACATTAATGGTGATGTTAATTTTTATCAATTAAAGATTGAGGTTATAACTTTAACACTTAAGAAGTAACTTCACACTCTTTGAAGACTATATATACATATATAATCTCCTTTGTAAAGTATGAACAAATCATTACATGCAGTAAAAGATATAGCATAAATTATACATTGTGTGGATGACCACTTAAAAAAATATTATTTCCTTTATTTTATAACACGTTATCAGCATGAGATATCAAAATTTTGAAAGGAAATTGTCTCACTTTGTCTTTGTAAAGTATTTGTGTGATACTCCAATCACTGTAAGGTTTCCCTAAAAAATTTGGAGATTTTATTATCTAATTTATTTCTTACATATGATTCATTCCGTAAAATTTTTATTGTTTATTTATTGGATTAAATATCCTATGGGTTTTATGCTATGTTTGCACATAAAAAAACTTTTGGGCCTACTATATGATGGGCCAAGTGTTATTTATTTGGATGACCTAAGTGAATAAGTTACTTTATTTAAAAAAATATTATTTCGAGTCTTTAAATTTTAAAAACATACAAGCAGTTCGACTTGAGGAACTGTTAAATAACAGTTTATTTACAATCAGGTGTTACACAAGAAATGTGTTATTCTGAGACTCTATCCAAAATGAAGAAAAATTTTGAAAGGAAATTAGAAAAAAGAAGACAGTCCTCACTTTGTCAATTGTGTTTAAGTGTTTAAAGTGTGTTAGTGTTCAGTACAAAACAAAAGGTTATTTGTGTGATTTCACGAGTGAGATTTAGATCCAATCTTGAAGTGTGTGAGAGTAACAGGAAACTTCTCATTTTGTAAGTTTCTGGTTCTTTTCAGTTCGAAGTGATTGTATTTGATTACTATTTAATATAAAAAATTTGGAGATTTTATTATCTAATTTATTTCTTATCATATTGATTCATTCTGTAAAAGTCCTTTTTTAAGGCATATTGACCAAACACACCCTTTTATTTATTGGATTAAATATCAGTTTGGATAAAACTGGATAATATGATTAATTAAGAAATTTAGTTTTCAAACATGCTAGACATATTATATCTAATAATATCGTTAAATAAGGTCAGTATAAAATTAATCGATTCTATTACACTTAGTTCTTTTATTTCAAGCCTATTAGAATTATATGTGACATATTTCTATTAACTTTATATAAGAATATATGTACGGCATGTATTATTTGGTTTTAATAGAAAGTATACATTTGAATAATTTAGATTAAATTAGTATTGCTTAATTACATGATATAAATGTTTGTTCATTTAATATTATTATCTTTGTCATACACATTGTCGAATCTTAACACCCTTGATAATTTGGGTAATAATTATTTATTTTTGGATCCTTGATGTTGAGATTCGTTAAACCTTGGAGATATTATTAAAGATGATAATCAAGCATCCCAGCAAGATCACTTTTAATTTTCCATTATCTCCATGAAGAATTAAAGGGGAAGAAAAAATTAGTACCTTACAGTAAAGGACCCCCTGATTTTATATAATAGTTTATGGGAGATATACGAATACTAGAAAATTCGTAATCCTCCCAAAGGCTCATTAAGAATGAATGCACCTGAAGTTGCAAAATTTTAAAAGTATAAATAAGTACTTTTTTTTACTTTTTAAAATCAACTCACAATTTAATTTATGTGGGCAAAAGGTCACTGAAGTATACATGTTGAAAAAGGAAAAACATATAATATATTTCATGCCTCAAATGTGCTCCGGCAATAGCAATATCAATAGAGTAATATCGAGAGCGTAAGTTTAAAAAAATATTATGAACTAATATATTGTTTTCTAGTGGCTGAATAAAATAATGAACTTTTGCTGAAAAACCATCAATCACGCCCGACCAAGTTCCACACCATTCCCTGAAGTGAATAGAACCTCATTTGATATTTATAGAGGAAATAATAGTTGTGGGCGTGGATGTGGTAGGAATCAAGTGGGACATACGCATTCCAAAATATTCCAAGAAAGAATACCACACATCTTACCGCCAAAAGTGGAATTACAATGAAACAAGAATAACATGGAAATTGAAGAGAGTTTACAGAATAAACCCCCAAAAACCCATGAAGAAAAATGTCATAGGTGTGGTATGAAAGGGCATTAGTCATGTATTTGTTCGTACGACTAAACATATGGTAGATCTGTACCAAGCCTTCATAAAAAGGAAACGAAATGGAATCAAACTCAGAAATCCGAGAATTAATCAAACATAGTTACCAGAAACTGTCATGGCCAAAGAATCTGATCCAGAGTGGGGAAAAAAGACTAGTCTTGCACCAATAGAAAAAGAGCAGTCTTGAACATCTCAAAATCAGATTTAAGGTGTTTACCTTAGATATGGAATAAATTTTCGATAAACAACTTTCTCTAATATTTTTACACAATCTCCTGTTTAAACGTCTTGATACATTTCCTTAACACTTTATAATATTTTCACTTTAGGTTCCTCACTCCTCTGTAGAACGTTCTCTATTGACACTTCATAATATTTTCACAATATCATAATTTTATAACACATTGGCAAGAATTAATCACGAACATAGATAGTTCCTTTTTCTTTCAGATCAGAAATGATCAACATATTTAATACAAAATTATATTGCAAATTTTAAACCAGTCCATCCAACCATCTCAAATTCTAGAAAGATTATTGATGTTCCTAATCCTTATACAGATGTAACAAGGGGATCTTCTCTAAGTGGATATTCATTTAGTCAAGAGAGAGTCTACAATCAGATACAACATCTGTATAACCAACAAGGTATTTAAAGTACACTAATGAAAGGCATACTATACAATGTCATATTACATACATATATTCACTAACTGATCATAACAACATTAGGAGAGCATGATTCCGGAGCAATTGAACAACTAGCAAGCTTTCTTGACTACCAGAACAAGGGTTTTCAACCAACATATTTCGGGTATATCCACACTGTGCCAAAGATTTAAGAGAGAGAAAGTGAAAATTAAATGTGGACATTACTCTCTTCTAGGATTGG
>OU015761.1:18103590-18133229 GCA_907173295.1 Fagus sylvatica
TTCCTCTTTTTATTTGTGTCATGTTAAGGCTTTGAGTTGATTTACTTAGTTGAGCAAATCATTTTGAGTCCAATTTAAGCAGCTACCAATGCTTTTTTTTTTTTTTTTTTTTCTTTTTAAAAAAAAAAAAAATTATCTTAGATCTAAACAAAACTAATAGATAAGAGAAGTCTTTCATATCAAATTTCCCTTTTTTCTTACTATCCTAATTGGTTTAGCAATTTAAATTTTAATTAGAAAAATAATTTCCATACTTGTACAGGACTTTTCTCTTTTTTAATTTTTTGGACCCTTGGATGCTCAATGTGCCTATGGCTACACAAGAGGAAATAAAGTTATTCCTCCCCTTGAAGTACCTCTCCACTGGTGTAGATGGAATTCAATTCAAAGGTCTTTGTTTGACGACAAGAGATTGTACCGATTGAGCCAACTGACACTGATAATGAATTTTTTATTTCACTATTAAAGAAATTTTTTCTAAAATATAAATATACTAAAAATTATCCATGCTTTAAGATCTTAATCTTTGCTTAAGCTTCTTTAGTTATGGTATTCAAATCTTTTGATTAAGTAGTCCCTTGATCTCCCTGAGGTTATAAGCTCCCCTCAGTTCATCTGTTAGGTTTTTCATGCCTCGACTTATCATTGTATACATTCAACATGATATTGTTTTATAGATATTAGGTACTAGGTACTTAACATTTAATATAGCTTTATATATATTTTTATTTAAAAGCTTTTTATTATGATATTTTATTAAGATGTCTTTTAGCCAAAAAAATTTAAAAAAGAGCCATAAACATCTTTTTTTTTTAAATATATATATATATCATAACGGTTTTTCATATGTAATATCACGTCATTTTTAATTGTGTTTATTATTGAAACGGTTTTCTACTTCCATCATAACTTTGTGTTGGAGACCAATTTAAATTTTTTTATTAAGATGTCTTTTAGTAGTAGGAAACTTATTTTAAGCTTTTTATTATGATATTTTATTAAGATGTCTTTTAGTAGTAACAGACTTCTTTTAAAGATTTTGTTATTATCTTTTAAAGAATTTTTTATTATCTGTTTTTATAAGAGATTATTTTAAATAATTCACTATTATCTGTTTTTTATAACAAAAAAATACACGGTGGTTAGTATTTTTTTTTAATTTAAAAAAATAATTGGTGTTTACCGTTAGATAAATAAATTGTATTGAGTCAAATTATTAAAACAACGTATCACTTGGGAAATCTAAATAAAAGATAGACATGCCACTTGTCATGATATCAGACATTCTTGATTTTAACGTTCATGTCTTCTGCTATTATAGATATATAGATATAGATATACTAAATTTACACTTCTAAGGGTTTTGCTTGGGTTTTGTATATATATTTCTTCAAATTCAGTGTCAATGCAGTTTATTATAATTGGGTTTTGAATATTTTTCTTAACGGTTTATTACTTTTCTTTGTTGGCCAAGAAAGGTTATTTTTTTTGGTTCTATCAATGGAGAAATTCTCTTCAGAGTTAAAGCTCATTGAGATGAAGCAGAGTGGTCTGAATAAAGCGTTTGAAACCTTGAATTCTCAAGCTTCTTCAGTCCTTTTACTCACACTTCAATGGAAAGACTTGGAGGAACACTTGGATTCCACAAGGAAGTCTATTGAAACCCGGTTCAAAGAACTTGAGGTGCACGAAAAAGAGATGGTTTTGAAGGAGGAACAGTTGGGTTTAGTGAAAAGAGAGCTTGGTGAAAAGGAAACTGAAGTGGGTTTGGTTTTAGAGAAGATTCGGTTGAATAAGGAGCAAATGGTTTTCATGCAAAAATCAATGGAGCAGCTTGAGTCGAAAAAACAAGAACTGGGTTCGGTGGAGAGTTCGTTAAAGGAGTGTTGTGACGAATTGAGATCGAAAGAGGTGCAGTTGGAGATAGTGAAGAATTGGGTAGTTAAATATCGTGATGAAGTCATGGTAAAAAGGAAGGAAGTGGAGTTGGCGAAAAAGAGACTAGACGATTGTGTTGAAGTGTTTGTGTTGAAAAAGAAGGAGCTATGTGGGGTTCAAAAGTTGATTGAGGAGAGAACAATGGAGCTTAAGTTGAAGGAGCAACATGTGGAGTCTATTAAGGTTTTGATTGAAGAAAATAGTGAAGAGCTTGAAGTGAAAGAAAAGCAATATGATAAAATAGGGAGGTTAATCAATGAGCGGACAATGGAGCTGAAAGTGAAAGAGAAGGAAGTTGAGTCTATTGATGGATGTATTAAAGAGAGGTCAGAAGAAATTAAGTCAAAAAAGAAAATATTGGATTCGATAGAGAAGAAATTGAAAGATGCTGAGCCCAAGTGGAAGCAACTTGAAGAGCTTGAAGTGAAAGAAAAGCAATATGATGAAATGGGGAGGTTAATCAATGAGCAAACAGTGGAGCTGAAACTGAAAGAGAAGGAAGTCGAGTCTATTGATGGTTGTATTAAAGAGAAGTCGGAAGAAATTAAGTCAAAAAAGAAGGTATTGGATTTTATAGAGAAGAAATTGAAAGAAGCTGAGTCCAAGGGGAAGCAACTTGATTCAATCAAAAGACTGTATAAAAAATATTGTGAAGATGTTGAGTTGAAAGAGAGAGAATATAATGGAATCTGTAGATCTATTGAAGAACACAAAGAGGAACTTGAATCAAAAGGAATTCAACTAAATTCGACTCAAAATTTGATTAAAGAGTTTGATAAGGAACTCGAGTCGAAAGCAGAGGAGCTTTGTTCAATCCAAAAAGCAATTGTGGGATGCTCTAAGGAACAGAAATCAAAGGAGAAGGAGCTTGATTTGGTAGAAGAGTCCATCAAAGAGTGTACTGATGCTCTTGAATCAAAAGAGAAGCAACTGAAATTTGTCCAAGAAACAGCGAATGAAAGGCTCAAAGAACTTGAATTAGAAGGGAAGCATCTTGACTCGCTCAGGAAATCGATAGAAGAACGTTCACATAATCTTGAAATGAGAGAAAGGCAAGTCAAAGAACGACTCAAGGAGCTTGATTTGAAAGAGAAACAGGTTGATTCAATCCAAATATCATTGAAAGTAGCTATGGAAGAGAAGGGGAAGAATAATACCCTTCCTGCTCAAGTGAAGATAGAACAACCTGAAAGTACGCCTGCCAATAATGCTATTGTTGCTCCTTACCCTGCATCTTTGAGACCCTGCGTCACCATGGGTGGACGAAGCTTGCAGTTGCTCTTGAATAAGCATTTGCAAAGGCATGAGATTGTGCGTGCTGAAGTCTCTACCATTCTCCAAACATCATCTGACCCTTCGATGTTGGTGCTAGATGCTATGCATGGTTTTTACCCTCCACATTCAAGGGAAGAAGATACGGTATTTGATGTGAATATTATCAGGAGGAGTTGTATTCTTTTGTTAGAGCAGTTAATGAAAACCTCACCAGTGGTTGAGCCTCAAGTGAGAGAAGAAGCAATGAAATTGGCAGTTTGAATGGAAGGCAAAGATGAAAGTGGCTGATGATAATTGTTTGGAGGTGTTGGGTTTTCTGCAGCTTTTGGCATCATATGGATTGGGCTCGGGCTTTAATGAAGATGAACTCCGTGGTCTTCTTGCCACTATTGATCAGCATAGACAGGCACCTGAATTATGTCGAACCCTTGGGATCATAGATAAAGCACCTGGTAATTACTCTCTCTCTCTCTCTCTCTCTCTCTCACACAAACACCCAATTAGATTTCTGACAATATGCCTAAATTTCAAGGCCAAAATAGGTGATCTTAATAACTTTGTCATATTCTTTTAATCTATTTGTGGATAGTTGAATTAGTAATTGTGATTTTTCTCATGTTCTGTGAACTCAGAGACTTATACATCTTTCTTATTTTATTTTATACAATTAAACCAATTTTGATCATATTGGTGCTCTTTAAACCTCACTGAAAAGCTTAGAAATTTTGATGATCCTTCCTTATGGGTTTGGTACTTTCTCTGTCTTATTAGGCGTTACCATTTCAAGATTTTAATGTTTAATATTATACAAGTTTATTCATTCATCACTTATATTCCTGGGAGGCTTATTGAATAACACATATCTTCACCTTTTCCTTTTCCTCCCCCTCATTAATGTCTAACACACCTGGTGGTAAATTATGGTATAGTTGTGATAATGATTGTATGTAAATAATCCCGATATGCTGTTCCATTGTGCCAACATGATCTCTAGTGAATCCAAGGCTAGAATTTGGTCTTTGAAGAATTTGGCAATCCCAAATATAAATTCCACCTTGAGTTTCTGATTTGCTTTGCTTGAAAGAAAAATTAATGACATAAGTATGCTTTACATTTAATACAGAAAATTCTTATAAATTGCCCACTGATTACCCTTCATTACACCTGTCCAGTGGCCAGCACCCTTCATTCCCAAGTTAAAATGGAGCTGTCTGAAGATCTACCAGCCAAAAATGTAACTCATTCTTCTTCTTCTTCTTCTTCAAAACTTCAATTAAGTGCCACCACATATGGGAGTTTGCAGTTCCTGAATGAGCAACTGAACGGGCCTGATGTCAAAACTTCAATTAAGTGCCACCACATATGGGAGTTTGCAGTTCCTGAATGAGCAACTGAACGGGCCTGATGTGATGGGCAACGAAATATTATCTTCTCTTCAAATGTCATTAAATCCAGCAAAGCTGGTCTTGAATGTGATGCAAGGGTCTTTTCCTCATATTTGGGAGAAGGGAGACATGGGTTTTGAAGCAGGTGTCATGAAGAATTACATTTTAATGCTAGAGCATCTTAAGAGAGTCTCACCTCAGATACATCCACAAATTAAAGAAGAAGCAACTCGGTGAAAGGATATGGACTGGATAAGATGTGCTGGTGTGGTTCTCAAGAAAAGGGTTTTCAAGTAAAATCTTTCTACAATGCTATGTTACCTCAAACTGCAGCAGTAGGTCCTTGGAAGAACATTTGGAAACCAAAAGTTCCTACTTGTGTGGCATTCTTTGTATGGACTGCTGCCTTAGATCGTATTCTGACCACGGATAACCTTAGAAGACGGAGGGTGATTATTATGGATTGGTGTTGTATGTGTAAGAATAGTGGGGAATCTCTTCTCATCTTTTGTTACATTGTTCTGTTGCTTGGGATCTTTGGAACTTTATTCTTAGTCTATTTGGTCTTCAGTGGGTTATGCCAAGAGATGTTAGAGATTTGTTAGCTTGTTGGTGGGCTGGCAGAGGAAGGTCAAAGAAAGGAGTTGTGGAACTTTGATTCCTCATGGTGTGTTTTGGTGCATTTGGTGGGAGAGGAATTCAAGATCGTTTGAGGGAAAAGAAAGAAATCTGCTGGAACTTAAATGGTTTCTTTTCACACATTGATGGAATGGTCTAATGCAGCAGGATTGCATTCTTTTTCATCTATTTTTGATTTTCTGGATTATTGTATTTTGTAATTCTTTCGAGTTTTGCTCTTAGACACTTCCTGTGTTCTAGGACATTTCTCTTTTTTGTCAATAAAACTTTTATTACCTATCAAAAAAATAAAAAAGAAGAAGCAATTAAGCTGGCAGTTGAGTGGAAAGTGAAATTAACAGCCAGTACTACGAATTCTCTAGAGGTTTTGGCTTTTCTGCAGCTTCTAGCTACTTATGAATTGTCATCTTCATTTAATGGAGATGAGATTTTAAAGCTTTTTGAAGTTGTTGCAGAGTATAAACAGGCTCTAGAAGTATGTCAGAGCCTTGGTTTCTTAGATCAGATCCTGGTAAGTTTTCTGAATATTGACTCTACCTATCATCACTCCATGTGCGTGTGTGTGTATGTTTTTCCATTATGTTATTTTTTATTGGTAAGTTACACATGCACCTTGTGGGTCTTGATTCTTGAATCTTCCACCTCACCCCCTATCCCATTCTTATGGGGAGAGGAAATGCCACTTGAGTTAGAGCTCATTGGCCCATCATGTTATCCTTTTGATGTGTAGTTTTTGTAAAACTTGTAGCATTTATTTTCTAGACAGGTTTGTAAATATGAATAATCTTTTAGGCGAATTTCGAAGAAAGAAGAAAAAACAGTGGTCTTTTAGAATTCTGTTATTGTTTGTGATTGGAAGATAGTTGTCCTTGGGGGTTTTGCTGCCTTGAAGGGCTGCAATTTTCTGACCTATTCCAGTGATTAGATGAGCCAACTTGATTTATTGGTGTACTGTGTAAATTACTTACAATTCTCACTGATGAGTGATTAAACCATGCAATATTGAATTGTTGCTTTTGTGTGAGCTACTTTTGCAATTTCATTGATTTTAAGATTTGTTTCATGGGGGTCCATATGCCATGTCCAATTGAAAGCAAGAGTAATATGGTTCTGATGGTATGTTGTTAGGAGTCAAGGGTTAAAATAGTGTTTTATATTTGATTATTTATTTTATGAGATTCTTTTTTTTTTTTTTTTTTTAATCGAGGGCAGATTCATCATTTTTGTAATTACTATGAATGAAGGATATTTTAGTCATTAAGTTAAGCTTAAAAAATTCTTAGGGTTTTCAGTGTATTTTCTTTGAGTTCAAGTTAGTTTTAGTTTGGATTTTTATTAGGTCTTTAGTTTACTAGTCAATCTAGGAGTTCTAGTCCTAGTAGATTAAGTAAGAGTCAATGAATCTATTTAAATATGCTTCACTGTAATCAAAGCATTCAGACTTTGAAAAATTCATACTATGGATAATCTTTGGAATCATCATATTTTATTGTCGAGTGGTGTTGTATGTGCAAGAACAGTGGGAAAACTACAGACCATTTGCTTCTTCATTGTGCTTATGCTCACGATCTATGGTCTTTGGTGTTTTATCCATGTGTGGCTTATGCCCATGAGGGTAGTGGATTTGCTGGCTTGTTGGAAAGGGGTTATGGTAGACATCGCTTTGCTGATCTATGGGGAACCATTCCCTCGTGTGCTATGTGGACTATTTTGTGGGAAAGAAACCAGACAGTTTTTGGGGCTAAAATTGTTTTTATTACGTTCTATGTATGACTGGATGGCTACATTAAGTGGTCACTCATTTTCTTCCCTGGAGGAATTTCTAAATTTATGTAACTTTTGATAAATCTTGTGGCATCCCTAGTACACGGGGGAGGCTGATTTCCTTCAATATATAATAAAACGTCTTATTTATCTATAAAAATAAAAATAAAAAATAGAGAATTCAAACATTGATTAATGAAAAATTGAGTGATTTGAGTTTTGACTTTTGAGGTACATTGGCCCTATATGCTCTCTCTCTCTTCACTTTCTTATTTACCACACATAGATACTGTTCACAGGTGACTGTTTGCAGGTAAAGAACAGCCTATTGAACTTCTCTTTCCTTCAACCTTAAATCTCATCACAAAACACATTCACAGACTTCTCGAAATTTGTCCTACATTACTGACACCTATTTAATTCCTAATATATTTGAAATATCCTGTTATGTTGTGACTGTTTTAACATTTCTTCTGTCCAATCCTAGAAGAGAGTAATGTCCACATTTAATTTTCACTTTCTCTCTCTTAAATCTTTGGCACAGTGTGGATATACCCGAAATATGTTGGTTGAAAACCCTTGTTCTGGTAGTCAAGAAAGCTTGCTAGTTGTTCAATTGCTCCGGAATCATGCTCTCCTAATGTTGTTATGATCAGTTAGTGAATATATGTATGTAATATGACATTGTATAGTATGCCTTTCCTTATTTAGTTCATTAACATCTCTATTACACATACAGCTCAATTAGGTCATTTAAGCAATTTATGTTTTGATTAAACTATTTTTCATAAGTGTACTTTAAATACCTTGTTGGTTATACAGATGTTGTATCTGATTGTAGACTCTCTCTTGACTAAATGAATATCCACTTAGAGAAGATCCCCTTGTTACATCTGTATAAGGATTAGGAACATCAATAATCTTTCTAGAATTTGAGATGGTTGGATGGACTGGTTTAAAATTTGCAATATAATTTTGTATTAAATATGTTGATCATTTCTGATCTGAAAGAAAAAGGAACTATCTATGTTCGTGATTAATTCTTGCCAATGTGTTATAAAATTATGATATTGTGAAAATATTATGAAGTGTCAATAGAGAACGTTCTACAGAGGAGTGAGGAACCTAAAGTGAAAATATTATAAAGTGTTAAGGAAATGTATCAAGACGTTTAAACAGGAGATTGTGTAAAAATATTAGAGAAAGTTGTTTATCGAAAATTTATTCCATATCTAAGGTAAACACCTTAAATCTGATTTTGAGATGTTCAAGACTGCTCTTTTTCTATTGGTGCAAGACTAGTCTTTTTTCCCCACTCTGGATCAGATTCTTTGGCCATGACAGTTTCTGGTAACTATGTTTGATTAATTCTCGGATTTCTGAGTTTGATTCCATTTCGTTTCCTTTTTATGAAGGCTTGGTACAGATCTACCATATGTTTAGTCGTACGAACAAATACATGACTAATGCCCTTTCATACCACACCTATGACATTTTTCTTCATGGGTTTTTGGGGGTTTATTCTGTAAATCTCTTCAATTTCCATGTTATTCTGTTTCATTGTAATTCCACTTTTGGCGGTAAG
The DNA here is from genome assembly GCA_907173295.1 of Fagus sylvatica. Classification (NCBI taxonomy): domain Eukaryota; kingdom Viridiplantae; phylum Streptophyta; class Magnoliopsida; order Fagales; family Fagaceae; genus Fagus; species Fagus sylvatica. Next base: position 18,112,177 of record OU015761.1, read on the forward strand.
ATGCTGTGGTATTCTTTCTTGGAATATTTTGCGTATGTCCCACTTGATTCCTTCCACATCCACGCCCACAACTATTATTTCCTCTATAAATATCAAATGAGGTTCTATTCACTTCAGGGAATGGTGTGGAATTGGTCGGGCGTGATTGATGGTTTTTCAGCAAAAGTTCATTATTTTATTCAGCCACTAGAAAACAATATATTAGTTCATAATATTTTTTTAAACTTACGCTCTCGATATTGCTATTGCCGGAGCACATTTGAGGCATGAAATATATTATATGTTTTTCCTTTTTCAACATGTATACTTCAGTGACCTTTTGCCCACATAAATTAAATTGTGAGTTGATTTTAAAAAGTAAAAAAAAGTACTTATTTATACTTTTAAAATTTTGCAACTTCAGGTGCATTCATTCTTAATGAGCCTTTGGGAGGATTACGATTTTCTAGTATTCGTATGTCTCCCATAAACTATTATATAAAATCAGGGGGTCCTTTACTGTAAGGTACTAATTTTTTCTTCCCCTTTAATTCTTCATGGAGATAATGGAAAATTAAAAGTGATCTTGCTGGGATGCTTGATTATCATCTTTAATAATATCTCCAAGGTTTAACGAATCTCAACATCAAGGATCCAAAAATAAATAATTATTACCCAAATTATCAAGGGTGTAAGATTCGACAATGTGTATGACAAAGATAATAATATTAAATGAACAAACATTTATATCATGTAATTAAGCAATACTAATTTAATCTAAATTATTCAAATGTATACTTTCTATTAAAACCAAATAATATACGCCGTACATATATTCTTATATAAAGTTAATAGAAATATGTCACATATAATTCTAATAGGCTTGAAATAAAAGAACAAGTGTAATAGAATTGCTTAATTTAATACTGACCTTATTTAACGATATTATTAGATATAATATGTTCAGCATGTTTGAACAAAACTAAATTTCTTAATTAATCAAGTTCATTATCCAGTTTTATCCAAACTGATCACTTAATAATTATCCAACTTCTGTAAATCAAAAGGGTGTGTTTGGTCCGAATTATGCCTTAATGATAAAGGACTTGGTTCGATCCAGCAATGATAAACACTTAACTGATTTACTTAATTTTACTGTTGAAGTTGGTATTAAACAATTTAAGACAAACTTGATAACAAATTCAATCTCGAATAACAATCTACTGTTTATTTTCTACAAATGTAAACAATTCGATTCAACAAGATAAATAATGAAAACTGCAGAATCTTTATATTAAATAGATAATACAATCATTCGAACTGAACAAGAACAACAGAAATTTACAAAATGAGAAGTTTCCTGTTACTCTCACACACTTCAAAGATCTAAACTGCAAAATCTAAATCTCACTCAAACTGAAATCTCACTAAATGTACTCAAACACACTGAATTACACTGTTTTGTACACTTTTGAACACTCAAACACACTATAAACACACTTTGAACACACTTTAAATCACAATTAAACTCTTGAACTCTAAAAAATACACGGGGCTGGTAACTGTCTTCTTTTTTTCTATTTATACCTTCTTTGAGCAGCAGTTTCTTCCATTAAACAGTTACTTTCTTCATTTTGAATTTTAAATTATCAATAGATCTGGTCCAATACAGAATAACACATTTCTTAGAGATGATAACACCTGTCACATAAGTTTCCAGATTGTAAATAAACTGTTATTTAACAGTTCCTCAAGGTCGAACTGCTTGTAACTGTTTTTAAATCAGTTTAGACATGACTTCGAGGTAAAACTGGGCCTTAACCCTTTGAGCTTCTATTTAAATAAAGTAACTTATTTCACTTAGGCCCAAACAGTAAGTCTGGTCCTTTAAATAAATAACTTATCTTGGCCCATCATTATTAGTAGGCCCAAAAGTTATTTTTATGTGCAAACATAGCATAAAACCCATAGGATATTTAATCCAATAAATAAACAATAAAAATTTTACGGAATGAATCAATATGATAAGAAATAAATTAGATAATAAAATCTCCAAATTTTTTAGGGAAACCTTACAGTAGATTGGAGTATCACACAAATAACCTTTTATTGTAACAGACAAAGTGAGGACAATTTCCTTTCAAAATTTTGAATAGATCTCTCGTGCTGATAACGTGTTATAAAATAAAGGAAATAATATTTTTTTAAGTGGTCATCCACACAGTGTATAATTTATGCTATATCTTTTACTGCATGTAATGATTTGTTCATACTTTACAAAGGAGATTATATATGTATATATAGTCTTCAAAGAGTGTGAAGTTACTTCTTAAGTATTAAAGTTACAAGCTCAATCTTTAATTGATAAAAACTAACGTCACCATTAATGTTTATAACAAATAAAACATTATTAGATGCTAAAAGGATAATATTTGCCACTAAACACAAATTATGAGGAAGTATAGAACTAAACCAATTGGTGAAAAAGAGGACAATAAAATATATACTTATTTGAAGATGCAAGCATGCTTATGTGTAGTAAGTTAGTTAAAATATCATTTACTGAGCATATATCTTCTTAATTTCTTACTTCTTTGAATCTTTATAAGATCGAAATAGTAGCTTATATGGCCTTGGAAATATCAGGATATCTGATTTTGTGCAATTTACATTTAGTGCAGATTTTGTGGATAGCTGATTTTGTGAAATTTACATTTAATGCAGATTTTGTTAGAAAATAATTAGAAATTATACAAATATTTGCATTGATCTAGTACAGAAAGTTACACTTTCAGCATAGATTCTAATATGAGTGACTACACTAATTATATTTTTCATCCATTGGAGTATGTTGCAATATTTGGATTGAGATTCTTAAAATAGCAACACTGACACATAGCAACAACTATCCACACAACGCGCGCACACACATAAAGTATATAAATTTAGTATGCATAAAAGTTGTATAAAATCTCTCCAATAAAAACAGCTTACATAGCTCAAGAGCTGATACATCATGCCCTCTGTGCAAGGGAGCACCGGAAAGCAGCACCCATTTATTCTTCCATTGTACTGTTGCAAGGGCTATTTGGTTCGGTTGTAGTTGGGGGATTAGAGCTGAGATGTTCAATATTGATGGTTGCGAAAGCATTGCAAATCTTGTTATTGACCCACCCATTGAACATTGTTATGTTTTGTCTAATGCAGTGCAGGTAAAGGAGCAAAGGTCATTACAACTGGCTATCACGATTGAGGCAATTTGGAATCTAAGAAATAGAGTGGTACATAATGGAGAACAAATTAATATTGCTGTTACAATAAAGGGAACTGAGTTTAGATTTGCAGAATGCATTGAAGCTAGAGAACCAGTGGTGGACAAGGATCCAAATTCTGTTAAACTCTGGACAAGGCCACCCATTGGGATGGTAAAATTGAATGTTGATGCTACTATTTTTAGTGATAAATGTTGGCTGGCTGTGGTTGCTCGTGATGACAGAGGAAACATTGTGAAATATTGGTCTAAAGCTATCCCCCCAAATGAGCCCGTGGTAGCTGAAGCAAACGCAATTCTGTGGGCAATCCAAATTGCTAAGGAAGATGATTTCAAGGATATTATTGTGGAAGGGGATGCAAAAATTTATTTTGATGTTTTGAATGGTAATGTTGGGGAGAGTTTATGGTCTATTTCAAGTCTTTGTAGGGATATTAAGTTTCTATGACAATCTTTTTCTTCTTGCATGTTTAATTGGGTTTTTAGCGAAGCAAACTCTGTAGCTCATTCTTTAGCAAAGTTTGCAGCCCAGGATAGTATAGGTTCTCTTTGTGACTATAACTTTATCCCTGCTTGTGTTAAGGATGCTTGGTGTAGAGATGTTTTTGTTACTTCTTGTTAATAATACTTTTGACTTAGCAAAAAAAAAAACATAGCTCAAGAGCTCTCCTTAATACTGCCAAGTTACCTATCATGTTTGTTCCTGTCAAAATTAATCTCTACCACCAAAACTTCAAACTACGCATTAAAATTATTAGTTACAATCTAAAACTAAAAAGATTAGAGTGCATGAATCAAGAAATTCATTTGATAATTGCATGAATCAATGGATTCATGTATGATTTAATGAACATAAATCAAATGCATGAATCATATTTCTTTAATTCATGTGTGATTTAATGAATATCTCTCATGACATTTATTCTGTAGTCTATATAATTTTTTGTTTTTTGCTAATTTCTTTGTAGCCTATATAAAGGCCGTATCATTCTATTGTAAACATATAGAAATCATCATAATATTGATAAAATTTATGTATTTTGTAATAAATATTGTGTCCGTATTTATAAATGTGTGTTTATTGTTGTAAAAATAAAATATGTAAGTTAAAGTAGAATTAGTGATATTTGTGATAAAGTTAATTTTACTAAAAACTACATATTTTACAATAACTGATAAACATTTTATCAAAATACACATAAATATTATAATTTTTGACACCTTCAACAAAACGGTCCATTGGAGACCTAAGAATTTCCCATGATATTGATGGGTTGTTTAGCAATAAAAAAAAAAAAAAAAAGATATTGATGGGTCATATGAACTCATATGTTGTATTTTCTTTACTTTGGTAAGTAATGAGTCAATTGAGTTATGAATTTGGATAATGGTACGTTTTATTATTGTCTAGATATGCTTTACGTTCTATTATTGTCTAAATATACTTTATACCATGTCAAATTTGAATTTAAGTGAATCGGAATAAGGAACCCATCTACAAATCTCTTAAAAGAAAGTTGTGGGTCAATTAACATTTCGACTTTTCTGTATGTGGCGTGTCATTTATTTTGTTTTATTTTTGGCTTCTGTTCAAAAGTCATATCATTGTCCTTCCTTTTTAGGGTTTGTGTTTGTGGTGGGATCAGATGGGTCATGGCCTCATGGGTCATATCATTTCTCTTGTCCTTGTCTGGGCCCTTTTTTGCATTGGTTGTTTTTTTATTGTACTATTTCCGCAACATTTTGTGCACCATTTTTTATTTTTATTTTTTTTTATATATATGGTTATCGATTGATGTGTGTTAACTTTAGAGAGGGAAGCACAGAGAAACAGAGAGAATAATCTGTGTATTGAGTATTCTGAATAATCATGTACAAATAAAAGAATATATATAGGCCTACTCTAGTGTACGGTATAGTAAATACAACGGAAACCCTAGGAAACCCTAGACTAGTACAATAACAAATGGTATATAGTATATACATATTAACATCCCCCCTCAAACTCAAGGTGGTTTGACAGAAGCCATCTTGAGTTTGGAAACAAGATCACGAAAACGACCAGGAGGAAAAGTCTTCGTAAAGATGTCAGCAGTCTGATCAGAAGAGCTAACTGGAAGAAGATGTAGGATGCCAGCAGACAGATGATGACGCACAAGATGACAATCAATCTCAATATGCTTGGTGCGCTCATGGAAAACATCATTATGCGCAATCTGAATAGCACTACGGTTGTCACAATGTATAACAGTCGGTGAAGAATGTGTAACACCCATATCTTCCAACAGCCAACGAAGAGCAAGAAGTTCAGAAGTAGTATCAGCCAGAGCACGATACTCTGCCTCAGTACTAGAGCGAGACACAATATGTTGTTTCTTACTGCGCCAAGAAATAAGAGAGTCTCCCAAAAAGAAACAAAATCCAGTAGTAGAGCGGCGGTCAGTAGGATCCCCGGCCCAATCAGCATCAGAATAAGCACAGAGGTCAAGGGTGGAGTGAGCAGAGAAGTGAAGTCCGTGAAACATAGTACCCTTGATATAGCGAAGAATATGAAGCACTGCAGCATAGTGTGTAGAATGGGGAGCAGATAAGAATTGACTCACCAAATGAACAGCATGAGCAATATCAGGGCGGGTTACAGTGAGATAAACTAAGCTGCCAACAAGCTGACGATAGAGAGTGGCATCACTGAGAGGTGTGCCATCCAAGGGAGTAAGGCGAGCATTCATCTCAAGGGGTGTAGAAACAACTTTAGTGTCAGTCAGGCCAGCACAAGATAACAAGTCAGAGGCATACTTAGCCTGAGAGAGATAATAACCAGTGGAATCAGAAGAGACCTCAAGGCCTAGGAAGTAGCTCAGATGACCAAGATCCTTCATCTCAAATTGTTGGTGGAGAAATAGCTTGAAATCAGAAATGCCAGAGTGATCATCCCCAGTAATGATCATGTCATCAACATATAGTAGAAGAAGAATCATACCCTTATCAGATTGGCGGATAAATAATGCTGTATCATGAGAACTGGATGAGAAGCCAAACTGATGTACAATACTGCTAAACTTGGCAAACCAGGCTCGAGGAGCTTGCTTAAGACCATACAGAGCGCGACGAAGGAGGCAAACTTTGTCAGGACAGTCTGAATAGCCTGGAGGTGCCTGCATATAGACTTCTTCAGTGAGATCACCATTTAAAAAGGCATTCTTAACATCCATCTGAAAAAGAGGCCACTGATGAACTGCAGCAATAGCAAGAAGACTACGAACAGAGGTAATACGAGCAACAGGAGCAAAAGTCTCCTCATAGTCAATCCCATATTCCTGAGCATATCCCTTGGCAACAAGACGAGCCTTATACCGCTCAATAGAGCCATCAGATTTGGTCTTGATCTTGTAGACCCATTTGCAGCCAATGGCAGATTTACCATGAGGCAAATCAACCAAGTCCCAAGTATGAGTCTTCTCCAAAGCCTGAAGTTCCTCTGTCATTGCTTGCTGCCAAAGAGGGTTAGTACAGGCCTCACGATAGGTGTGAGGCTCATGAAGGGAAAGCACAGCTGAAAAACAAGAATAATCACGCAAATGAGCAGGAGGTGCTCTTACCCGGTCAGAACGACGAAGGGGGAGGAGAGGAGGCTGATCAGTGACAGGATCCACAGGCGGTGCAGGTTCTTGGGGCGAAGCCGGAGAGTCAGCAAGAGGAGCAGCAAGAGGGAGGTCAGGAGTCCACAAGGACAGGATCCACAGCTAGTGGAGGTGCTAGAGGAGAAGTCGGAGAATCAGCAGGAGATATAGGAAACAAAGGTAGTGATGGATTAGTAAAGAAGGAAGGGGTGGAACAAGCTGTAAACTTGGACAGGGAATTAAACATGGTATGTTCCCAGAAAACAACATGACGAGAAATGCGAAGACGTTGAGAGATAGGGTCCCAACAACGATAACCTTTGTGTTCAATCCCATACCCAAGAAAACAACATAGACGAGATCGAGGTTCTAATTTGGAATGTTCATGCGGCTGAAGTAAAACAAAACATGCACAACCAAAGACGCGAAGAGAAGAGTAGGAAGCTGGAGTACCATAGAGATGTTCAAAGGGAGTCACATTCTGGAGAGCTGAAGATGGAAGACGGTTGATGGTATAGACAGCTGTGAGAACGGCTTCCCCCCAAAAACGTTCAGGACATGAAGCAGAAATGAGGAAAGCCCTAACAGAGTCAAGAATGTGGCGGTGTTTGCGTTCAGCCCTACCATTTTGCTGAGAGGTTCCTGCACAAGAACGCTGAATAATAGTGCCTTGTGTGTGAATGAAATCAAGAAATTGAGAGTCTCTATATTCCATGGCATTATCAGTGCGAAAGATTTTAATGGTTTTTGAAAACTGGGTGGAGATCATTTGGGCAAAAGTGCGATAGATTTGAGATAATTCAGAGCGATTATGCATAAGGTAAATCCATGTATACCGAGAGAAATCATCAACAAATATGACAAAGTATTTAGATCCACCTACAGTAGCAGTGGGGCTAGGTCCCCAAATATCAGAGTGAATCAAGTCAAAAGAGGCATGAGAAAAAGAGTCACTATTATTAAAAGATAAAGCGGGCTGTTTGGCCAACTGACAAGATACACAATCAACTGAATCATGTTTGACTTGACCCAAAAAACCACTAGAAATTAAAGTGCGAAGTTTTTGAACTGACACATGACCTAAACGTAAATGCCAAAGACTTAAAGGAAAAACAGAAGCAGTAGGAGCAACATGAGACGGAGGGGGTGTCGATGTGGTAGGTAGGTGAAGGGAAGTGAGCTCGAACATCCGTCCCACTCTACGGCCGGTCCCAAGAACCTGATTCGTCCGAGGATCCTGCACACGACAACCAGAAGAACCAAACCACAAGTCAAAACCAAGTTCACATAATTGACTAACAGAGATGAGATTAAGAGTGAGGTTGGGAATAAAATATGTGTCAGATAGAGATAGGGTAGAGGTGGAAACAGAACCAGTATGACTAGCAGCAAGGTGCGAGCCATTAGCAGTTTGAATAAGAGGAGCATGAGTAGTAGGAATAATAGAAGAAAATAGCTGAGAATCAGGAGACATATGATTACAACAGGCAGAATCAAAATACCAAGTATTACCTGAGACAGCAGAGGAAACCTTATCAGAGGAGGACAAAAATTGTTTGACCATGGTAAAGACCATTGGTCCTAACTCACTAACCGGGATAGATGAGAGAGAGGGATCAGAGGGTGAGTCTTCAGCAGCAACAGCGACAGAGTGATTAACAGGCCTTGGAAGAATGCCTGATTGACCTGGCTTGGGAGGCTTGGTAGGGCAATTGTAGACAATATGACCAATCTTGTGACAGTACCGACATTGGATGGTCGGGCATTCAGCCAAAAGATGTCCCTGCTTATGACAGTTCTTGCAATATTTCGGACCATTCCTAGATGAGGAAGAGCTTGAAGGACGTGTAGCAGTAGCAAGGACCGCATCAGGGTGATGGGGTTGAAGAGTGCGAAGACGGGTCTCATGAGAGAGAAGCTGACTCATAGCAAATTCCAGAGTAGGGAGAGGGACCTGCTGAAGCAAAGTAGCACGAACTGGTTCAAACTCAGAAGTCAAGGCCATCAGGAACTGGATAAGATGAAACTGATCTCGTTTGGTAGCTAAGATTGCTGCATCTGCAGGATCCTTGACAATATGGGTAGACTGCTCCATTTGATCCCAAATAGACTGCATACCAGAAAGGAACTCATTGATCGGTTGCCTAGGCGTTTGCTTCATATTGACAAGAAGACCCCAAAGTTGATACTCGTGAGAAAGGCCAGCAGTAGTATAATGACGACTCAGAAGATCCCAAACATCCTTAGCATTTTCATAGCGACCAAATTGCTGATGAATGGAAGGTACAGTAGAGTGGCGAAACCAGGTGATGATTTGGTGATTCTTGCAATCCCAATCTTCAAGACAATCAGCAAATTTCGTGTCTTCTTCATCCTTAGAACGAACAGGAACTTGGATTTCACCTGTGACATAACGCCATAAACGATGGCCTTTGAGGAAGCTGCGCATGTCTTGGGACCACAGAACATAATTGTGCCCATTGAGAATGGTGGTAACAGTCTTGGGAAGTTCATTTTTATCCATTGGAAATACCTGAAAATAACAAATGAGAAAAACAAAAAAATGGGTAAGCCTTTTCTTTTCTTTTCTTTTTTTATTTTTTTTTTTTTTTTTTTTAGGGCTGACGTCAGCAAGAGGTAGGGCTGACGTCAGCAACTCACAGAACACGCGGGTCGCGTGGCGGGGCGCGTGGTCGGGTCGGGGTGCGTGGTCGGGTCGTGGCGCGTGGATCTGAAGAAAAAGAAAGGCCGGAAGCTTCACCGGCGCGTGGCGGCGCGTGGAGCGTTTTCTGGCTTCGAGATTTCTGGTGGAGCTTCGTCTTGACGAGACGAAGCCGTGTATGTCTCTCAAAAGATAAACGGAGCAGCCTAGAGGCGGCGGCGGAGATCAGAACCTGCGGGTTTGCCGGAGACAGATGAGGCGCGTGGCGGCGCGTGGAGAGGCTTCTGGTGATGAAATTTTGCAGGTTTTGGAAATCAAGCTCTGACGATCAGAGTGGTAGGCAGCACAGGATGAACGAAGGTCTCTGGAAGCAGTTGCAGGAGAAGAGAGGCACGGCTGTTTTGTGGAGAAAATTTGGTTTAAGAAAAACCCTAGACTAGTTTTAAGAATCACAATGCCAAAAGATTAATTTGGCTCTGATACCATGTTAACTTTAGAGAGGGAAGCACAGAGAAACAGAGAGAATAATCTGTGTATTGAGTATTCTGAATAATCATGTACAAATAAAAGAATATATATAGGCCTAGTCTAGTGTACGGTATAGTAAATACAACGGAAACCCTAGGAAACCCTAGACTAGTACAATAACAAATGGTATATAGTATATACATATTAACAATGTGAAATGATTTTTTTTTTTTTTTTGATAATTGAATAATATCATTAACAACTAAGAAAAAAACATTACATCCTTCCAACAGGCCTCTTTCACCACCTGAGGAATAAGTTCATTATTACATACTACTAGATTGGATTGGGAGGCAAATTTAGCCAACATGTGCGCAACAGTATTGCCATCCCGCTTAATCCAACCAAATTTACAACTAGAGAAGGAACTAGCTAGAACTAAAGCATCACTAATTATTGCAGCAATGGTCCAGCTAACATCATTAGCATTTTTCAATAAAGCTTCAACTACTAATTTTGCATCTCCCTCCACAATAATTTGCTGCATACCTGAATTCTTAGCCAACTGTAGTGCCCACAAGAAAGCAGAGGCCTCAGCAAATAATGCATCTCCAGCCATATGTTCCTTGGCCCAAGCTTTAACTATATTTCCATGTTCATTTCGAGCAACCACTGCCAGAGTCGTTCTTGAATTTGCTACAGCTGCATCTACATTAATCTTAACAAAACCTGGTGGGGGAGGGGTCCAATGTGTTTGATAATTGCTCTGCATCATAGACTCTGATGTCTCACCAATTCTTTTGAATTCGAGGACTTTTTTCTCTAGACTCTTGATTGTGGCTATTAGATTTATTTTTCCTTCACCATGAACCACTTTATTACGTAGATTCCATATTGCTTCTAATGTGTGGGCAAATTGAAGTGAGCTTAGTTCCTTCATCTCTTTGTCATTAGAAGAGTTAGGTGGTTCCAGCACCAACTTTACAATATCAGTACAGTTTGCAGCTGGTAAAGTGTCAACTCTGATGCTCCAACAGCTACCAAACCATATTGCTTTTGCTATTGAGCACTCAAGGAAAAGGTGAATGATTGTTTCCTTGGCCTCATTACACAGTGGGCAAGCAGTATCAGAAACACCTAACCTTTGGTCCAAGTTGTCTTTTGTGGGGAGGACATTTGAGGCTATTCTCCATAACAACATTTTCACTCTGTCATGCACCTTTAGTTTCCACAAATTCTTCCAGAGAGGATCTTGAGGTTGGCTGGAGCTATTTTCTTGACACATTTTATAAGCTGACTTGGCAGAGAATTGTCCCTTAGGATCCTTTATCCACACAAGTTTATCTGGTCTTGAGAAAAAAGGCAAACGGATTTTCTGAATTGCAGCCACAGTTTCCATATCAAACAAATCCAACAGCAGTTCCAATCTCCATTCACGAGTACTAGAGTTGATGAGTGTACTTACCGACATTGGATCTTTAGGATTTAAAGGGTCCCTTGGTCTTGGTTTGAAGCCTTCAATCCATGGAATCCAGGGGTCCATCCAGACATTAATAGCACATCCATCTCCAACTAGAAAACAAGCACCTTTCTTGATTACCTTCTTTGATTTCTCTATGGCTCTCCAAATTGGTGAAGCTCCCTTAATTGGGTTTCTCCTCATCCAATCAGCTCTTACTTTATATTTACTCCGCAACATTGCCATACACAAGCTTTCTCTCTTAGATGCAACCATCCACGCCAGTTTTGCAATAAGGGCAGTATTGAAATCCTTAGATTTCCTGAAGCCTAACCCTCCTTCTCCTTTTGGGAGACACAAGTACTCCCAAGATCTCCAAGCTAGGTACTTACCATTTGACGTCTTTGGGTTCCACCAGAATCTCCTTGCTGAAGCATCTAATTTATTGCAAATGGTATTTGGAATCTCAAAGGTGGACATGGCATAGGTTGGGATAGATTGAGCTACTGCTTTAATTAATGTACATCGTCCTGCCCATGACAAGCACTTACTCCTCCAACCAATTAGTTTTGCTTCAACCTTGTCCTGCAAAAATTTGAAATCTTTAGTATTACTATGTGAAAAAAATAATGGTGCACCCAAGTACCTTGTGTCTTTTGACAAACACTTCATTTGCATGAGGTGTTTCATCCTTCTACATGTGCTTTGTTGTGTGGATTTGGAGAAGACCAATCCAGATTTTTGCCGGTTGATTTGTTGCCCAGACCATGTGCAATATTTTTCTAGACAATCATTTAATACCATAGCCTCCCTGCTTGTTGCCTTGGTAAAAAGCATTATATCATCTGCATACATTGTATGAGTGATGGCAGGACCCCCAATATTTGTTTTTACTCCACTAAGCTTACCATCAAGATGTTCTCTCTCCAACAATCTCGAAAGAACTTCCTGGTTAAGGATGAAAAGGTAAGGGGACAGAGGATCTCCTTGCCTCAACCCTCTACTTGGCTTGAAGTGGCCTGTAATCCCCCCATTAATAAGTAACTCAAATGACACAGATGAAACACACTCTATAACCCAGCCAACAAATTTCTCATCAAAGCCAAACTTTAGCAGCACCACTTTCAGGAACCTCCAGTTAACTCGATCGTAAGCTTTTTGTAAGTCTAATTTAGTTGCCATCATGCCCCTTTTTAACTTTCTTTTCTTAAAGCTGTGCAAAATTTCATGGACAATCACTTGATTTTCAGCTATCCAACGTCCTGGTATGAATGCAGACTGGGTTGGGGAAATAATTTTGTGAAGCAAAGGACGGAGCTTAGAAACAATTAGTTTAGTAATGGTTTTGTATACAACATTACATAAACTAATTGGTCTAAAATGATTGAAGGAAGTCGGATTTTTTACCTTAGGAATGAGAACAATCAGTGACTTGTTAATCTCTTTATGCATTTTCCCTGTTTCAAAGAAACTGGTGACTGCTCTAATGAAAGAATTTCCAACTGTCTTCCAGTATGTCTTATAGAATATGACAGGGAGTCCGTCCGGGCCAGGTGCCTTTTGTGATGCCATCTCAAATAAAGCTCTTTTTATCTCAAGAGGAGTGGGGGTTGTGCACAGCTCTGTGTTTTCCTCAATGGAGATGCTTGGCTGTATTAAATTTTCTAAATCTGCTGGGAAGTCAACTTCCTCTTCCGTGAAGACTTGTTTGAAATTTTCCAAGAAGAACTCATTAATTTCTTTCTTTTCTGTGATCCATGAACCCGAGTGATTTCTGACAGCATCAATGGAGTTTCTTCTTCTCCTAATAATCGTTGATAAATGAAAGAACTTGGAATTTCTATCTCCCTCTTTGAGCCATATTTCTCTTGATTTTTGTTTCCACACCATCTCATCTCTCAATAGCCATTCTTGGAGCTCGGCTTGCAAGTTGGCCTCAATTCGGAGATTATCTTCCGTACTTTCTCTTTTCTGAACTTCTATAATTTGGTTACTAATAGCATTTATCCTTGACCGACAGAACCCAAACTCTTCTTTGTTCCATCTTTTAAGAGCCAATTTTGTTGCTTGCTGCTTTCTGCAGAGTTTAAAGCACTCCGAACCCCTCACCTCTTCACTCCATGCTTTATCAACAACCTCAAAACTTTTGAAATCCCTTGTCCAAGCAGCTTCAAATCTAAAAGGTCTAGGGGTAAAGCTTTCAGATGGATTAGTATCAAGTAAAACAGGGCAGTGATCTGACTTAATGGCTCCCAAATGATATATGGCAGCTTTAGGGAATTTTAATCTCCAATTGATATTCGATAATCCTCTGTCAAGTCTTTCACGGATACTATTCTTTCCCCATCGCTTATTTGTCCATGTGAATTTGTTTCCAGCGAATCCCAAATCAACAATACCCAAATCGAAAATTAGATCTTTCATAAAGTTAGGTGCTGAAGCACTGCCAGGTTTGCCTCCTTCTTTTTCTTCCTCTTCTACAATCATGTTAAAGTCTCCAATGCACACCCATGAGCCTTCAATTGACTCAAGAACTGCCCCTAAATTTTCCCATGTTTCCCGCTTCCTAACTGAATGTGGGGGGCCATAGAAACCCACCAGATGCCAATCACTCATGCCCTCCAATATTTTGACAGCTATAAGGTGCGAATTAAACTCCATAATTTTAAGCTCAATTGTATTAGACCATAACATACAAATGCCTCCTGATTTCCCTCTAGCACTAACAGTGAATTTTCCAGAGTACCCAATTGCTCTCTTCACCTCCTCCATACGATCTTCCCCTGCTTTCGTTTCACAAAGGAAAATAATCTCTGGGTGATACACCTTTATTAGTGCCTTAAGGGCTCTCACTGTCGAGGCATTGCAGATACCTCGACAGTTCCAACCAAGGGTTCTCATGATCCACCAACAACCACCTCACAATACAACACAATTTTTCCAAACAACAAAATAATCACAACAGATATATTCCAAGAACTCCAACAAACTCAACAACAAAGAGCTTGGATGAACAAAACAAAGAGCAGAGACTCACCCACAGAAACACCTGCAGTGCAGAAACTTGAGAGTCTCCAACGAAGATCACGGCTTATACACCCACGGTAATCTGAAGCCAGACCCACAACGGTAGAAAATGAACTTCCACTCACAGCTTCAGCCACGACTTCAGAGGCAGATCTCGAAGATTAGAGGACCCAAGTCGTTTAGATGCAAAACCCACGAACGGCGGAGTCTGAAAACGCAAGGGGGAAACGATCCACTTAGAAGAGACAAAAACCACAATGATGTGGACGAAACCCACGAAGGGTGGAGAAAAGACCCACGAAGGGCGGCAATGGAACCCACGAAGGGCAAGGAGAAGCCCCAGGCGCACGATAGCAATAGGAACTAAACGTGCGCCGAGACAGAAAGTACACCACAAGGGTGAGGATTTACTGATTGATGTGAAATGATGAACAATGATGCTTATGAACATTAGATCAATATCACAGGCAATATCAAACGAATTGCAAGTTAGATATTAAGCTTCATATGGTTAGTGCCTGATTTTGGCCTGTTGGGTTTATTGTCAAGTCTTTTACATATTGGTTGGGTTTATAATTGGTTTTATTTTGCATAAAAAGTAATTATTTTAGTCAAATATTATTCAAATATTCAATTCATAATTTATTTATTTTTAACACAGATTTCAGAATAATGGCCAAATAACCTTAATAATATAATTAAATCATTTTTAATAATTTTCCCATGAACAGCTTTCCGTGGAGGGGGGGGGGAGGGGCGGCATGTAGGCTTTGGCTTTTACTGAGTCGGTTTTTTTTTTAAACATTTGTTAACAATTAAGAGCATTCTTAACCGACCATATAAATTCCCATTTTATGTAAAATACATAGTACTGTTCACTAAATTGGTGTAAAACATCCTCAGAACCGGTCTTCTAAACTTACCATTCTTTTTACACATTGGTACAGTAACGTGTATTTTTACATGTTACTGTAAACATATGTAAACTTAAAAAATCAATTTTTTATTTCTTCTTCTCTCTCCTTTCTCAACTCTTCTCTCTGTGTGCAGCTCGTCCTTCTCTCTTACTCGATCGACCGTGGCTGGTTTCTCTCCCCTTTCTCGGCTGTGGTTGCAGACAAAATGAGTTGTGGTGGGTTTGGGTTTGCCGGCGTGGGTGTGGGGGTTATGGGTGGTTGTCGTGGTTGAGGAGGCGTGAGTGGGTTTTGGGTGGTTGCCGTGAGTGGGTTTTGGGTTTTGGCCTGGGGGAGCCGATCTGGGTTTTGAGAAAAGGGTAGCGTTGCCGCTCGGCTTCCTTGTCGCCGTCGGAGTTGAAGAAGGTCACGGTGGATCTACTTCGACCTTGGTTTTGTGATGGTAATTGCCATGATCTTGACCGGATCTGAAGAACCTGCATGGTCTAGAGAGAACATTGTTAGTCCGCTTCGAATCTATTTGGTGACCCGATCTGATAAGAAAAACAGAGCCTGTGATTTATCCAATGGAGACGATGAACAAGCAGAGGAGGGAGATGGGTTATGGAGAATCTCTGCTAAATCCAAGATCCGGTTAGAAAAATGGTTTTGATAAAAAAAAGTTTTTGTAAAAAAATTATAATATTATTTTAATAAGATATTTGGTAAAATAAAAAATAGAATGTGGGATGTTTTGTAAAAGTAAATAATTAAAATAGAAAAATAGCTTTTTGAAGATGTAAAATAAAGAACAGATGTAAAATAAGTTGAGAATGCTCTAATGTATTATAAATTTATTTATTATATGACCATTGAACAATTAAACATTGATCAACTCTAGTTTTTAGGCATTTGAAAAATAAAAAAAATGCATAGTGATTTGTGATTATGAATTGTGAAATATATGTGATACTGAGTCTGTGATGTATTTGTGCGATTATTTGAATGAGTCTAGTTATGTATCATGTGATTTGTTTGAAAAACAATTTCACATGTGATGTGGCCAATGGCCATGTAACTAGTGGGTATAAATTTTGTAGGACCGTGGGATTTTTTTTTTTCTTTCTTTTTTTGTTATTAAAACTAATGATTTTTTTTTAACAGGTATAATTTTTTTATATAATTCAAGCTAAAATTATAAAGTAATCTTGCATAATTTTTTTTTTTGAATTTTATATTTAATAATAAGTAGAAGATCAAAATTTTGACTGGCTTAAACAACCAAACCTCAAAACCAGAGCAGCAAGAAACATGTACACTATTGTACATTATTATTGTATATTGCTAGTTCTTATCCTTTTTTCCTTACCTTTTTCTTGTACCAGACGTAAATGCATTTACTTTTCTCTGTTTTGGTCCCTCGTGTTTCTTCTTTCACGCTAGACATTCAGCCCTCTTTGGCATTTGCGTAGTAATAATTCAAAAGATTCGTTCCACATCCAGCCAGAACTTTCAAAAAGCAAAACCAAAATAATTGTACGAAATGTTCAGTCTGATAGGAATGCTCTAACACTTTTGACTATTGTTGTCTCCACACGGACAAGAAAGAAAAAATAAAAAAACATTATTGTTTTCTTCAAATCACCATCTGTATCGTACTTTGTCATTTGGGAATCCATTGATTGCTTGCTATTGTCTCCTCATCATTCTCCACCCTCATTATCTATTCTCATTTTACCATCCATTTCTTGTGTGCGACTATCTTTGTAGAAGACTTTGGTTTGGGAAGGGGAGGTAGAGGTGACTAGAAAGGGAAAAAGGAGAAAGAGAAAAAAGATAAAGAAAAAAAGAAAAGAAAAAATAAATGTTTTTTTTTTTTTTACAAAAATAAAAAAGAAAAAGAAGTAAAAAATTAATATTTTCTTAACATATATGATCAAAACGAAATAATTTTAAATATTAAAATGATGTTGCTTTTAACTTAGATGATACTTAACAATCATATCATTAATAAACATGGATGGAAGAGTGAGATTCAAAACACTATCAAACATTAGGGATTAAAATCCAAAATTTAAAAAATATAAAGAGTAAAATCAAAATCACCAAAAACGTGCAATTTACAATTTAATCTTTAAAAACAATTATAAAAGCTAATTGCCAAAAATTTTAAGACGGGTCTGACCCCTTGACACTCAACCCTAGCTAATTATTGGTGCTTGAGTTATCATTTAAAAAAAGGTTATTGATTGCATAAAATTTTAAAATAAATTATTATTTTTATGAAGAAAAAAAAGACTTTCGAGTGACAATAAAAAATAATCTCATTCAACAAAAATCAAATGCTATTAAAAAAAAGGAAAATTTAGCTTTGCCTTTATTGATGAGCAAGTGAGTCTAGTCTGATAAGCTTACAAACATTGGAATAAATATAGTTTATCTTACTTTTTGAGATCTATTTTATATTTTACCAACTGCATTATACCAGGTGTAAAATTGTGTTTGATTTCTTTCAATTTTAAATCTTAATTATTTTATAAGGAATTAAAAAGATACATGATAAGTTGTAACTGATGTAGTATAAAGTAAAACACAAAAAATGTGATAACGGATTTATAGTCCAAAAATTGAGGTATTTCTTCTTACAAAACTTGGTAGGAGTTTACCCTTTTGGCGAATCGGGCTATGTGCTACCTCGTTGTCAGTTTGTTTGACATGTTGCCACATTTACATTTCCTAAGACTTGTGGGCTGTGGCATATGCTTTCGTATCCTCTATGAGATGTCCGATGGATGATAGGTCCGTCTGGATCCTCCTTTTGGAGTGCTTCAATAATCCTACTCCCAAAAGACTATATTCAATAAGAATTTATTAGGCCATCATGCATTAGATTATAATTCAACATCTATTTAAACTTTTATAGTAATCTTATCAAACGGGCTTAATCAACTTCCCAATGCTCAAAAAAGAATAGTAGTGTACTCTATAATTCTGCCTCTCACTATCCAATATGTTGAAGAAAGGCAAAGGAAAAGAAGGCAAAAAGACATAAAACAAGTTGCAAGCTCTGGTAGCTATTGTCCTAATCTCATAGTCCCATCACCATGTCGCATTTGCCTACTAATAATTCAAAAGATTCATCACACATTGTGCAGCCAAAATTTTCAAAGAGCAAAAGAAAAATAATTAATTTTATCAAAAAAATAAAAGAGAGAGAGAACAATAATTAATTGAAAGCAGTCGATCGTTCATTGGTCACCCATATTTTGAATAGATAATGTCATGGGACAAAACTTCATGCTTAAATTGGGAGTACATTTGTTCACACATATAATATGAATCTCACTGATAATATATTTTTAAGTTATATATGCAATTATGCACACCATATTTTTCCATATGTTCTTTGGCATGATATACGTGTAAAATTTAAGTCAAATTAATGTATTAATTTGTCAATATATTATTAGGTGAAAATAATCTTGGAGTGACATGTTATATATTCAATCATAATTCATTAGGCCATAATTTATTATAGTATAATGCAAAATCTATTTATAGTAATCTTATCAAACACAGGCTTAATCAAGTTCCAAGTGTTCCGAAAAGAAAAATTGTGTAAAATTTAATAATTCACTAATTGGTAACTATTGAAGAAAGGCTTAATTAACTCAATAAGTCTGTCTCCCACGATCCAATGTGTGGAAGAAAGGTCAAGGAAAAGAAGACAAAAAGAAAAAAAAAGTTACATGCTACTTTTTTTTTTATTAAAGTTACAAGCTACTTATCAAAGGTAGCTACTGTCCCAATCCCATAGTCCCATCACCATGTGGTATTTGCCTATTAATTATTCAAAAGATTCATCACACATTGTGCAGCCAGAATTTTCAAAGCGAAAGGATCCTCTTATTGAAAACCTTCAATTTCCTCAAATTTTTTATTAAAATTGTGACACATGGTATTTATTTGGTCTTATATTGTTTCAATGAGTATTTTAAGATCATTAGATTTTTTTAAATGCCATATGTCTTTTATCTAGATAAAAATGAGAGGATATTGGAGGATTCAATGGGAAGGGATCAAAGAACAATAATTGTTAAGTGAACGATCCTTCATTGGTCACCCATATTTTGAATAGAAAAGGTCATGGGACAAGACTTCCATGCTTAAATTGGAAGTACATTTGTTCACAAGTATACTTCTCACGGATATAGTTGTATATGTTTAGTTATATATGTGATTATGCACGTCATATGTTTTCTGACATGATATACATGTACAATTTAAGTCAAATGTATTAAACTATTAATATGTCAATATAGTCTTACGTGAAAATAATCTTCGAGTGACATGTTCAATGCCAATGAGAAAAAAGTTAGCATTGTGGAACTAATAATGCTAGTGTAACCCGAACAAAGTGCGGGATAATTTTTATTATTAATCATGCTCAAAAATTTAATTTATATGTGAAGTAGGTAAAATATAGCATAAAATGGTAGTAGTAGGATAAACTATTTTGTTTGAGAGCTCCATAAAACAACTAAACATAGTTGAGAGTAATTGTAAAACAATGTATTAAGAATAACAATGTTTTCTAAAAAGGTTTGTAATAAGTTCTTTTTTTTTCATCTTTAATGCTTTTCCTTTTTTGTTGCACTTCCAAGCTTTTTCTTATTTGATGCATTTTGTTGAGTAGCTTTGGAACCTTTTTGAACCATTTGTATTGGCATATCTTTTACATTTATGGGAAATCTTACTGGAGAATATCCATCCACATTATTGTTTTCTTCAAATCACCATCTGTATCGTACTTTGTCATTTGGGAATCCATTGATTGCTTGCTATTGTCTCCTCATCATTCTCCACCCTCATTATCTATTCTCATTTTACCATCCATTTCTTGTGTGCGACTATCTTTGTAGAAGACTTTGGTTTGGGGAGGGGAGGTAGAGGTGACTGGAAAGGGAAAAAGGAGAAAGAGAAAAAAGATAAATAAAAAAAGAAAAGAAAAAATAAATGTTTTTTTTATTTTTTACAAAAATAAAAAAGAAAAAGAAGTAAAAAATTATTATTTTCTTGACATATATGATCAAAACGAAAGTAATTTTAAATATTAAAATGATGTTGCTTTTAACTTAGATGATACTTAACAATCATATCATTAATAAACATGGATGGAAGAGTGAGATTCAAAACACTATCAAACATTAGGGATTAAAATCCAAAATTTAAAAAATATAAAGAGTAAAATCAAAATCACCAAAAACGTGCAATTTACAATTTAATCTTTAAAAACAATTATAAAAGCTAATTGCCAAAAATTTTAAGACGGGTCTGACCCCTTGACACTCAACCCTAGCTAATTATTGGTGCTTGAGTTATCATTTAAAAAAAGGTTATTGATTGCATAAAATTTTAAAATAAATTATTATTTTTATGAAGAAAAAAAAGACTTTCGAGTGACAATAAAAAATAATCTCATTCAACAAAAATCAAATGCTATTAAAAAAAAGGAAAATTTAGCTTTGCCTTTATTGATGAGCAAGTGAGTCTAGTCTGATAAGCTTACAAACATTGGAATAAATATAGTTTATCTTACTTTTTGAGATCTATTTTATATTTTACCAACTGCATTATACCAGGTGTAAAATTGTGTTTGATTTCTTTCAATTTT
>OU015761.1:18133329-18194578 GCA_907173295.1 Fagus sylvatica
ATAAACCCCCAAAAACCCATGAAGAAAAATGTCATAGGTGTGGTATGGAAGGGCATTAGTCATGTATTTGTTGTACGACTAAACATATGGTAGATCTGTACCAAGCCTTCATAAAAAGGAAATGAAATGGAATCAAACTCAGAAATCCGAGAATTAATCAAACATAGTTACCAGAAACTGTCATGGCCAAAGAATCTGATCCAGAGTGGGGAAAAAAGACTAGTCTTGCACCAATAGAAAAAGAGCAGTCTTGAACATCTCAAAATCAGATTTAAGGTGTTTACCTTAGATATGGAATAAATTTTCGATAAACAACTTTCTCTAATATTTTTACACAATCTCCTGTTTAAACGTCTTGATACATTTCCTTAACACTTTATAATATTTTCACTTTAGGTTCCTCACTCCTCTGTAGAACGTTCTCTATTGACACTTCATAATATTTTCACAATATCATAATTTTATAACACATTGGCAAGAATTAATCACGAACATAGATAGTTCCTTTTTCTTTCAGATCAGAAATGATCAACATATTTAATACAAAATTATATTGCAAATTTTAAACCAGTCCATCCAACCATCTCAAATTCTAGAAAGATTATTGATGTTCCTAATCCTTATACAGATGTAACAAGGGGATCTTCTCTAAGTGGATATTCATTTAGTCAAGAGAGAGTCTACAATCAGATACAACATCTGTATAACCAACAAAATATTTAAAGTACACTAAGAAAAATAGTTTAATCAAAACATAAATTGCTTAAATGAACTAATTGAGCTGTATGTGTAATAGAGATGTTAATGAACTAAATAAGGAAAGGCATACTATACAATGTCATATTACATACATATATTCACTAACTGATCATAACAACATTAGGAGAGCATGATTCCGGAGCAATTGAACAACTAGCAAGCTTTCTTGACTACCAGAACAAGGGTTTTCAACCAACATATTTCGGGTATATCCACACTGTGCCAAAGATTTAAGAGAGAGAAAGTGAAAATTAAATGTGGACATTACTCTCTTCTAGGATTGGACAGAAGAAATGTTAAAACAGTCACAACATAACAGGATATTTCAAATATATAGGAATTAAATAGGTGTCAGTAATGTAGGACAAATTTCGAGAAGTCTGTGAATGTGTTTTGTGATGAGATTTAAGGTTGAAGGAAAGAGAAGTTCAATAGGCTGTTCTTTACCTGCAAACAGTCACCTGTGAACAGTATCTATGTGTGGTAAATAAGAAAGTGAAGAGAGAGAGCATATAGGGCCAATGTACCTCAAAAGTCAAAACTCAAATCACTCAATTTTTCATTAATCAATGTTTGAATTCTCTATTTTTTATTTTTATTTTTATAGATAAATAAGACGTTTTATTATATATTGAAGGAAATCAGCCTCCCCCGTGTACTAGGGATGCCACAAGATTTATCAAAAGTTACATAAATTTAGAAATTCCTCCAGGGAAGAAAATGAGTGACCACTTAATGTAGCCATCCAGTCATACATAGAACATAATAAAAACAATTTTAGCTCCAAAACCTGTCTGGTTTCTTTCCCACAAAATAGTCCACATAGCACACGAGGGAATGGTTCCCCATAGATCAGCAAAGCGATGTCTACCATAACCCCTTTCCAACAAGCCAGCAAATCCACTACCCTCATGGGCATAAGCCACACATGGATAAAACACCAAAGACCATAGATCGTGAGCATAAGCACAATGAAGAAGCAAATGGTCTGTAGTTTTCCCACTGTTCTTGCACATACAACACCACTCGACAATAAAATATGATGATTCCAAAGATTATCCATAGTATGAATTTTTCAAAGTCTGAATGCTTTGATTACAGTGAAGCATATTTAAATAGATTCATTGACTCTTACTTAATCTACTAGGACTAGAACTCCTAGATTGACTAGTAAACTAAAGACCTAATAAAAATCCAAACTAAAACTAACTTGAACTCAAAGAAAATACACTGAAAACCCTAAGAATTTTTTAAGCTTAACTTAATGACTAAAATATCCTTCATTCATAGTAATTACAAAAATGATGAATCTGCCTCGATTAAAAAAAGAAAAAAAAAAGAATCTCATAAAATAAATAATCAAATATAACACTATTTTAACCCTTGACTCCTAACAACATACCATCAGAACCATATTACTCTTGCTTCAATTGGACATGGCATATGGACCCCATGAAACAAATCTTAAAATCAATGAAATTGCAAAAGTAGCTCACACAAAAGCAACAATTCAATATTGCATGGTTTAATCACTCATCAGTGAGAATTGTAAGTAATTTACACAGTACACCAATAAATCAAGTTGGCTCATCTAATCACTGGAATAGGTCAGAAAATTGCAGCCCTTCAAGGCAGCAAAACCCCCAAGGACAACTATCTTCCAATCACAAACAATAACAGAATTCTAAAAGACCACTGTTTTTTCTTCTTTCTTCAAAATTCGCCTAAAAGATTATTCATATTTACAAACCTGTCTAGAAAATAAATGCTACAAGTTTTACAAAAACTACACATCAAAAGGATAACATGATGGGCCAATGAGCTCTAACTCAAGTGGCATTTCCTCTCCCCATAAGAATGGGATAGGGGGTGAGGTGGAAGATTCAAGAATCAAGACCCACAAGGTGCATGTGTAACTTACCAATAAAAAATAACATAATGGAAAAACATACACACACACGCACATGGAGTGATGATAGGTAGAGTCAATATTCAGAAAACTTACCAGGAATCTGATCTAAGAAACCAAGGCTCTGACATACTTCTAGAGCCTGTTTATACTCTGCAACAACTTCAAAAAGCTTTAAAATCTCATCTCCATTAAATGAAGATGACAATTCATAAGTAGCTAGAAGCTGCAGAAAAGCCAAAACCTCTAGAGAATTCGTAGTACTGGCTGTTAATTTCACTTTCCACTCAACTGCCAGCTTAATTGCTTCTTCTTTTTTATTTTTTTGATAGGTAATAAAAGTTTTATTGCATCAAAAAAGAGAAATGTCCTAGAACACAGGAAGTGTGCTAAGAGCAAAACTCGAAAGAATTACAAAATACAATAATCCAGAAAATCAAAAATAGATGAAAAAGAATGCAATCCTGCTGCATTAGACCATTCCATCAATGTGTGAATAAGAAACCATTTAAGTTCCAGCAGATTTCTTTCTTTTCCCTCAAACGATCTTGAATTCCTCTCCCACCAAATGCACCAAAACACACCATGAGGAATCAAGTTCCACAACTCCTTAGTCTTTGACCTTCCTCTGCCAGCCCACCAACAAGCTAACAAATCTCTAACATCTCTTGGCATAACCCACTGAAGACCAAATAGACTAAGAATAAAGTTCCAAAGATCCCAAGCAACAGAACAATGTAACAAAAGATGAGAAGAGGATTCCCCACTATTCTTACACATACAACACCAATCCATAATAATCACCCTCCGTCTTCTAAGGTTATCCGTGGTCAGAATACGATCTAAGGCAGCAGTCCATACAAAGAATGCCACACAAGTAGGAACTTTTGGTTTCCAAATGTTCTTCCAAGGACCTACTGCTGCAGTTTGAGGTAACATAGCATTGTAGAAAGATTTTACTTGAAAACCCTTTTCTTGAGAACCACACCAGCACATCTTATCCAGTCCATATCCTTTCACTGAGTTGCTTCTTCTTTAATTTGTGGATGTATCTGAGGTGAGACTCTCTTAAGATGCTCTAGCATTAAAATGTAATTCTTCATGACACCTGCTTCAAAACCCGTGTCTCCCTTCTCCCAAATATGAGGAAAAGACCCTTGCATCACATTCAAGACCAGCTTTGCTGGATTTAATGACATTTGAAGAGAAGATAATATTTCGTTGCCCATCACATCAGGCCCGTTCAGTTGCTCATTCAGGAACTGCAAACTCCCATATGTGGTGGCACTTAATTGAAGTTTTGAAGAAGAAGAAGAAGAAGAATGAGTTACATTTTTGGCTGGTAGATCTTCAGACAGCTCCATTTTAACTTGGGAATGAAGGGTGCTGGCCACTGGACAGGTGTAATGAAGGGTAATCAGTGGGCAATTTATAAGAATTTTCTGTATTAAATGTAAAGCATACTTATGTCATTAATTTTTCTTTCAAGCAAAGCAAATCAGAAACTCAAGGTGGAATTTATATTTGGGATTGCCAAATTCTTCAAAGACCAAATTCTAGCCTTGGATTCACTAGAGATCATGTTGGCACAATGGAACAGCATATCGGGATTATTTACATACAATCGTTATCACAACTATACCATAATTTACCACCAGGTGTGTTAGACATTAATGAGGGGGAGGAAAAGGAAAAGGTTATGTGTTATTCAATAAGCCTCCCAGGAATATAAGTGATGAATGAATAAACTTGTTAATGAGGGGGAGGAAAAGGAAAAGTTACAAAGTGAAGAAGATATAAAAGTGTGCAACAAAGTCAGCAAGGGAATTCAATAAGCAATCAAATAATAAGCCAAAAAAAACCCAAGTTTAGAGGTTGAGGCTCCAAATCATCAAATATCGCGCCAAAAGTCCACAACAAACATAACGGCACCAAGTTCCAAATGAATGAATAAACTTGTCCATAATATAGGGAACACCCAACAAACCCCAAAATCAGCACATGACCACAAATCCGAGGCCAAACAACAATGAATGAAGAGATGGTCCCCTCTTGAAATGGTAACGCCTAACAAGACAGAGAAAGTACCAAACCCATAAGGAAGGATCATCAACATTTCTAAGCTTTTCAGTGAGGTCTAAAGAGCACCAATATGATCAAAATTGGTTTAATTGTATAAAATAAAATAAGAAAGATGTATAAGTCTCTGAGTTCACAGAACATGAGAAAAATCACAATTACTAATTCAACTATCCACAAATAGATTAAAAGAATATGACAAAGTTATTAAGATCACCTATTTTGGCCTTGAAATTTAGGCATATTGTCAGAAATCTAATTGGGTGTTTGTGTGAGAGAGAGAGAGAGAGAGAGAGAGAGTAATTACCAGGTGCTTTATCTATGATCCCAAGGGTTCGACATAATTCAGGTGCCTGTCTATGCTGATCAATAGTGGCAAGAAGACCACGGAGTTCATCTTCATTAAAGCCCGAGCCCAATCCATATGATGCCAAAAGCTGCAGAAAACCCAACACCTCCAAACAATTATCATCAGCCACTTTCATCTTTGCCTTCCATTCAACTGCCAATTTCATTGCTTCTTCTCTCACTTGAGGCTCAACCACTGGTGAGGTTTTCATTAACTGCTCTAACAAAAGAATACAACTCCTCCTGATAATATTCACATCAAATACCGTATCTTCTTCCCTTGAATGTGGAGGGTAAAAACCATGCATAGCATCTAGCACCAACATCGAAGGGTCAGATGATGTTTGGAGAATGGTAGAGACTTCAGCACGCACAATCTCATGCCTTTGCAAATGCTTATTCAAGAGCAACTGCAAGCTTCGTCCACCCATGGTGACGCAGGGTCTCAAAGATGCAGGGTAAGGAGCAACAATAGCATTATTGGCAGGCGTACTTTCAGGTTGTTCTATCTTCACTTGAGCAGGAAGGGTATTATTCTTCCCCTTCTCTTCCATAGCTACTTTCAATGATATTTGGATTGAATCAACCTGTTTCTCTTTCAAATCAAGCTCCTTGAGTCGTTCTTTGACTTGCCTTTCTCTCATTTCAAGATTATGTGAACGTTCTTCTATCGATTTCCTGAGCGAGTCAAGATGCTTCCCTTCTAATTCAAGTTCTTTGAGCCTTTCATTCGCTGTTTCTTGGACAAATTTCAGTTGCTTCTCTTTTGATTCAAGAGCATCAGTACACTCTTTGATGGACTCTTCTACCAAATCAAGCTCCTTCTCCTTTGATTTCTGTTCCTTAGAGCATCCCACAATTGCTTTTTGGATTGAACAAAGCTCTTCTGCTTTCAACTCGAGTTCCTTATCACACACTTTAATCAAATTTTGAGTCGAATTTAGTTGAATTCCTTTCGATCCAAGTTCCTCTTTGTGTTCTTCAATAGATCTACAGATTCCATTATATTCTCTCTCTTTCAACTCAACATCTTCACAATATTTTTTATACAATCTCTCGATTGAATCAAGTTGCTTCCCCTTGGACTCAGCTTCTTTCAATTTCTTCTCTATCAAATCCAATACCTTCTTCTTTGACTTAATTTCTTCCGACTTCTCTTTAATACAACCATCAATAGACTCGACTTCCTTCTCTTTCACTTTCAGCTCCATTGTTCACTCATTGATTAACCTCCCCATTTCATCATATTGCTTTTCTTTCACTTCAAGCTCTTCAAGTTGCTTCCACTTGGGCTCAGCATCTTTCAATTTCTTCTCTATCGCATTGAATATTTTCTTTTTTGACTTAATTTCTTGTGACCTCTCTTTAATACATTCATCAATAGACTCAACTTCCTTCTCTTTCACTTTCAGCTCCATTGTCCGCTCATTGATTAACCTCCCTATTTTATCATATTGCTTTTCTTTCACTTCAAGCTCTTCACTATTTTCTTCAATCAAAACCTTAATAGACTCCACATGTTGCTCCTTCAACTTAAGCTCCATTGTTCTCTCCTCAATCAACTTTTGAACCCCACATAGCTCCTTCTTTTTCAACACAAACACTTCAACACAATCGTCTAGTCTCTTTTTCGCCAACTCCACTTCCTTCCCTTTTACCATGACTTCATCACGATATTTAACTACCCAATTCTTCACCATCTCCAACTGCACCTCTTTCGATCTCAATTCGTCACAACACTCCTTTAACGAACTCTCCACCGAACCCAGTTCTTGTTTTTTCGACTCAAGCTGCTCCATTGATTTGTGCATGAAAACCATTTGCTCCTTATCCAACCGAATCTTCTCTAAAACCAAACCCACTTCAGTTTCCTTTTCACCAAGCTCTCTTTTCACTAAACCCAACTGTTCCTCCTTCAAAACCATCTCTTTTTCGTGCACCTCGAGTTCTTTGAACCGGGTTTCAATAGACTTCCTTGTGGAATCCAAGTGTTCCTCCAAGTCTTTCCATTGAAGTGTGAGTAAAAGGACTGAAGAAGCTTGAGAATTCAAGGTTTCAAACGCTTTATTCAGACCACTCTGCTTCATCTCAATGAGCTTTAACTCTGAAGAGAATTTCTCCATTGATAGAACCAAAAAAAATAACCTTTCTTGGCCAACAAAGAAAAGTAATAAACCGTTAAGAAAAATATTCAAAACCCAATTATAATAAACTGCATTGACACTGAATTTGAAGAAATATATATACAAAACCCAAGCAAAACCCTTAGAAGTGTAAATTTAGTATATCTATATCTATATATCTATAATAGCAGAAGACATGAACGTTAAAACCAAGAATGTCTAATATCATGACAAGTGGCATGTCTATCTTTTATTTAGATTTCCCAAGTGATACGTTGTTTTAATAATTTAACTCAATACAATTTATTTATCTAACGGTAAACACCAATTATTTTTTTAAATTAAAAAAAAAAATACTAACCACCGTGTATTTTTTTGTTATAAAAAACAGATAATAGTGAATTATTTAAAATAAGTCTCTTATAAAAACAAGATAATAAAAAATTCTTTAAAAGATAATAACAAAATCTTTAAAAGAAGTCTGTTACTACTAAAAGACATCTTAATAAAATATCATAATAAAAAGCTTAAAATAAGTTTCCTACTACTAAAAGACATCTTAATAAAAAAATTTAAATTGGTCTCCAACACAAAGTTATGATGGAAGTAGAAAACCGTTTCAATAATAAACACAATTAAAAATGACGTGATATTACATAATGAAAAACCGTTATGATATATATATATATTTAAAAAAAAAAGATGTTTACGACTTCTTTTTTAAAATTTTTGGCTAAAAGACATCTTAATAAAATATCATAATAAAAGCTTATAAATATATATAATATATATATAAATATATATTAAATGTTAAGTACCTAGTACCTAATATCTATAAAACAATATCATGTTGAATGTATACAATGATAAGTCGAGGCATGAAAAACCTAACAGATGAACTGAGGGGAGCTTATAACCTCAGGGAGATCAAGGGACTACTTAATCAAAAGATTTGAATACCATAACAAAAGAAGCTTAAGCAAAGATTAAGATCTTAAAGCATGGATAATTTTTAGTATATTTATATTTAAGAAAAAATTTCTTTAATAATGAAATAAAAAATTCATTATCAGTGTCAGTTGGCTCAATTGGTACAATCTCTTGTGGTCAAACAAAGACCTTTGAATTGAATTCCATCTACACCAGTGGAGAGGTACTTCAAGGGGAGGAATAACTTTATTTCCTCTTGTGTAGCCATAGGCACATTGAGCATCCAAGGGTCCAAAAAATTAAAAAAGAGAAAAGTCCTGTACAAGTATGGAAATTATTTTTCTAATTAAAATTTAAATTGCTAAACCAATTAGGATAGTAAGAAAAAAGGGAAATTTGATATGAAAGACTTCTCTTATCTATTAGTTTTGTTTAGATCTAAGATAATTTTTTTTTTTTTTAAAAAGAAAAGAAAAAAAAAAAAAAAAGGCATTGGTAGCTGCTTAAATAGGACTCAAAATGATTTGCTCAACTAAGTAAATCAACTCAAAGCCTAATATGAACACAAATAAAAAGAGGAAAGTTATGCCAAAACATATAGACGTGGCAGGAGAAACAAGAAAAGTGTGGAGATCATTGTGTGTACCACTATAGTCAATTTATCCAACTTTACCATGAAAATGAGTGAGTAAGCAAAGCTTGAATTACAATCAAGAAGTCATAAAGCATTTTTTACTTCATGAATGGATGATAAATAAAAATAATAGTAATGATTATCATGCAACGTCTTGAATGACAAAAGAAGCATATCATGGAATGCTTATAAAAGTAATACAATGTGCAAAAAAGTATTTTCAATCTAAAGCACTCAATAACCAGTACTCACATGCAGGAAGGTTGGATATATCTGCAGTAACTGCACAAGGAATCCCCAAATTTTGAAGAGCCCCCCTTATGATTCCACATGGGAAATAGAGATGCATGCTTGTAGCTTGTGCAGATTTGCTTTCAGCCGGAGAATTATCTTGAGCTAAATCTTCTTTTTCAGGCGATGGATCGATTGACGTGCGTGCAAGCCAACGAAACCGATTATCTTGCAAGACAAATGTACCCTACAAGATGAACAAAATCCATTTTCTCAAATTCAAAGAAAAAGATACAATGTATATTCACTTTAAACAATCGAATTTACTCTATGATTGGTCTTCAAGTTGTCTATTTGCTTCTTGAAAAGCTCAGACCAGAAGTCCTTGCAGATGAACTTGATTGCCTCTAGATGATCACTGAACCGAGGCCGTTCCATGGTATACCTAAAAAGTAGTACTTTTACTATTATAGGCACTTTATAGCAAACCATACTGAGAACTATATTATGTATCACATAATCATTAAGATATACAAATTTACCTACAAAACTAACTATATCAGTAATAAGTATCAAGATCTAAATTAATTACGTATGATCTATGCTGCTCATTGCTACAAAAGTTTTTCTGCTTTTCTGCCATGCCCCTATATACATATTTTTTTTTATAAGTAATAAGAATTGTATTAGAAAAGCACCTCAAAGTGCACAAAACGTGCACTTGAGGGAAAAAACAAATACATCAAAAAGTACAAGAAACTGAATGTAATGAGACAACAAATTCAGGAACAGAATTTGTTGTTGTGAAGCCCCAAATCCGAGACCAATCAAACAAGGAATTAACAAAAGATTCAATAAGCTGATCTGTAGATCTTCGTGCGTCTTCAAAAGTTCTAGCATTCCTTTCACACCAAACCGTCCACATTAAACATAAGGGAACTAAGTTCCAAATGCTCGAATTATGCTTCCCAAACCAATTCCTCCAATCAAATAATAAATCCGCCACTCAAAGTGGCAGAACCCAATGGACACCAAAAGCCTTGAAAACAAAACTCCAAAGCACATGAGCTATATTGCAATGCAGTAACAAATGGTCCACTGTCTCCCCAGCACAACAACACATACAACACCACCCCGCCATTGTGTAACCGCATCTCATGAGATAGTCACAAGAAAGAATTCGACCCCATGCCGCCGTCCAAATAAAGAAAGCCACTCTAGGAGGAGCTTTAGCTGCACCTAAATAAAGAGCTAGAAATTCACAATAAGATTTTCGAAGAAAAGCTAAATACCAGCTAATCATCGATGCCTTAATAGCAACCACATTCAAATAATCATATATCCATGTGGTTGTCTCCCGTTTGAGTAATCCTTGTGTCGGTAACCACACAAAATGATTAGATAAGAACCAAGCTTCACCTTTAAAAAAGAAACCTTTTTTAAGAATCACATTCTGTATGCCCCAAAACCATACATATAAAATGCTTTTCAAAGAACTTCGAAACAAGTTGCTTTAGCTTAGCTTTCAATAAGCATTTATATAATCCTTTTTTTTGATAAGTAAGCATTTATATAATCCTTATGCTATTAATGCGATGGCAAGTGCCTTCCACCAAATGGAATAAGTCACGGGTTTAAGTCCGGGAGCTTTGTGCATTGGGTTCGACGTAATTCCAAACAAATTATTGGGGTAATGTTGCCTACCAATCACCTTTCCTAGACCCGCAAAAGTGGGAGGAGCACATAGATGGGGCTTTTTTTGCTTAATAGTGTTCAAGCTCAAGAAAAAGCAATTCCATACAATCAAATTTGGACTAGCCTGGTATCAACATAGATGCCATTATGCAAATCCATGTAATGTAGCAGCATGTAGCAGCACTTTGATCAAATTTCCCATTTGGGTTTTTTCCCTTTTCTCTCTTTTTCATTCACAAAGTCTTAAATAAAAAAAATAAAGTCAAAACTAAAAAAGTCTACCATCTTTTTAGTTAATAAAAAATTAAACCTAAAACTAAACTCATAATCCCATAAAGAGCAACTAGAGTAGATCCTTAAATTTCCTCAGGTCCCAAACAAACAAACATCTTTGAGTTTAAATCATACTAATACAATTACTTTTCCTTCACTTTCTTAGCAACCAAACAGCTCAAATTTTTTTTTTTTTTTAAATATACATAAAACAAAAAATAAAATAAAAATTACATTTTTAACAATAAACTCTTTCAGATCTAAAGCCCCAATACTTCAAAATTACTATAAAATCTATGCAATTACAGAATTTAAGAAATTATTGCAAAAAAAAAAAGTGGTAAAATAGGGTTGGGATAAGGTGTGGGCAGGTGTACCGTTCGGAGAGCTGGAGTCCGACCTGAAAGCCAATGGCTTCGATCCGACGAGCAGCGAGTTCGGGCTTATTGGTGTAGAAGCGATCGCAGTACGAGGATACCATTTCGGTTAGTAGACTATCCACGCAGCTCTCTGAGACCTCTCTTCCCATTTTTTCTCTCTCTATTTCTCTTTGGTTCTCTCTCTAGATTTGCTCTTTGTTTTGTAAAGTTTGGAATGGTGTTTTTTTTGTTACTCTTCTTGCCCAATAGTAATAAAAGCCCAAAATTGGACTTATAAGGACATTTGCATCATGTCCAGCCCAATTAATGTGAGATATTTTAGGTTTAATTATTGTTTGTTTTGTAAATGTTCTCAAGTTTTAATGGTTTCTTTGATGTTTCAAATGTGTCAATTTGGTCCTGTGTCATTTCAGTCATTGTTATTAAGTGAATGATGTATAAATAAATGCAGATGTGTTATATATTAACGAGTTTTATTAAACATCCTTTACAACACCACATATAAGAACAACATAGGGTAAATATTTCTTTATATTATCTACCACTTTACACTACCTAAATGTGGATAACTATTGTCCACAAATTGTGGATATTATTGTCCATAAAGTTGAATATGCTCACAAAGTATGAGATAATATTTCATATTTTAAGTGGTGTAAAATGGTGGTTGTGAAAATATCAATGCCCAGCAACATAATATTAATATGGATCACAACCATGGATCGGTGTCACTAATATAATTGATAGGCTATAATCATAATTATGATTATATATATCGAAGAAGGATCACAAAATATTTGTAAGCACTGAATTGCACCTTTTTAAAGACCAAAATTGAATTTAGTCGAAAATTTTAAAGACCAAAATTGTACATTTTTGTGTTTTTGGTGGTGGGTTTGATGGGATCCCAAAACCTGTGTCTTTGGTGTCAAATTTGATGTGTTTAAGAACCAAGAATTCGACCTGAACTGCCTCAAATATGCAAGAAGATATAGAGGAAGAGAGAAATAGGAGAGTGAGAGAGATAAGAAAAAGAAAAGAAAAGAAAATAGAAAAATAGAAACGTATTTTAAAAAAAAAATTAATTGTTGACATAATGATATGGATTTTTTAAATATTATTAAAATAAATTTTTTCATAATTAAATGACATATCAACATTCCGTTAATCACATCAGCATTTTATTAGTCATGTTAGTATTTTCCGTTAATGAGATACTGAGAAGGACTAAAATGGAATTGGATTGAAAATGCAGGGACCGATATAAAACTGAAAATTTTGAAAATAAACTTTTGAAAATACAAGGATCAAAATGAAGAAAAAAAAACCCAAGAATATAAGGACCAATATAGGATTTATGCCTAATTATATTTCCACCTTCAATATATTATTATATTTTAATCTCTTTCTTTTATAACCTTTTACACATTAAAAAATAAAAGACAAATTGCATTTTTCCCCCTTTAACTATTGGGTCCATCTCAATTCCTACATTTTTCTATAAAACTAAACAATATCCCTCTTTATATATTGAAAATATGCAAATAGCCCCCATTGTCTAATTTTATGTTAAATCAAAACAAAAATAATAGAATGTTTTTATAGTATATTAATATATAATGATAGATTTTGAGTATTATGACTTAAAATTGACAAAATACATATAAAAATAAAAAAAAAAATTCATTAATTTTGTTGGAATTTAACATAAAATTAGATGTTGGAAGGCTATTTGCATATTTTCAATACATAAAGGGAGACATATGAATATAGCAAAAATAACGAATTTTTTTATGGTATATTAATATATAATGATATATTTTGAGTATTATGACTTGAAATTGACAAAATACATAAAATAAAAAACCGTTAATTTTATTGGAATTTAATATAAATTTAGATGATGAAATAATGAAGGAGATTGCTCGATTTGATAGCTAAATGAGAAATTGAAATAGACTCAGTAATCAAAGAGGGAAAGTTTCCCTAATCTATATATATATATATATATATATATATATATATATATATATATATATATATATATTAAAGTAGAGGACTCTGGTAAATGTCTGCCATTTGTTAAGTTTAAAATTTCCATGGCTTGACACGTGTCAAAATATTGCATTGATTTTGAATGACATGGACATAACACACCACGTGGCAACAATTTATTTGTCCATGTCATCTTCCATATTACTTATTTACCATGTGTCAATTAATAAATGAAACTTATTCATTAATACTTCACTAAATATGTCCTTAAATGTCTCCTTCAAGTGCTCCACTTATTAATTGATTTATTTTACCATTTTTCCGGTTAAATTCAGTTTTTTTTTAAATGAAGAGTTGTTTATCTTTATTTATTTTCCACCTTAAATTGCTCCTAAAAATCCTCCCCTTTTAAAATTGTTGGTAAACAATAGAGTTGTTTGGCTTGTCTCATTAATTATTTTTACCTCTCCAAATTCAGTGGTAGTTTGTTTGCTCATTAATTCCATTAGATTGGCCGGTTTCTATAGGAAAAAAAAATTGGTAAGCTATATAAAAGGAAAAAATAAATAGCCTTCCATTTATTTTCGGTTTACATTAAAATACATGTACAACCTCCCAAAACGACGTCGTTTTGGAGGTTGACCATTAAAATAATAAAAACCAATAACATCTATTTGTTAATGTTAGATGTTTTGGAGAATAAAAAAGGTATGAAAAAATAATTTTAAAATTGGACATTTAATGTTAGACTTAAAAAAGGAAAAAAAAAAAAAGTTAAAAAGTTTATCTCAAAAGGCTCACACCAAAACAATAATTCGTTTGCAATTAAAAAAGGAAAAAAAAAAATTAACACCAAAAGGGAAAGAATCTAATAATTACGTTAGACATAAAAAAAATAATTAAAAAAAAAACATATTTACGTTAGCAATTTAGCAATTAAAAAGGAAAAAAATAAATAAATATCTATACATAGATAGCTCCAAAACAACGTTGTTTTGGAGCATTTTTGCTATGTCAAAAACGCAATTTTCCAAGTGGTGCACAAAGTGACCATTAATGGCCTTTGTGCACCACTTGGAAAACATTATTTGGAAAACGACTTTGTGCATAAATATTAGGCTCCGTTTGTTTCGACGTAAAACATTATTTGGAAAACGACTCATTTTCCAAAAACCATTTTCATGAAAACTGTCTCATTTTCCTGTGTTTGGTAATGGTATTAAAAATAGTTGAAAAACGTTTTCTAGTGTTTGGTACGCACAAAAAAAAAACATTTTCCAAAACATATTTTTTTAGAAAGCGTTTTATGGTGTTTGATATACACGTTATTTTTCATAATCCACAAACATTATAAAAATAATTAAAAAAAAAAAAAATCAATCATGCTACTCATAATTCAAAAAATTAAAAAATCAACCATATTTTTCATAATTCAAAATAACTATACTTCTCAAAATTCCAAATATACTTAAAATAGACAATCATAAATAGGAACTTACATAGTAAAAAAAAAAAAACAATACTAGATATGGCACAACCTAATTTTACAAACATTCTAAAGCTTACTGACAAAATGAATTATTTTTACAATAATATCATTTCAAACTATTTCTTAAGGGGTATCTTTGGCCGTGATCTCATCCTGGCTCTTCGAGCAACATCCCATGCCTTCTAGGGGGCATAGACACGTAGCTATGCAGCGAAAAACGACTCATACCCAAGTGAGTCAAAAGCAAAGCCGGTGTGTTTTGATCTTTCTTGTGGGATTTGAGATTCTTCTTGGATTTGAGATATGGCATATCTCCTTGCCTCAGCTGGCGTGACTTGGTTCCCAATCTCAAGAAATGAACCATCTTTGAACTCTATCCAGATAAACCAAAAATTAATGAAGGCAAATAAAACACACACACACTTAAAACACTGAACACATAATCTCCAATATAAAAAGAAAGATGTTCAAATGCAAAGTATTTAAAAAAAAAAATATTTTGGTTTACAAAAGGGATGCATTGTGACGAGCAAGCACAAAGTACAAAATGGGATGGAAGCAATCACTTTGCTATATATGCTATATGCATGCAACGTCTGTGATCTCATGTCCATCTATTGGATCAAGGCACCAACTCTTGTTAGTTTAAATCAGGTAGTGTGCTTCGGAAATCCAGCTTCATACTTTACCAAAAAGACCACACACCAACTGTGAAAGTTGAATAAGCATTCACCATAGTGTGCAAATAACATTTACCAAACTATGTTATTGAGACAACATCAGATATGGTTCACCATATAGATCAACATCAAAAGAATCCTAGCAGTAATAAGACTCCTACTGCTAGCAAACCAAGCCAAGAAGAGATATCTCAAAGTGTTTGATACCACTTAGTTATGTGATTGCTTTTAATTATATCTTCTCTTTACAATGTAATCGTTATCATAATTGTTACATTCTATATAAATATATTTTTTTTAAAGGTTACATTCTATATAAATATAAACAAAGCTCCTGAGTATTCTCAAGGAAGCAAGAATGTGTTATCAAATATATTTTGAAACTCTTTATTTTCCAATCATGGAATGGCTACCTAGCTCCAAAAGCAACACATTATATGAGACATATCAAAAGGCTAACAAAGCTCAGATTTTAGTAGGTACACTTTTTCAATTTTCTCCTCAATCTAACAAAGCATGGATATATTACTTTCTTTTTTTTTTTCAAATTTTCTCATCAACCTAACAAAGCATTAATATTACTTGAACTACCAACATTATCAATTATGC
Source organism: Fagus sylvatica (assembly GCA_907173295.1). NCBI lineage: Eukaryota > Viridiplantae > Streptophyta > Magnoliopsida > Fagales > Fagaceae > Fagus > Fagus sylvatica. Next base: position 18,149,464 of record OU015761.1, read on the forward strand.
AAAACCATTTCAAAAAAGAAAAAAACAGCAAGGCAAAGGAATTTGGATACCATAACAAAGATTGCACCACCACCGTCACATAAACAGAATTTTCAAATGGGTATGCATAATGTGAGAATTTGTGATAGAACACAAATTAAACGCACTTTGCCTAAAAAACCTAAATGCCCTAATTCCCAGAATCCCAAATAAATAAAAACCTAGCCTGGTTGTAATTTTAATAATTAACGATGCAAAGAGCACTCACATTCTTGAAAAAAGCTCAATCAAAAGCCAAAAAATTCAAATAAAATACCCACAAATTCGATTAAACAAAATCCCATTAAAATCATCATCAATCAACTAAGTAAATCATAAATTATAGCTAACCCATTAACATAGCTAACATCATGAAGACCCAAATTAGGTTTTGAGAGAGGGATAAAAAAAATTACCAAAATTCTGGCGTATTTGATGGTCATTGTGGCGGATTGGTCGTCGATCTCTGAGAAAGCGTGAGAGAGAGCTACAGAAGAGAGAGATAAAGAGCGTGAGAGAAGAGAGAGAGATCGAATGCGTACCAGTAGAGATTGCTCCAGAAGAGAGAGCGAGAATGTCACGGTAGAGAGAGATAGAGAAACAGAAGAGAGAGCTAGAGCATGAGCGTATTCAGCAAAAAAAAATAGAGTGAGTCGACTGAGGAAAAAAAATAGAATGTTTTACCGAAAACAGCTCCGTAAAACAAGCTTCAGAAAAATAGGCATTTTATTTGTTGGTTTTCCATTTGACTAAAGTTACTTTTCGGTTGACCATGTTTTCCAAGATTACCAAACACTGGAAAATACGGAAAACATTCTTCAGAAAACGTTTTACGTTGAAACAAACGGAGCCTAAGTGCAAATGTGAAACGCCTTTCTGTCTACCCCCAAAACCCGAGTCATCTGTTTCCAATTTCCAAATCTCTTCCCCTTCCTCTTTCTTTCTTCAAAACGAGCTATTGAATGTCTTAAATATGAGATTTAATTTTGGTGGTTTAGAATAGAGAAGGATGCTTCCTTTTTGAAGCTCATTGTTTCCCCTGAAATGGACTTTATATTAAAGCTTCTGACTTGCATGGGACTAATGATTTTCGTTTCTAAAGCTTCTCCTTTTGTGCAAGTCTTCATCCGGTTGCAATTGGTTCAGCCCATCGTTCCCATGGACTCCGCTCACCTTATTGTCTCCTATCTCGGCCTCCTACAATTCAAAGATGTCCGTACAATCTTTCTCCTCTCTCTCTCTCTCTCTCTTAATATGAAAATATCTACAATTGAGTTCCAAAATTTATGTTTTTTGCTGCTTTGTTTTTAATCGTCGTGAGTGTGATCAATTTGTTGATTGATCGAGGAAGGAGTGTTTGGTTGTGAAAATAGTTATCGAAATTTAATAATACTTAATTTTAACGCTGTTTGAAGTGAAATTCAGTTTAAAATTATTTTGATTTAATTTTGTGATTGGAAATCATTGATTGTTTTAGTTGCTGAGGAGTTTATATATATATATACATCATCAACTATGTGCATAGCCGATGCAATTTGACGCAGCGTCAATCTAATTAATAAGTTTATCTTTCAAAATGACAATGATGTTATTGCTAAGTGTTAATACTACATTTGGCGGCACAATTTTTTTTTTTTTTAAAAGAAAAAAGTGGTTATTGGTGTAATTAGCTTCAAGAATATCCATTATATCAAGACCTTGGTAGTCGCTAGGTTATACGTTTCGATTTAGAGGTTTTTGAGTCTCGAGATATATGATCCATAGCCATTGCTTAGGAGAAATAGTTGTTAAGATACGACCCTACCGTAACTCCAACTCTATAAATTAGAAACAATATCATTTTATTGTTCTTATAACAAGTGAAGCTGGTGTGGTCCAAGCAGACTAATGAAGTACTAGCTGAGGAGGTGTCGAAATTTTTAAACCATGATTTATATTATCTATTTTCCATAGTTCTGAGTCTAAAACTTTGTTGTTGTTGTTATCTATAATATATGTTGAATTGATTGTGGAATTATGATTTACTGTTCCCTTGGATTAGATCACAGACCATTATTATTATTATTTTTTTTTATTGATAAATAGATCACAGAGCATGATGAAGAGGCTCTCAAGTCTTAAATACCTCAAAGATATCGAGTGGTATGATTTAAGCTGGAATTCTTCTTTGATACTATTCCTTACCTCAAGAATTCTGTCCTTACAAAAACATATCACATGATTGATGACGATGAGCTTATATTGGAGAAAGCAATTGGTAATCTCATCTCTGTTGTTCAGCTAAAATGTTTTGTTTCCTCTTTTGCTGAGTCTCTTCATATGTTGGGTATTTTGTAGGATTGAGATTGAATGGTATCCAGGGAAAAGCTTGACGCAGAAGATCTTGAAGAAGAAGCCAAGAAAGGGATCCAAGAATGCCAAATCCAGCACAAAAACTGAGGATTGTCCAAGCTTCCTTCACTTCTTTATCCCTCCACAGTCCATGAGGAGGAGGATGATCTTGATGAAGATACTGTAAGTGCAGTTCTTTATATAACAAGATGAAAATGTAGTTGGAAGTGTAATGTAAGCTTTTGTTTTTGTGATCTATCGATAAGCTAAAGAACTCCAAAATCAAATGGGTAAGCCAATGTCGTGCAGTTCCTTATGTTCCATGTGGGATATTTCTTATTCTATTGTTAGAGGTTTCTCTATGAATGTTGATGTATCCTAAGGTTGTTGGTTTTGTTTAGCCCGTGGTGTTTAAGTGGGTTAGGTTGCCTGGTCTATTGTGCCGATTTGGATCTTATTTTTTTAAACTCTTTGTAATGCGTATTCTTTGAAATAATTTATCATTCCTCCAAAAAAAAAAAAAAACTATTGTTGTGAGCGAATCATAGCAATCAGTTTTTTAGGGCAATCATGCTTTTCTGAAGAAGAGTTGGGAAATGTTACTAGGTTTTTATACATAGTGTTTTCATGATAATAAATATTTAAATCAGTTTCTACATTTTGAAATGAAATTATGCTCACTGATCTTATCAATGATATGAGTTAGAGAGTTGCAAAAACATAAATTTTGCTTTCTTGGTTATAATTTGTGGTTCCTTTGGCTAATGTGTTCTGCTTAAATTTTGTTCACTATTGCCCCTCTCTCAGAATTCAATTGATCATTTTACTTTAATCTTGATGGAAGCAAAAAAATTTCACTTTCTTAAGATTGTGGGTGTTGGCCCTGTTGGGTACAAAGCCAAAGTTGAAGCTGGAGGACGTCTCTATTTGTCAAACTATGATACAAGCATGCGTAGCTGTAGGCTTTTGTTGTTTGTTGCTATAAGTTGCCTGAAGTGTACAAAGGCAAGGGTATAATGTACGTTGATGATGTTATAAAGAAGCAAGAAAAAGAAAAAAAAAATGATTAATTGCAAAGAGGATAAGTAATGTTGTAAAATGTTCTATATTAACTCATGGTTGGACATACATATTGTCTCATTTTGCAAAGATGGGTTTGACAAGTTTTACAACTATGGCTCTTTACAGACAATTTTTAGTGCCTACCCATCGAGTTCATGGGCATATGTTTCATCCATTCACTTTTCGTTGGAAGTAAATTTACTACAAAATGATATGATGATTAAATCAATCTCTCAAACTATAAAAGAGTTTATTATTTTTATTTTTAAAAAAGGCATTCAGCAGAAAAATAGAAATAATCCATTTTGTTTAAATAAATCCAGTATTTCTTAATATCTCATTTTTTGTAACTTTCCCGTGCATTGCACGGGTTTGCAGCTAGTTTCTTATTGATTTTGAAAGCTGAAAAATCCTTGGGGATCCTTATTCCATACTTGCTTGATTTTCGGTAGACGACGCAAATCCAATTTTTTCAACGGAATGGTTATTACAGCTTGTGGTTCTCCTAACATCTTGTCCTTGCAATTCAAATATTTCTTGCAATGAACCACAATGATGTATGAGGAGTTTCTCCAGACTCTGGAATCTTATCAGCATATTAGATTGAAAGATGCTCATAAGATTTTCACAAAATTTAACTACCAACAATTGAAGTTTGAAAAATGAATCTTCAACTAATTGATTGTGCCATATGATTTTTAAGTTCTCCATGTGGAAGATTTTCAATGCTTCCAAACTAGGGAATGTAACCTACAAATCCATTCTGGATATTAGTGACATACTTAATCATAATAACTCACATAATAGAAGATAATAAATATACAACGAGAATTTAAAGGGGGGGAAAAAAAAAGCACAAATTTTGTCACTTGTGGATCAATATATTTTTTTTTATATAATAAAAGCACTTTCAAAAACCATTTTTTAACATTGATCAGTTCTTATGGATTAGTTTTTTCAAGTTGTCACAATTTGTCACATATGGCACTCTCCCTTATTTTTGGACACATGGACAAAGAAAAAAAACAAACAAACAAGCAAACATAGTTACACATATTGAATCATAGTATCCTCTCCATTTCATACTTTTGAGAATTGAAACTTTTTTTTGTGTGTGTGTGTGAGAGATGAGTACTGCTCCAAACAAGGCTATTTATTGTAAACTTATATATTTTTAAAGGAGTAGTTAAATTAGCTTCTTACCTCTTCTACCAAGAAAAGTGGTTGTTGAATAGAGGTCTTAAGTTGGCTCTCTTCGACTCTTTCTTGAAAACTCAAAGATTTTGAAATTCATATCTCAATTTGATCACATCCAATCACATCCAAATGTTTCAATAATGGTCATTCAGAAGTATGTGCCCTTTGGTAAAACCATTTGAGTTTCGGCAATTTACAAAGAAACGGGAGAGTTACTTTAGGGAACACAAGTCGTGCTACTGCTTCTGCACCATCTTCTTGTGCAACAATTTCCTCCACCCCACAAATGACTATATGAAGATCCTTCAATTGCATGAGACATCTTGCCACAGAGGCTGGAAACAAACTTTTCAAACTCTCACATTCCCCAACAAGTATTTCTTATTGATTTTGAAAGTTGAAAAATCCTTGGGGATCCTTATTCCATACTTGCTTGATTTTCGGTAGACGACGCAAATCCAATTCTTTCAACGGAATGGTTGTTACAGCTTGTGGGTCTCCAACATCTTGTCCTTGCAATTCAAATATTTCTTGCAATGAACCACAATCATGTACGAGGAGTTTCTCCAAACTCTGGAATCTTATCAGCATATTAGATTGAAAGATGCTCATAAGATTTTCACAAAATTTAACTTCCAACAATCGAAGTTTGAAAAATGAATCTTCAACTAATTGATTGTGCCATATGATTTTTAAGTTCGCCATGTGGGAGATTTTCAATGCTTCCAAACTAGGGAATGCAACCTACAAATCCATCCGGGATATTAGTGACATACTTAATCATAATAACTCACATAATAGAAGATAATAAATATACAAGGAGAATTTAAGGGGAAAAAAAAAAAAGCACAAATTTTGTCACTTGTGGATCAATATTTTTTTTATATAATAAAAGCACTTTCAAAAACCATTTTTTAATATTGATCAGTTCTTATGGATTAATTTTTTCAAGTTGTCACAATTTGTCACGTATGGTACTCCCTTATTTTTGGACACATGGACAAAGAAAAAAACAAACAAACAAACATAGTTACACATATTGAATCATAGTATCCTCTCCATTTCATATTTTTGAGAATTGAAACTTTTTTTTTTGTGTGTGTGTGTGAGAGATGAGTACTACTCCAAACAAGGCTATTTATCGTAAACTTATATATTTTTAAAGGAGTAGTTAAATTAGCTTCTTACCTCTTCTACCAAGAAAAGTGGTTGTTGAATAGAGGTCTTAAGTTGGCTCTCTTCGACTCTTTCTTGAAAACTCAAAGATTTTGAAATTAATATCTCAATTTGATCACATCCAATCACATCCAAATGTTTCAATAATGGCCATTCAGAAGTATGTGCCCCTTGGTAAAACCATTTGAGTTTTCGGCAATTTACAAAGAAACAGGAGAGTTACTTTAGGGAACACAAGTCGTGCTGCTGCTTTTGCACCATCTTCTTGTGCAACAATTTCCTCCACCCCACAAGCGACTATACGAAGTTCCTTCAATTGCATGAGACATCTTGCCATAGAGGCTGGAAACAAACTTTTCAAACTCTCACATTCCCCAACAAGTATTTCTTGTAGATTTTGAAAGCTGAAAAATCCTTGGGGATCCTTATTCCATACTTGCTTCAGTTTCGGTAGACAACGCAAATCCAATTCTTTCAACGGAATGGTTGTTACAGCTTGTGGTTCTCTAACATCTTGTCCTTGCAATTCAAATATTTCTTGCAATGAACCACAATCTGTACGAGGAGTTTCTCCAACTCTGAATCTTATCACATATTAGATTGAAAATGCTCATAAGATTTTCACAAAATTTAACTTCCAACAACGAGAAAAATGAATCTTCAACTAAGTTTCATATGATTTTTAAGTTCCATGTGGGAGATTTTCAACTCCAAACTAGGGAATCAACCTACAAATCCATCCGGGATATTAGTGACATACTTAATCATAATAACTCACATAATAGAAGATAATAAATATACAGGGAGAATTTAAGGGGGGGAAAAAAAAAGCACAAATTTTGTCACTTGTGGATCAATATATTTTTTATATAATAAAAGCACTTTCAAAAACCATTTTTTAACATTGTTCAGTTCTTATGGATTAATTTTTTCAAGTTGTCACAATTTGTCATGTATGGTACTCCCTTATTTTTTGACACATGGACAAAGAAAAAAAAACAAACAAACATAGTTACACATATTGAATCATAGTATCCTCTCCATTTCATATTTTTGAGAATTGAAACTTTTTTTTTGTGTGTGTGTGAGAGATGAGTACTGCATCAAACAAGGCTATTTCTCGTAAACTTATATATTTTTAAAGGAGTAGTTAAATTAGCTTCTTACCTCTTCTACCAAGAAAAGTGGTTGTTGAATAGAGGTCTTAAGTTGGCTCTCTTCGACTCTTTCTTGAAAACTCAAAGATTTTGAAATTAATATCTCAATTTGATCACATCCAATCACCTCCAAATGTTTCAATAATGGCCATTCAGAAGTATGTGCCCCTTGGTAAAACCATTTGAGTTTTGGCAATTTATGAAGAAACAGGTGAGTTACTTTAGGGAACACAAGGTGTGCTGCTGCTTCTGCACCATCTTCATGTGCAACAATTTCCTCCACCCCACAATCGATTATATGAAGATCCTTCAATTGCATGAAAATTCCTTGGGGATCTTTATTCCATACTTGCTTCATTTTCGGTAGACGACACAAAATCAATTCTTTCAACGGAATGGTTGTTACAACTTGTGTTTCTCTAACATCTTGTCCTTGCAATTCAAATATTTCTTGCAGTGAACCACAATCATGTACGAGGAGTTTCTCCAGACTCTGGAATCTTGTCACAATATTAGATTGAAAGATGCTTCATAAGATTTTCACAAAATTCAACTACCAACAATTGAAGTTTGAAAAATGAATCTTCGGCTAATTGATTGTGCCATATGATTTTCAAGTTCTCCATGTTGGGAGATTCCCAATGTTTCCAAACTAGGGAATGAAACCTGCAAGTCCATCCTGTGTGTTAATGAAATACCTAATCATAATAATTCCCATAATTAAAGATAAGATATATTCGAAGTAAAACTGGGGGATAATTAAAATAGATTTACCTCTTCATTGAACAGAGGTTGCATGGCAGTGAGAGAGATCTCCTCTGAATTCATTTCCTTAAGTTCTTTACTCACAATTATACCTGAACTGACAGGTTTGAATATGAATGACTTCAATTTAGGGCATTGTTCTATCCGCATAATTTCTAAGGATGGAAATTTGATATTACTTCCTATGCAGAATCTTTTGAGGACTGGAAGATCTTTTAGTTCCAGGATATTCAGTCGAGGGAACAACACAATTGGAATTATTTCTTCTTCTTCTCCTAAATCTTCTGTAAGTAGTATCTCTTCCATAACTTTACAATCCTTTAATGGAAAAGGTATTTGAGCTGAACCATAACTCTCGCTGTAGAGAATGACAATAGATATTGTAAACTACCAAAGCCTTCCACCTTCAAGTACCACAAATTTTGAAATCTTGACTTTGTTTGTATGTTTGTTAATTTGAAAGACGACCTTGCCCGATGTTGGTTTTGCAGTAAATCTTCCGAGTCTATATAGGACAAATCCAATATTTCCAAGTTGGGGAACACAACCTGTAACAACAATAAATTCTCTCCTTCAATAACCTAGATAGTGCATAAGCTAGGGTAAATATTATTATTGTTATTTCATTTAAGGAAATGACATGGCATGCAATGAGAGGAAAGAGTCAACAAAAGATACATTCATTCCAAAACCACATTATGATCGGGGAGAGAGAAGGGGGTCTTTGCAATCAACATTGCTTACATAAAATGTTTGAATTTTTTGTCTTGTTTTAAAACTAACTTGGACATGTAGCTAAACATTATGCCCATATATGAAGTTGCACAGGGATACTCAGCGGTATGTGGTATAAAATGCCATCATGCACATAAAAAAATCTGAAACTTTTCTTAAAACATAAAGTAAGGAATAGTGATTTTTTTAATTGATTAGGTTATAAATATGCCTCACATCTTATTTTTATCAATTAATTATTTTTTAGGTTCTTAATAATATTAAAACTATTTGTGCTATTAGCTTTTATCACAAGAAGATTTTGAATATTAAAATTAATCAAAAGCTATTTGATCACATCCAGACAGCTTTCAATATGGCCATTCAGAAGTATGCACCCCTTGGTAAAACCACTTGAGTTTTGGACGTAGTATCAGGAGATACTTTAGGGAACACAATCCACATCATCTTCTTGAGCAACAATTTCCTCTACTCCACAATCGACTATTGAAAGTCCAATTGCATGAGAAATCTAGCGACAGAAGCTGGAAACAAATGTTTCAAACTCTCACACACAATTATAAATTCTAGATTTTGAAAGCTGAAAATTCCTTGGGGGTCCTTATCCCATCATGCTTCATTTTCGGTAGAAGACGCAAAAACAATTCTTTCAACGGAATGGTTGTTACACCATGTGCTTCTCTAACATCTTGTCCCTCAATTTAAATATTTCTTGTAGTGAACCACAATCCCCTACTATAAGTTTCTCTAAACTTTGGAATCTTGTCAGCATATTAGATTGAAAGATGTTCATAAGATTTTCACAACATTCAACTACCAGTATTTTGCTTGAAAAATGAATCTTCAACTGCTTGATTGTGCCATATGATTTTCAAGTTTTCCATGTGGGAGATTGTCAACGTTTCCAAACTAGGGAATGCAACCTGCAAGTCCATCTCTTGTGTTAATGACATAACTAATCATAATAACTCACATAATTGAAGATAAGATACAGGCTGACCCTATCATTTTTGCAAAAAATATAAATTTGCCTTTTTTATTTAAAAAAAAAAAAAAAAAAAAAAACATTTAAATTCTTTAATATTGTATATAAAAATGTACTATTTATATATGTAGGGAGGAGAAAAAACATCACTTCTAAGCAATATGGAACTCTAACATAAGCTCTTATTTATATAAAAGAGTAGAAGAACAACTCCTTCATTTAGGTAATGTGGGATTTGAACTTCAACATAGAGTCTTCTAAAAAATATATATATATATTTGAGGTGTGGGGCCTCTTTTTAGTGAGTTAGAGTGAGATGGTATGAGTTGAGATTGAGAGAGTAAGAGACAGAGAGAGATGAGAAGTTAGCGGCAAATGAGTAATGCCCCAACATGTTCCCACTTATATATATACTATTTTTTTCACGGTACATTCTTATTGGTTGGAGCTGTAGGGCCTTTTAATTTATTTTTAATCTTTTTTAAGTGTGGGGCCTTTTTATGGGGATTTTTTTTTTTGGCCGAAGCCTAAAGTGAAGGCTTGTTTGGCTTAATGCACGGGCCGTTCCTGATAAGATATATAAATTAAGTAAAACATGGAAATAATTAAAATAGATTTACCTCTTCATTGAAGAGAGGTTGCGTGGCAATATTAGTGATCTCATCTGAATTCATTTCATTAAGTTCTTTGATCACTGTCATGCCTGAATTGACAGGTTTGAATATGAATGACTTCAATTTAGGGCATTTTTCTATCACCAGACTTGTCAAGGATTGAAATTTGATATTGCTTCCTACGCAAAATCTTTCTAGAATTGGAAGATCTATTAGCTTCATGAATTCTAGTCGAGGGAACAACCCCTCTAAAATTATTTCTTCTCCTCCCAAATCTTCTGTGAGTAGTATCTCTTCCATAACCTTACATTCCAATATGTGAAGATGTTTGAGCTGCACCATAAATTTTGCTGTGGAGAATGGCAGTAGATATTTCAAACTACCAAAGTCTTTCACTTCCAAAGCCGACAGATTTTGGAACCTCATGGATGCTGGCATGTTTGTTAGTTTGCAGGATGACCTTGTTTGATGTTGGTTGTGTTGTATCTCTTCCAAGTCTATTGAGGTCAATTCCAAAATTTCCAAGTTGGGAAACACAACCTGCAGTAGCAATAAATTCATTCTCAACTATTACAAACTCAAATCTCAACAAAAGATATGCACAAAGTAAGGATAGCAAAGATTTTAAATTTTAGAATTAAAAACAAAAATCAAAAGACTACCCCTTCATTGAAGAATGGTTGTAAAGCAGTATGAGGCATCTCCTCAGAGTTCAGTTCCTCGACTTCTTTGCTATCCTTTTCAGCTGAACTGAAAGGTTTGAATATGAATGACTTCAATTTAGGGCAATTTTCTATCAGCAGTATCTTCAAGGATGGAAATTCGATATTACTTCCCATGCAAAATCTTTTTAGAATTGGAAGATCTTTTAGCTTCATGCATTCTAGTCGAGGGAACAACTCTCCTAAAATTATTTCTTCGCCTCCTAAATCTTCTGTGAGTAGTATCTCTTCCATAACCTTACATTCCGATATGTGAAGATGTTTGAGCTGCACCATAAATTTTGCTGTGGAGAATGACAGTAGATATTTCAAACTACAAAAGTCTTTCACGTCCAAAGTCGACAGATTTTGAAACCTCATGGGGAACACAACCTGCAATAGCACTTACTACTTTCTTAACTCTTATAAACTCAAATCCTACCAAAAGATATGTATAAAGTAACGGTGCCAAAGATCTCTAATTTCAAAATTAAAAAAGAAAAAAGAAAGGGAAAGTTATAAAAATAGTACCCCTTCATTTGAAGAGAGGTTGCAATACAATGTATAAATTTTAAAAAATTGCAACTTCAGCAATAGCATGATTGTAGACAAAAATATATAATAGACAACAGAAAGAACAAAGTTCTAATGATTAAACGCCCATGCGCGTGCACACACACACAAATAAAATATATAACTTTGTTCCAGAAAATTTCATTTCTTATTGTAAAATTATGTATGAGAGCAAATGAACTTGTACTTGCCGTTCAAATTAAGCCTATTTCTGAGTCTCACAGGCTAGTCAGCCGTATTACAAATGAAATGCCTTTGTATACACATAACACTCCCTAGCCATTTGGACACATGAACTTAAAAATTCCACAGTTAGCAACAACTCAATAGTCATATGAAGTCTTATTAAAATTCTTAATTAAACAATCAGGTGAATAGAAGTAATTTCCATCTTGAGAGACATGCTTGAAGTAAAAAAAATAAATAAAAAAATAAATGGTGCCGCAAGAGTGGATGCTAACATATTTTTAGCAAGAGTGGATGCTAAAAATAAAAAAATAAAAAGCAGGTATAAGGGCGTCATATAGAAATAAATGTTGGCTGTTTCCCATGGATGCTAATATATCTTCGCTGATACCCTACTTAGATATTCATCACTGAAACAGTGTTCCTGATACTACTATGTAGTTGTGTGCCGCAAGGGTGGGATCATTATTTCGGGAATTAAACTTTAGTGTACCTGTTCATATAGAATTGGCATGTGAAAATCCAGGTCGCATTCGGGAATGATTTCTACAGCATCATTTATGACTGACTTTTGTGTGCTTAAGAAGCTCATGAGCTTTGGAAGACGATGTAGTGCTAAGAGGCGCAATTGAGGTAACAAGATCATATCTCTGTCTTCAACTTCACCTTCTTCTTTTATGACTATTGCATGCATGATGTTGCATTCTCTTATCTCCAATTCTTGAAGTTGTGAAAGGCCCTTAGCTATGGATGATGAGAAGGCAAATTTTAGTTTCTCACAATGTTCCACTTTCACAATTCTTAAGTTACTAAAGGATGTAAAGGGAAGTTGGCCATGACATATTTCTTCCAAGTTGTTCATGTTTTTAAGAGAAAATATCTCCAAGGCAGGAAAGACAATATAATCAATAACCAACCCCCTTAAGTCGATGATATACTTAATCTCGACATTGTTTTGGACATGGAGACGCTTCAGTTGTTGGAAGCCTTCCGTGTCTAATTCATATATGATACTTTTAACACCCTTTAACTCATCCAAACACAAATCTTCTATTCCATTCAACAAACAGTTTGATACCACTCTCCAATTGAAAGCTTGTATTCAGCTTGAGTTTTAATGCTCTTGAGTTTCCATGTTTATCAGACCAATCCCACACATCTCCTATAAATATTTTGTATCTTTTCAACTTCTCAAACAATCAGATCTTTTGGAAGTATGTTGGCATCTGGAATATGTACTTCTAAAGTGGTTAACTGTGACAAATGCTTTAGCTCTGCAAGGCTAGCTCTTTCGTTGTTGAGTCCTTCAACCTCCCATTGAGTGAAGCTATTGCCGACATATAGCTCTTCTAATTGTATCAATCGTGATATAACATTGGGATGGAATCACTTCAAGTTTGGTACAATTGCTCAAATTCAACATCCGTAAACGAGTCAATTGCCCTACTTCTCTCGGCAACTGTTTAAATTCAGAGTCAGCAAGGCTAAGAATTTCTAAATTCTTCAGCTCTCCAACCAGAGATATGTCTTCCAACACACATTGATACAGACACAATGTTTGTAGGTTTGTGAGGCGATTAAGTGAGGAAGGAAGTGATGAAAGTCGCATGCAAGTCAAATCTAAAACTTTTAGCTTCATCATCCCTTCAAAAAAAGTATCTGAAATTTTAAAAGGATGATCTCGATCTTTGGCATACACTATCAAGCATCTTAGATCTGGACATTCCAACTTGTCAGGAAGTTCATGAATATCCCTTTTCAAGGATAGAGATTGTAGTACACATTTTTATATCATCCTCGTCTGGCCATTCTACTGGACCCTCATCTCTCATGGCTAACACATTTTGAGTCTTGTACGCAATTAAGAGGGCGACATCAAGAGCAAGGTCATGCATTTGGAAGTACTCACTAATACCAGGAGTATCTAACAATAAGCCAGAGTCTTTGAGGCCGCGAACTAGAGTATATATTCTATTTCTAGTTGCTTCCAATGTATTGATGCCATGAAATAAACGCAACCCAAAACATTTTGTTAACATGTCCATATAGAAAATTCTAGAACCCATTTGATTTTGAGCACAAAGCAAAAAGAAGGACTGGAGCTCTGGACTTTCGAGATGATTGTAACTCAACTCTATTGCTGAATATATAATTTCCTGCATTCTTTTTTGATGTCGAGGGGAGGGCCTCCGTAGTTGTTGTAGGGCATCCTCCCATTCAAACAATGACTTGTTTTTTAATGCCTTTGCAACTGTTACAAGTGCGAGAGGTAGACCTGCACAAGCTCTGGATACCTCGATTGCTCTTCGATCGCAAATTTGAATCTTTGAGAGAATCACCTGAAAACTTCTCAAATAAACTCCATGCTTCTTCTTTGGGTAAAACTTGAAGCTCAAAAACCTTATCAGTGCCCATCCAAGTTGATAATATATCTCTATCCCTGGATGTTACCACTACTTTGCATCCCTTAGAAGGAACTCCTATTTCATCCAAATCAAGTTTCTCCCATATATCATCGAGGATAACAAGTATCTTCTTATTTTTGTCTTTTGTTAACCTCTCCTTTAGAAGATCTGCTCTTCCGCTTAAACTTTCCTTATCAAACTTTAGATCTAGTTTTTCTGCGATTTCTACTTGAAGTTTTTTCAAGTCTGGGCTTTGCTTCACAATTGCTATAGCTACCTCATCGAATAACTTTTCTTCTTTGACTTTCTTAGCAACTTCTCTCACCAATGTACTCTTTCCCACCCCCGCCATCCCCCACACCCCAATCATATTGATATTAGCATCTCCCAATGCCTCCTTAAGTCCCGCCACAGTTAACATTCTTGACTCAAAATCCATAAAGGAAACATCTTGAAACTTCTCTACCTGTTCATAGTGAAACGAATAACCTAGCCACTGTCCAACTGGCTTAACCAGTTTCTCGAAGAGCAGCTGTCCAGATGGTTCAACCATGTTCTCGATTAGCCACTGTCCAATGGACTCGACAATTTTATTATTAACCGCAGTAGCAATCAAAACAATCCAAGTAACAATCAAACCAACAATGCCCATTCCTGTTTCAATATCTTTCTCGCCTTTTCCTTTTGGGGGGGTGGTGTGTGTGAAAGTAGCTACAAACTCAAAACCAAGAAAAAGAAAACTAGAAATTGCAATGAGAATAAATCATAGGCAGCAACAGATATGGACCGATCTATGGGAGTGAAAGGATGGTATGTATGTATCTCCACCAAGGAACATATATGGATCGATCGACCACACCAATCACGATTTAGAGGTCGACTTTCACACCTGAATTAATTTCTTCACCAGCCCATCCAGTCATTCCTAGTTCTGAATATTTAAAGTGTGTAAAATTAGAAAATAGGAATTGGTAAATGGTAAGAATAAATATAAAAAATTCAAATATAATGGAAGACAAAAATAAAAAAGATATATTGAATCTAAAAAAGATAGAAAAAAAATGGTCTTTAAGTTAAGACAAAAAGACAACACTCAAGACTCATACAAGTAAGGATGGTTTGGACCATAGTTTACTTGATGAACATAATCTGATGAAATGTCTCATCTATAAAACTACCAAATGGTTTGTCTATTTATTTTTAAAGGTAAGTAATTTGGTTGCTATCACTTGATAAACATAATCTGATGAAATGTCTCATCTATAAAATTACCAAATAGTTTGTCAATTTTTTTTTTTTAATAAAGGTAAGTAAATTACTTACCTACTAAAAAGATAATAAAATAAAGGTTCACTACTAGGATATAACTTAAAGTGAAAATCTTCATTATTTTTATAAAATTAATCATACAAGCAGAAAAAATTTCACGCGTTGCGTGGGTTTGCAATTAGTTGATATAAAATTGGAGAATGAAAATAAGACGATGATACTCCCAGCCTCCCTCCCGGCTTCCTAAAAACACTTGGTGATGACCCTACTTTACAATAAAGAAACTTTAGAATTAGAAGAAATTTCAAAAGCCCTTTTGGATCACTACCAACGGAAACAGAAGAATTCAATTAAGATTTCTGGTGAAGGACTAGTAGTAAAGGGTTATCAAGATCGTGGAAAGAAGAGAGATAATGATGAAAAATCTACTAGGGGAAGATCTAAAAGTAAGAGCAAGACAGTAAAGTGTTACAAATGCCAAAAGAAATGGCATATCAAGCGAAATTGTCCAGAATGGAATAAGAGGAAGGAAGAGTCCTCTACATCTATCAACGTAGTAGCAAATTCAGAATCTGATGGCAACATGCTTTATGTTTCATCAATCACTAACGGTTTGATCAATTCTTGGCTTCTGGATTCTGCATGTTCTTTTCACATGACTTCCCACAGGAATTGGTTCAACACTTATAGGTCAGTTAATTGTGGTTCTATTCATAATATGATTGGTTCAACACATTATTTATAGTAATATTTATTTACATAAAATAAAATAAAAAAAAAATAAAAACCTTGGATTTTCTTTAATTCAAAGTTCTAACTATCTATCAACTCTTTCTAATGGGTAACCTTAGTATTACAAAAATCTATTCATATAAAACAATTTGAATGTAATGTTGCGATTTAGGTATATTAGATAGTTCTATTTAAGCCCAAATCACAACAGACATTGACCACTTGCTTGATTAGATAAATTGTTTTTAAAAAACAAAAAACAAAAACAAACTTGACCAGTTATTATAAGCCTATTTGGTACGTGTTTTTGTTTTCTGTTTTGGTTTCGTGGCTTTTTTCAGTATCCAACTTAGAACTTTAATCCTGATTTGAATTCAAGATTGTAAAAAAAATTATGTTTGGTATATAGTTTTGGTTTCACAACTGAAATCACAATTTAAAAAAAAAAAAAAAATTATGTTTGGTACATAGTTTTGGTTTTTAGACTTGGTTGCAAATAAATAAATAAATAAATTCTTATCTTATTTTCTCTCTCTCCAAATCCCCAAAGCCTTATCCCTTTGTCTTCTTTTCCAATTTTACACATATCCTTTCATCTTCTTTTTTTCTCTCATCTTTACTTTCTCTCGGTGGTTTATTTTTTCACCGACTCTCCCTTTCAGTTCTCTTCTCTTTTTCTTTCTCTCTTCTTCCTCTAAAACACAAGCTCATATTATTTTCGGTGTTGCCATGGTAGAGGTTGAGGTTCGTTGTGCGAGGGGTTGCAAGAGGGAAGTTTTCAGCGATATGTGGGTTGCAATCGGCGCTGGAACAGTTGCGGCGCAAGCTCGTTCTGGCGATGTGGAGGCTGGGTTGGCTTGTGTTGCAATCGGGTTTGCTAGAGGTGAGCGGGTTTTGGTTGAAGTGGGTGGATCTAAATTTTTTTTTTTATTTTTTTGGGTTTGGATTGTTGATGCCAGGGGATAGGGTGACTCAGGGATTTTGATGTTTGGATCACGGTGGCTGTGGGTTTTGATGTGTGGGTAATAGGTTTGTTGAACGAAATGGTTGGCTATTCTTCAAGGGTGATAGTAGTTGTTCTTCACGGTGGTGGTGGATTGTTTTTCAATGGTTGGCTATTCTTCAAAGGGTTTAAATGGAGGAGGAGTTAGCCGAGATAGAGAGAGGTAAGGGATTAATGGAGGAGAGAGAGAGAGAGAAGAGTCTGGAATAATGGAAGAGAGAGAGAGAGAGAAAACAGGGGAGAAGTCATAAATTAGTGGGGCCCAGTAACGGTAATAAGTGAGTTCAGTCCGGATTTGGATCCTGCTTGAATCCAAAAACAGCTGATGGGTTGTTCTCAAATTTGCCATGGGACCCACATAAAACTCAAGTTAGGATTTCAGACTTCACTTACATTTGATGTACCAAATAAGATTTTTTGCAGTGAGACCCAATGATTATGGATTGCAATCACAGAATCACAGTTTCAGTTTGATATACCAAACACCCTCTAATATACGTGATGGAATGTGCACGCATTTCATTCGGTTCAAACTTTTAAAAAATGTTATAAAAATACGGCATAAAAGTGGAAATGAAAAAAAAAAAAAATGTAAATAAAGGTAGTACAAGTAAATCACAAATTTGAAAGAAAATTTCGGGACTAAAAAACAGATTTATATATTAAGTTATTTCTTTTATTATATTCCAAATTTGTAACATACTTACGTTATCTTAATATAATTTTATAAGATGTCTTAAAAAAATCAACTCATTCATTTAATATATTTAGTATATATAATTTTCAATTTTTAGTTGTGTTTTCAAGTAAAATATAACAAGTTAATGAAGGAGATGATATTTCATATATTCTTCATTCATTTACTTTCTTAGTCTTTTTTATAACCTTGGGTGTCCAAGCTAACTTACGCGCACCTCGGTTAATCCCACGGGATCCATGCACCACACCCTCGAAAGTTTCCCTACACGGTGCAGTGCACAGATATAACAAAATAACAAAAAAGTATTTATTGTCTCATATTATTATAATTTAAAGTGATTTTATCTCTTTGTTTATTTAAAATCTAATATATATATATATGGACCTAAAATATGGATTTTGAGAATTTCATTGTTGTATAATCAACACACCTATACAAAACAAATTAACAATTATAGTGTTGATAAAAGTATTGAAGTCAAATCAAGTTGAAGTATTTTAGTACAAGTTTAATAAAAAAAACGTTAAATACATGTTTTATATACTTAATTAAAAAAAAAAAAAAAATATATTTTTCAGAGTATTTTTGTTTCGTAAGATAAATTGGTGATTTTCACAAAATACGTATGTACGTACATGTATTCTGCTAACTATGCTGAAGACTATTTTTGTGTCTTAGGAAAAGCATATAACAATACAAGACTCCACTTGCACACCAGTGTTTATTATTCTGGCTACTTGTTCACCCCAAAAAGAGAGAAATAAATAAATAAAATCTTTTCTAAGTAATAGTAAAATTTGTTTAAACAATGCATCATGTGCAATAGGAAGCCTAAATACTCCTTCTTGTTTTTGCAATCACTAAGCACTACCAAAGAAGAACTTTAGTTATATAATATCAACATCCCACCAAGTTAAATTAAAGTCCAATTCTTTTTCTTTTCTTTTTTTTATTGCTTTTACAATCACTCTTGTTTCCTTCTTTTATATGGATGGTTAAATTAAGTATAGAGTTTATCTTCAACCTCGTTCCGAACGTATATAAAAATATGTTTTTAAAAAGAATATACCAAACAAACTCTTATATATATATAATCTTTAATTTTGTTTTATACATACCCTATTACTATCTCGCAAAAAACATTCATATCTCTTTGAGTATGCTCTCACGGCCAACCCCTCCACTTTTTCTCTTATGATCTCTTTTACTCTCATTAACCCTAACGTCACTTCATAAGAAATTAAATAACAAAATGCCTCCACCCCATCCCATCCCAACTTGTTCTCCTTTCGTTCCACATGGTTTTATTTTTCGTATTTGGAATGGAGACAGAGCATCCATTATCTGTCTCTACCCTGCTTTTTGCTATTACTAGAGGGGATGTGGATGACGAGAGAGTGAGTAGTCACAATGTTTTAACCAAGAAGATAAAAAGAACAAAAGTGCACCACCCAAAACAAATCATAGGAAAAAGGAAGGCAATTAAAGAATAGTACTGGCATAATTGGTTACTAGAATAAATCTGAAAACCAAAGCAAAAACAAATAAGATGGACAAACCTCTCTTTAGCTCCTCTGACTTAAAATGAGTGTAGAGAAAAGATGATCGCTGCAATGAATATGAAAACCAAGATCAGAGTTTGGTAATGAACAGTCTAGTGAAGATGACAAAATGATTAGGGTGTGAAGAACATATTATGATTCATGAAGGATTTTTTAAAACAAAAAAACAAACAATAAAAGAAAATTAGCATTAACAAATAAGAAATTACCGACCACACGAATGCATCTCCAAAAAATTTCAGGGAAATATTTTAAGAAAATGTTTTGGTTACTCAAAATCTGTTAGTAAGATATAATGATATATATTATGAAGATATTTTAAACCATGTTATACGAGATTGAACCTACGATTTTGAATCCATTCTTTCATTATTTTTAAAAACAGTAACTAACCAGCACTATAAACGACTAACCTAATCTTGGCAGTAAAATCACAAAACAAACAGAAAAGTCAACTTCAAACACTACACCTAAACCCACAGGAACATAGATGGAGATTAAGTTGATCTTTTACAGATCACCTCGGGTCTAATGCCCCATTTACAACACAAAACTCGGTTCAAAACTGAATCACAACAGTGATTGATGCTTCCAATTCTCCCTTTACAGGGGAAGCACATACCTGATACCTCTCTTTAGTCTTTACTCCTCCGGCTTAAGAGTGTATAGCAAAAATAGTTATCAGACTCAACACGAAGACCCAGATCAAAGTTTGGCAGTGAGAAAGGATAGTTTAGACTGAATATGAAAATGGCAAAATGTGTAGAGCATGGAAGATGAAACACAATGGACCAATAATTTATGAATTGAAAAGTCGGTGGCTAAAGACTAATTGATAAGTCGTCGAGGAAAGTGAACGAACAATCAATCAAAGAAGACAGACAAAAAAAAAAAAAGCAACCAATTAAATTGATCAAAATATTTAAAGGCACAGACAGAAGATAAGTGATGTGACCCACCTGGTTCCACCATAATCACAACTTTATTCAAAAAGCAAAGATAATTATATGACCTTTCGCCAAAAATAAAAAAATAATGACCCACCACTAACAAAAGTAAAGAAGATAGATATGACCCATCAGCATTATCATAAAAATAAAATAAAAACAAACCAAAAAAAAACCCATCAGCCATGACACGGTGGTTGCTTTTTCTTTTTTTTTTTATTAATCAAATATAAGTTCAAATATACAAACAAATATTGTAAATTTAAACCAAAAAAAAAAAAAAAAAAAAATTTTTGTAATAGTTTTTTTTTTTATGGCTAAAGTTCTTTAAATGTAATACGGATTCACTTACTTACCTAAGTCTAATTATCTATAAATCCTTCTCATGTTTAGAATAGTAGATAGTTTTTGATGGACTTAATAGACACAATGTTCAATAAATTGTTCAATTTATGTTATGATTAAATATAGCGGTCTTAACAAAAATTGAACAATTTAGAACAAAAGTGCACTGGCCGAAACAAATCACAAAAAGGAAGAAAATTAAGGAATACTGGTATAATTGATGATTAGAATAAATCTCAAAACCAAAGCAAAAAAATTTAGATGGACAAACCTCTCTTTTGCTCCTCTGACTTAAAGAGTGTAGAGCAAAGATGATCACTGCAATGAGAATGAAAACCAATATCAGAGTTTGGTATTGAAATGTTACAGCCCAGTGAAGATGACATAATGATTAAGGTGTGAGGAACATACCATGAAGGATTAAAGAAAAGAGTAAAACAAAATAGCTAGCACCAACAAACAATAGATAACCGACCACACGAAATGCATTTCCAAAATTTTTCATGGAAACATTTTAAGATAAAGTTTTGGCTACTCAAAAATTGTTAGTGTTATTTTTTTTTTAGAAGACTGTTAGTAAGAAATAATGATATATATGTTATCAAAAAACAGATATAATGATATATATGTTATACGAGATTGAACCCATGATTAATTTGACTCCAACCTTCCATTATGAAAGAAAATATGTATAGTAGTCAACTTTGAATATTGGCCACATGTCATAGTTTTATTGGCTAACTCACGTCACCTCAGTATATTTTTCTTAAAGAAAGATGAACGAGTTTTGGGCAAGTTCATTTAAAACCCAAATCTTTATTCAAAAATCCAACCACATGGATTGGACTTTTGCCCAAAACTTTTTATGCCTAGTTGGTTGGGTCTAGGGCTCACATTTCTCTTCATCAAGAAATGGGTTCACAGTCCCATATTTTCCTACATCACATCCCATGTATTTCCTTTACTTCACAAATCGAGCTTATGGCCCACATTTTTCTACATCATGAGATGGACTAACAAGTAACAACCCACATGTTTTTTTTGTACTTCATAGGTTGGGATCATGGCCCATAATTCTTTTACATCACTTATTGGACCTGCAACCCATATTTCTCTTGCCTCACGGATTGGACTTATGGGCCAAGCTATTTATCTCATCTCATCTCATCTCCTCATGGAATGAGCTTCAGTAATAAAGACATTTTTTTTTTTTTTTTTTTTTTTTTTGAGAATGAGAAAGACATATATTTATGATGGGATTGGAGGAATAATTTAGGGTGGTAAATGATTTTTCTTTGCTTGAACTTGGAATGGATTTTGCTTGAATATACCTCTATGCTTATTGAATTAGGGTGGTAAATGAATAAGCTGTTTTTGAAAAAAAAAAAAAAAAAAAAAAAAAAAAAAAAAAAAAACTTTTGACAAATCATTAAACTACAAAATTTTAAAATAATAGAAAAGAATCTTTTCACGCAATATTAATTAAAATTTGTTATATTCTAAAATGAGAAAATCGTATAAATTGGTTTTATCAATGGAACTCGTGCGTTAAGGTTAAGGTCTAAGTTCTTTTTGTTGTCTTTACAGTCAATTAACCAACCATACCCCAAATCCAATCAAAGCATCACCCAAGAAGAACTACTATAATATTATAGAGTATATATCCCATCAAGTTAAATCATTTTTATTCTTGTCTTTTTAAAATAATTTTTTTGGGGGGTGGGTTTTTCTTCTTTTGTTTCTTTTTTAGAGGAAGGAAGATTGGCACAAAGTTAAAACTGAGAAGATAACAAGAACAAATGTGAAAGTGAAACAGGAATAATATCGTAGGGAAGTGCATGGGAATTAAAGAAACTGGATAGTAATGTATAAATAATTAAATCTGGTCACTACAATAAATTTGAAAAGTAAAGCAAAGATGGATAGTAGAAGCACGTACCTCTGGATACTCCTCTGACTTAAGAGTGCACAGCAAAAATAGTTACTAGACTGAATACAAAAATCCAGATCAAAGTTTGGCAGTGAAAGGATAGCTTAGACTGAATATGAAGATGGCAAAATGAACATGGAAGATGAAACACAATGAACCAATAAAATTAATATCATTGAGGGAAATGTGCAAACAATCAATCAAAAGAGGAAAAAACAAAACACAAAAGCAACCAATCAAAATAAAAAGGCAAAGGCACATTTAGAAAATAAATGATGTGACCCACCTGATGCCACCACAACCACAAACCCAAAAAGCAAAGATAATGATTTGATTTTTGACCAAAATAAAATTAATGTTAGGTATGAAAAAAATTATACTAACTTCTACCATGTTTATTAAAATTAGGCCAAATTGTAAAAAGGCTTTTTGGGATTTTGGCCAGTTACAAATATATCCTTCTAATTTTAAATTTCGTGTTATTGATTCTGAGGTTATCTATAAGGACAAGATTGACCTTGTATTATTTTTTATCAATTATAATTGATAAAAATTAGTTATTTATACTGTATATGATAATTTCATTAAAAAAATCATTTGATAATAAATCATTACAATGTTTATGACCAATTTTCATCATTTACAATTTAATAAAAAATAACATAAAATAATCAATTTAATCGTTACAAATTGCTCAAAGACTAACAATTATATTGAAAATACATAGAGTCAATGTATAGTCAATCAAAAGAAGAAGAAAAAAAAGAAAAGGCAAATGAAATTTCTTGATGCGGAAATATATAAAAAAAAAATGGTGCACAAAATGTTGCGGAAATAGCACAATAAAAAAAACAACCAATAAAAAAAAAAGGCCCAGACAAGGACAAGAGAAATGATATGACCCATGACCCATCTGATCCCACCACAAACACAAACCCCAAAAAGGAAGGACAATGATATGACTTTTGAACAGAAGCCAAAAATAAATGACACGCCACATCCACAAAAATGGAAGTGTTAATTGACCCACTACTTACCAAAGTAAAGAAAATACAGCATATGAATTCACATGACCCATCAATATCTTTCTTTTTTTTTTTTCTTTTCTTTTTTTTTTCGCTAAACAACCCATCAATGTCATGGGAAATTGTTAAGTCTACAGTGGACAGTCTTTAAAAATTATAATATTGTGTGTTTGATAAAATATTTGTCAATTATTATAAAATATATATAATTTTGTAATAAAATTAACTTTATCACAAATATTACTAATTCTATCCAAAATTCACATATTTTATTTTTATAACAATAAACACACATTTATAAATATGGATACAATATTTACCACAAAACATACAAATTTTATCAATATTGTGATGATTTCTAAATGTTTACAATAGAATGATACAACCTTTATATAAGCTACAAAGAAATTAGCAATAAACAAAAAATTATATAAACTACATAATAAATGTCATGAGAGATATTCATTAAATCACACATGCATTAAAGAAACATAATTCATACACTTGATTTATGTTCATTAAATCATACATGAATCAAAATATAAGCTACAAAGAAATTAGCAATAAACAAAAAATTATATAAACTACATAATAAATGTCATGAGAGATATTCATTAAATCACACATGCATTAAAGAAACATAATTCATACATTTGATTTATGTTCATTAAATCATACACGAATCCATTGATTCATGCAATTATCAAATGAATTTCTTGATTCATGCACTCTAATCTTTTTAGTTTTAGATTGTAACTAATAATTTTAATGCGTAGTTTGAAGTTTTGGTGGTAGAGATTAATTTTGACAGGAACAACCATGATAGGTAACTTGGCAGTGTTAAGGAGAGCTCTTGAGCTATGTTTTTTTTTTTTTTGCTAAGTCAAAAGTATTATTAACAAGAAGTAACAAAAACATCTCTACACCAAGCATCCTTAACACAAGGAGGGATAAAGTTATAGTCACAAAGAGAACCTATACTATCCTGGGCTGCAAACTTTGCTAAAGAATGAGCTACAGAGTTTGCTTCCCTAAAAACCCAATTAAACATGCAAGAAGAAAAAGATTGTCATAGAAACTTAATATCCCTACAAAGACTTGAAATAGACCATAAACTCTCCCCAACATTACCATTCAAAACATCAAAATAAATTTTTGCATCCCTTTCCACAATAATATCCTTGAAATCCTCTTCCTTAGCAATTTGGATTGCCCACGGAATTGCATTTGCTTCAGCTACCACGGGCTCATTTGGGGGGATAGCTTTAGACCAATATTTCACAATGTTTCCTCTGTCATCACGAGCAACCACAGCCAGCCAACATTTATCACTAAAAATAGTAGCATCAACATTCAATTTTACCATCCCAATGGGTGGCCTTGTCCAGAGTTTAACAGAATTTGGATCCTTGTCCACCATTGGTTCTCTAGCTTCAATGCATTCTGCAAATCTAAACTCAGTTCCCTTTATTGTAACAGCAATATTAATTTGTTCTCCATTATGTACCACTCTATTTCTTAGATTCCAAATTGCCTCAATCGTGGTAGCTAGTTGTAATGACCTTTGCTCCTTTACCTGCACTACATTAGACAAAACATAACAATGTTCAATGGGTGGGTCAATAACAAGATTTGCAATGCTTTCGCAACCATCAATATTGAACATCTCAGCTCTAATCCATGCCAGACAATGTTCAATGGTTTTTCATACATGCTAGACAAAGTCAACATCAAACCCACTGTGGTTGTCTCCTTCACAATATTGTGCACAACTGATCTTGACAGAGTTTATCTAATAACTCCCAACACCTGTCTATCAAGAAGAGTCCATTCTGCATCTTCCATCTTATCAGGTTTCTTCCCCATAAGAGGTAGGTGTAATTTCTACCCATAGAGATAATCTTCAATTTGAATCTTCCAATAACCAAAGTTTGTGCCATCAAACTTCTCGATTCCTGAGGTCTTTCCGTCTTCTTCGGTCATCGCTTTCACTCAAACCTAAGCTCTGATATCACTTGTTGGGAATAAAACCTTATTCCTAAAACCTGTGGGATGCAAAAATATTGAACAAGCACAAGACAACAATTTACGTGGAAAACCCTTTCTACTTGAAGGGAAAAACCACGGGAAAAACTCCGAATAAATCCACTATTGTAAAATCCAATTACAATAGTTCTTCTCAAGTTTATGCCTAACTTAAGGTTCTCACAAAATACGATAATAATCTCTCTATGAATTAACACTCAACAATTCTTTAGAGGAAACCCCAAATCCCTTTTTGTATGTCCCACGGCTAAAGAAAAATCTCCCTAATTTTTATTTGCTCTCACACACAGACTCACTAGTTCTTCCCAATTCTCAATTGCAAATTGCTCTCTCAATATTGCGGCATCGTCTTTCACGCAATTCTCTATTGCGGCTCACCCTTTTACAAAACCAGCATAGTATTCCTTATATACTAATGTTGCCACCTCTAGCTTCATCTAATTCTAGTAGAATAGGACTTTTCTATTCTATAGGAATTAGGTCTCCTATTTGTATCCTACATACTCAAGTTATTTTAATTCTTGTTGTAGAAGGATTCTCACACTTGCTCACTCCAATTCCTATTTAGAGTACATAAACCATATTGCTTAACTACCACACTTAATAAGCCATGTTCTAATATGGGTTGGACCATGGGTTATAGTATAACCCCAACAGTATAACACACCTTAACTTGAAATACTTGTTTTTCTTTACAATGAGAGGGGCTCAGATTCTTCCTATGGAGAGAGGATGATGACACTAAACCACAAGAATGTTGACGGTTGAAACACATTTGTTAGTGTTTCACTTTCACCTCAAAATTAACTTAACCATGTTGATTGGAGAGCTTTTTCCAAGATTTTAAAGATCTTTAACTACTTTCTTTTTTGAAAAGACTAAAATTATTAAAAACTGTTTTTGTATTATTTTAATATTTAAATTTCACTACTTTTAAATAACCAACTATTTAAATATTATTAAAAAAATTATTATTTTTTTCTCACCCATGATTTTTATTTTTATTATATCTTCCATAGTTTTCCCAATTTCAGCATCTTGTCTATCAACAAATTCACAAATCACAAATTTTTAATACAACAAAAAAAAATAGTTGTCTATCTACATCTTGTCTCAACCCTCATTCATTCTCAAAGACAAACAAATCATGTGATTTTTTGTGAGAAAAACCAAAATTTTCTCACATATCTTCGAAAAGCTCTCTGTTTAACTTAGAAAAGCCAAGAAAAATCACTCCCAAAAATCTCAAATCACCCAATTATCTCACCGCTCAACCACATCCAGCTTCGTTTCGGCAACAACGTGGTGAGAGAGAGAGAGAGAGAGAGAGAGAGAGAGAGAGAGACGTTGGGTCTATGGGAAAAATCATGAAACACGAAATGTTGGACTACAGTGCCTCGCTCAGCACTGTACATTTCATACTGTTTGTCTAAAGCGTATTGAGTCTGATGTAAATAAAAAAGTGAACTTTTAATCTTAGCCTTCGAAGAAAAAGTAACAACAATGTTATAATGGCAAAATGGTAAAAGGATATAAAAGTGAAAAGATTTTGTGAGTAAAACGTAGGTATTGCAGTCATGCTTGGGATCTCATTCCCTTTGGGACTATGATAACAGTACAAAATACAACAAGATAATCATATCAAACAAAAGATTAATACGAAAAAAGGAAATATTGCAATGAAGTACCTCTCTCAGGCTCAATTAACTTGTCAACAGAGAACAGAAGCAGGTTGTTTTCCAGTGCCTCCACTCGGACTGCAAAGCAGTTGAGCAAGGATAGTAACTATATGTTGAACAAGAGAGTAAACGTGAAAAATTGATAATCATTAATTCCTTTTCTTTTTTTCCCTATTTTCTTTACCTTTGTTTTCTTGTACTGAGAAGTAGAGCAAATTAAAATCAGTTTAGAAAGGCCATAGCAGCAACTGCAATAAGAATCAGAAACCAAAATCACTAATCAAAAAAGAAATCAATTAAGAACAAAATCCCCAACCCAAGGTACAGTAGCACACTTGATCGAAAACTACACTTCATAAAGCTAAAGTCATTGATTCTCCTTGGGCCTCTCACTTATGTTTAAAACACAATTCAAATCGAACAAAATTATAATAAACTGAAGGAAGTTTACCTCTCTCCTTCGCACAAAACGTAGCAAGCTGTTTTTCTACTCCCTGGCCTTGACTTGGTAGATCATGGATAGTTCCTATGCTGAATGAGTATAAAGAAAAAAGTTGGCACTATTTTTTTTTTTTTTTTTGGTAGGTAAGAAAAACCCAACTGAGAGGCTAATAACACGATAACTGCAACAAAAATCGAAGTGGAAACTTGGAAGTATATATGTAGCTTTTTTTTCTTTTTTGGTTTTTTTTTTTTTTTTTTTTTTTTGAGAAGTGGAGTTCAGTGGAAACAAACTGAGAGGATGACAGAATGAAAACTGCAACCAATATTAATTCAAAGTACAAATGAAAGCAAGGAAATCGAAGGACGTATTCTCTTTCAGAAGCGAAATTCAATGGACACCGTGCGCAGAACAAGGATATGGAATGCACTGATAACCAAATGAGAGTGAAGAATGAGTTATATTGATTATTGAACTTGGAACACACATGCACAAAATGACAAGGACAATAAGTTCTTTTATTATTTTATTTTTTTGAGTAAATAAGAACAATAAGTTGACTGTCAATAATAGTGTGCAGAAGAAGAGAATTAATAAAAGACCAAATTTCAAAAAGAGTCCTGAGGTTTGGGCCAACTGTAAAAAGATCTTTTTACTTTTAAATTCGTGTAAATGACCCCAAGGTATAAAAAATTATAAAATTGATAACTATCTCTCACTTCCGTCAATTATGATTGATTTATACGTGACCATTTATTATAAAAAATAAAATTTTCATTTTAAATTTTAACTTAATAAAAAATTTAAAATTAAATAAAAAAACACATTTGGTAAAAATAATATTCATTTTAATTTTTTTTAAAAGATAAAAATATTGTTTTATTAAAACGAAGGAAAATTAAAGGAATAAATTTTTGAATCTTATTACAATTGAATCTTTTTATTGCTAGCTAAGATACCACAAGCATTACAATGGTCACCAATCAAAGAAAAAAATACAAAAACAAATTAGGGCAAAGAACATTAAATTTCCATTTCCATAAAACAACTACACCAAAGAAGCAGATGAAACCAACCTTACCCATTCTTGTGTAGCCATGGGAAATTCCTCTTAATTAGTCTACAAAAAACCGCAAAATTTTTTTATTTTTTTTCCGATAAAAGAAGGCATAACCATAAAACAGAGACCAAAAAAAAAAAAAAAAAGGTTCAAACTCAACCAACATCAAGACCTAACTTAGTCAACAAAATGAAAATAACACACAAAAATAAAGAAATAAATAAAAGGCAGATATCGAAACCTGAACTTGGTTTTTATAAACTAAAAATATTCATATAATTCAAATTAAAATCTATTCAATATTAACAAAATACCAACGAACTAAAATCAATTTCATCGATTTCGATTTTTCACAATTTTGTTTTTAAGATTTTCAAAAATTGGGATAACAACGTTGGCAACAATGCATCATTAGTATTGCCTTTTGAATTATTTGTAACAAAATTAATGTTAGAGATTTATAATGTTCTGCTAAAGCCTTAAAAGTTTTCTTTTAGAAGGTAATGGGTAGATTAGCAATTGTTTTGAGTTTATAGAGTATAGACCCATTTGTAACTTTTTAGGGAGAAAAAGGTCAAATATATATATTTTTGGACCAAAATTATATATATATGGGCCTTATATATATATAATATATATATATATATATATATATATAAATGGTTAAATAGGCCCGTCCTTGGATATGTAGTTTCTAATCTTCTACTACATATTGTTCCACAAATATTTGTGCTTATATAACACCCAAAAAAAACCAAAGTTATCTTTTAAAATGTAAATAAAAGGACATTCCAATTAAGTTATGTTTAATTCACAATATAACATATATTAAGGTCTTCTCTATCTAGCTGACTTGGTCTCTTTAATGATGCAGGTTGCATGGCAGCCTTGGAAGCAGAACATTACTTGCAAGAGATTGGATCACAGGAGGGTAAAGGTGATTGACTACCTAGGATCGATGTACTTGTGACTTAAAAGATGCTCAATTAGGAGCAATATTTATTCAAAGACAAATTATTGTTTTCAAAACAATGACAATTTAGTATGTCCCTGTTGAATGCATTAATAGATTTCTACATTATGCTGCATACGCTCAACTATATTTTTTCTTAATTGATTGTCCTGATAATTTGGAAATCATAAGAGCTTTTACTCTTTTGATGGCTTTGAATCAAGCTGGTTGTAGCATTTTCTCTTGGCTACTTTACTGGTTTCTTGAAATATATTCTGCTTAAGTGTCGGGTTTGATGACCGTCAACAGATTTTGATGTGTTTGAATTTCAATCTTCTCGTCCAATATTCTATTGGTTATTACTTATTTACTCATCACTTTTGTGAGAGGTCATGCTAATTTGAATTATGGCATGAATCTTCATTAACCTATTCTCTGTGCAAAAACAATGTTGAAGACTTCGTCCTGCACCACCCCACCCCAATGGCCGGGACAAAGATTTTGCCCTATCCCCACCCATTACCTCTTCGAGGTTGGGAAAACCTACGCAAGTATGGGGTGGAATCGGGGCAGGTTGGAGTGAAATTGCCGTCCCTATGCATGAGATTTACGCCTATTTCAGTTTTTTTTTTTAAATGAATTCTTCTAGTATTGTGTAGTCATACTACTATTTGTTTCTCTTTTGATATTGAGCTAGTGTCACTATCCGCTTTTTTAGTTTGTTTGGAGAGAAAAGAGGGAGGAAAAGAGTAGGGAAGAGAAAAGTATAAATTGATTAATTAATTCAACTTGAATTTGGTTTTTTTTTTTGAAATAGTAAATGTTTTATAGATGAAATAGTTATTGATCTCTAATCATCTTGATATTTTGTAAGTATGGAGAATATAAATAGGCAATGTGATCTTTGATCAACAATTTACATTTTTTAACATTTTTTTTTTTTTTAATTCATAAGTTAAGGGATGGAGGATTTGAACCCTAGATGTCTTTGCTGGAAAGACTAAGAAGTGCCAATTGAGCTACAAAACACCTACTTGGTTTCCATTTCCATAAAGGTTTAAAAATATTAAGTATAGTTTGGTGTTTAGACAAGCTCAAACTGTTTGAGCTTGAGAACTTGCCAAAAGTATCTTGTTCTGGAGTAGTGAGTCTAAAGAAGTTAAAAAACAGATACTTGAGTTCATGTTTTTTAGTTCAAACCTATTAAATTGTAGTGGTACTAATATATTAATCGAGACATAAAATATTTAAGTGGGTAACTCCTATTTTAAAGGCTAAATCATTAAAATGTTTAATAATTATATACATTATAAAATGATTTTTAAAATTTTGGGGTCAAGTTGTAGTACTAATATATTAGTCGAGACAACTAAAATATTTAAGGGGGCTAACTCCTATTTTTAAATGCTAAAATCTTTAAAATGTTAGATAATTATATATATAAGGAATTAAAAAAAAAAAAAAATGGAACTAAACCACAAGTCTTGGACCAATCAATTATACATGCACCTAGTATATCTTGTATCCATGATCACACCTTTCATTCCATACTTATGGGGGAATAATGTGTCACTTGAGATAAAACTCATTGGATATATATATGTAGTCAAACACTTTACCAATCTATGCAAATAGTGGGGGAGGAATCATCTTGAGCTGATATTGGGTTATCCAAGGCTAGTAATAACTTGGGGAAACAATTAGTCTACTTGTTTCATATATAGGCCAGTAAATCCCATCCATAATTGGTAAGACTATAGAGTCCTGCTAAGATGCTGTGCAAGGTTATCTCAGAGTCATATAATGCCTTAGTTAAAGGTAGAAGATTTTGGATTTTGCCTTTGTGGCTAATTAATTGTCATATTTATAGGTGAATTTGCCTGGCAAATGTCTCATCATATGTGATATTTAGTTAATTTTATATGATTTTAGGGTTGCAACAAAAACTATTGTTTTAGCTCATTCCACTAGCTTCAATCGTTTATACCGTACGTGCACATGGTTACCATCGTTTCGCCTATAGATCAGACCATTACCACCTAAGTCCCCTGAAGGGGATTTAGGCAAGAACCGGGCAGCTGCTTAGTTACTTTTTCAATTCATGGTATTTTTTTATTATTATATTTGTTGACACAAAATAAAAACAAGTTTTATTTTTATATATTAATTTATTCTTGAATCTTTGTATAATTCTCATTTCCAAATAGTGAAAAATTTGTGTTCATACTTTTGGCCCTAAAATGAAATTTTGGTTCCATCCCTGGGTGTAACATTTTATTTTGGTCAAATTGCAAAAACACCCCTAGGGTTTGTGCTTGTTGCAAACTCATCCCATGTGGATTTAATTTTTCCTTATCACACCATGAGATTTACAAATTCATGAAACTGACCCTTGCCACTAACTCTCGTTAGCCCCTCGTAACGAAAAAGGCTCACATGAACATCATGTGATCCTTTTAATCATGCAACATAGACCCCAACAATTGGACGTGTTAGAGAAGTACTTTGTTGGTTGGTAATAGAGTCTCATACACACAACTAGATCGAAGAGAATATAGAAATTTGAGGAGAGGGATATGATCCCATCAAAATGTAGCAAATCCCATGGAGTCTACATAAAGATGATGACTCTAGCGACATAGTGGAAGTCTAGAATTTGTAAGTACTTTGTTTGTTGGTGTAAATCATATGTCATACAACCGGGTTTGAGATACTTACTCATTGCGGAAGACCCGGATCAATTTGGTTGGCTTGTTACACTGCTTTTCTTTTTCAATTATGTATCCCTCTTTGCTCTCGTGTTCATCCTTGTTCTCGTGGGTTGAGGTTGGCTATTAGAGTTGTCATTTCTTCCACGAACTAAATTCTAAAAGATTTCGTAAAAGTCTCACACTTAGTGAGTTAGAGAGATTTTTCTCTGTATAAAATATAAACTGTTGTTGTCATTTTGTCTTTTCTACGTATTAATTATATTCATAGAGAATATAATCATTAGGTAGAAGCACATCCTTCCTTTTCAGGGATTTGATAATCCATTATCCCATGATTTGATCCAATTCAAATCATGGATAATTATCCTTATCATATGATGAAATGGAACCCACAACCCATAGTGGACGGATCATGGGTGTTAGCCTCAAGGTTTCAATAATTATTAATTGGCTAATTAATCCAAGGACATTCATGTAGTTTTGATGATAACCATGATTTTAAGTTGTTCATTAATGATATTTTCATATGAACTAATGATTTATGTTTTAAAGCTTAATTTTGACTATTGATTTGATTGGACCAAGATGGCCAATTCAAATATCAAGCAAATGCAAAGTTGATAAATTGCAAATTCATTGAAGATCAAAGTCATCAAGACTCAAGACAAAGAAATCAAGCTCAAAGACAATGATCCGAGACATATGAGAAGTAAGAGTTAGGTTTTGTAAAGTTTATTAAGATTTGATCTTTAAGGCTCAACTTTAAAACAAACTTCAATTGAAAAATCTCTTAAAGTTTTCAAAAGACAAACTTGATTGGTTGAAATTCAAATGTAAGACAACCATATCAATTGAAAAATCTTTTAAAGTTTTCAAAGACAACTTGATTGGTTGAAATTCAAATATAAGACAACCATATCAATTGAAAAATCTTCTTAAAGTTTTCAAAGACAACTTGATTGGTTGAAATTCAAATATAAGACAACCATATCAATTGAAAAATCTCTTAAAGTTTTCAAAGACAAACTTGATTGGTTGAAATTCAAATATAAGACAACCATATCAATTGAAAAATCTCTTAAAGTTTTCAAAGACAACTTGATTAGTTGAAATTCAAATATAAGACAACCATATCAATTGAAAAATCTCTTAAAGTCTTCAAAGACAACTTGATTGGTTGAAATTCAAATATAAGACAACCATATCAATTGAAAAATCTCTTAAAGTCTTCAAAGACAAATTTGATTGATTGAAATTCACATGCAAGACAATCATATCAATTATGGTTGAAAAATCTTAAGAAGAAAAGTTTTCAAAGAAAGCAAATTGATTGATTGAAAATCAAGAAGAATGCAAGACAACATGATGGCTATAAATACTACCCTTTCTTCATTTCTAAACATCAAGCATACAAGAGAAATCAAAGATAGAAAAGATAACATCTTATACATCAATCCATCATTCTCAAGCTTATATTTTCATATCATTCAAAATCCTTGATTGAAAATCAAATTTCTCTAAACACTTTTTGAGCCATATTGATCAAATCCTTGATATACTATTAGAGTGAGCATATTGTGTACAATTACTCTTTGAGAGAGCCTTATCTTGTACAACAAATACTTTGTTGAAACCATTGAGTGTTTTTGTTAGGGTTTTGGTATAAATCCTAAGTAGTGAAAAGGATTTTTCACTGGGTGGTTACTCTTCACCTTGTAAGGAAGATTTGTGGGTCTTGGTATAAATCCTAAGAGTGAAAAGGATTTTTCACTCGGTGGTTACTCTTCACCGTGTAAAGAAGATTTGTAACGGTTTTGATCTTCACCCGAAAGAAGATTGTCAAATTAGTGAATTTGGGAATCCTCGAGAAGTGTTCTTGAGGCGGGGACGTAGGCACGGGAGCCGAACCTCGATAACAATCATCGTGTTTGATTTTCTCTATCTTTATCTCTTACTTATTTAATTGCTTATATATGCTTGTGTTTGATTTTCTATCATATCTTATTGCAATTGAATTGTGTTCTTAAATTTGTTTTTGCTAATTGAAAATAGTTTTTAATTCCGCATTTAAATCGAAAAAGTTTGCCTCAACCTAAATCACCCCCCCTCTTAGGTTGATATTTGGGTAACAATTGGTATCAGAGCCAAGGCTCTACATATAGATTTAACAATCTTAGAGTTAAGATCATGGCAAACACATTTAGACCTCAAATGGTTGAAGGTCAATCTACAAATAGACCACCCTTGTTCAATAGTAGTAATTATAGTTATTGGAAAACTAGAATGACTACGTACATTAAAGGTCAAGATTATCTCATATGGAAAATCATTGTAAATGGTCCTCATGTTCCTACTAAAATAGTAGAAGAACAAGAAATACCCAAACAAGAAACTGAATGGGATGAAAATGATGTCAAACTCATTGAATTAAATTATAAAGCTATGAATTGTTTATATTGTGCGTTTGACTCAAAGGAATTTGATGAAATTTCAAGTTGTAATTCAGCTAAAGAAATTTGGGAAAGACTTGAAGCTACATATGAAGAAGCAAGTCAAGAATCAAAGATGAGCATGCTTGTTCATGATCACAAATTGCCTCAAATAGAGAAAGATGAATGTACAAGCATTAGCCCTCAAACATCCAACGATGAAGAAGATTCTACCGAAGCTTTTTGCTTAATGGCATATGAAGATGAGGTAACTTCTAAACTTAATTCTTTAGAAGATGAATCTTATAGCTATGATGAATTACAAAATGCTTTTGAAGAATTGGTTGAAGAATTTGAGAAGAATGTTTTGAAAAATAAAGTTTTTAAAAAGAAAGTCACATCTCTTTCAAACGAATTAGATGATTTCAAAAGTAAAAATGAAATTTTAGAAAAACAAATTATTTCTTTAAATGATAAAAATCTATCTTTAGAAAAAGAAATAATTAAGTTGAAAATTGAATCACAAAGCTTCATTGAGAAAATGAAAGCAAAAGATGTGGAAACATTATCACAAATAGCTTATGATTCAAATCTCTTAGTAAATGAAAATAAAGAATTAAAACTCAAAGTTGAAAACTTAAACAAAATTTTGACTAACTTTACAAATGGAAAGAAAAATTTGGATAATTTGTTAGGTAGTCAAAGATGTGTTTTTGACAAAGCGGGTATTGGATATAACCTCGAAAATAAAAGAAAAACACTATCAAAAATTTTTCATTAATGAAAACTTCTTGAAATCTCCCATATGTAAACATTGTGGAAAATTAGGGCATAATATTCATACATGTCCTATGAAAAATATGATTTGGATTATTAAAGGAACCTCACCACCAACTAACCCAAGAGGACCCAAGAAGATTTGGGTACCAAAGAAAGTTACTTAAAATTGTTTTGTAGGTATGCTTGATATCCAAATCTACCAAGAAGAAGTGGTTTCTTGACAGTGGATGTTCAAGGCATATGACAGGTGACAAAAACAAGTTCACTTCTCTTACTCTAAAAGATGGAGGAAATGTCAAATTCGGTGATAACTCAAAAGGAAAGATCATCGGTATAGGTAATATTGGTAAAACACATTCTCTTGTTATTGAAGATGTTCTCTTGGTTGATGGTTTGAAACATAACTTGCTAAGTATTAGCCAATTGTGTGATAAAGGCTATAATGTAATATTTAAATCAATCATGTGCATTATAGTAAATGAAATTGATAATCAAGTTTTATTTGTGGCATTTAGAAATGAAAATGTCTACACTATTGATTTTGACAATATGACTTCAAAAGAATCAATTTGCCTTGCTGCCATAAATGAAAATAGTTGGTTGTGGCATAGAAGATTAGGACATGCCAATATGGAATTACTCTCAAAATTGTCTAAACTTGATTTAGTAAAAGGCTTGCCGGTTACTAAATTTGTTAAAGATAAAATATGTGATGCATGTCAACTAGGTAAACAAACTAAATCATCATTTAAGAAAAAGAAAGTTATTTCTACTTCAAGACCTCTAGAATTATTGCATATGGATTTATTTGGTCCTATTAGAACCGCTAGCTTAAGTGGCAAATTGTATGCATTTGTAATTGTTGATGATTACTCTCGCTATACATGGGTATTATTTCTTGCTCACAAAAATGAAGCTCATAAAGCATTTGTTAAACATTGTAGAAGAATTCAAAATGAAAAAGGTTATACAATTAACAATGTTAGAAGTGATAGAGGTAGAAAATTTGATAATCAAGATATTGAACTATATTGTGATCAAAATGGTTTTGGACACAATTTCTCGGCACCTCGTACTCCTCAACAAAATGGAGTAGTAGAACGTAAAAATAGATCACTTCAAGAAATGTCTAGAACTATGCTTAATGAACATAATTTACCTCAATACTTTTGGGCCGAAGCTGTTAACACCGCTTGCTATGTTATAAATAGAACCATCATTAGAAACACTTTAAATAAAACTCCTTATGAACTATGGAATAATCGAAAACCTAACATTGGATATTTCAAAGTTTTTGGATGTAAGTGCTTTGTATTGAATGATAGAGATAATCTTGGTAAATTCGATGCTAAATCCGATGAAGGTATATTCCTTGGTTATTCTACAAATAGTAAAGCATATAGAGTGTTCAATAAACGAACTATGGTTGTTGATGAATCTATGCATGTTGTTTTTTGATGAAACTAATCCATTCCATATCAAAAATAATTGTGATGATGAGCCAATTTCTCTTGAAAATAAAGCTAGTTCATCTAACCAAGTTGATTTAAGTGAAAAAGTCAAAGATCAAGTAGATGAACCAAAAGATGAAGAAAAAGCGCTTCCTCCAACCAAAAATGAAGAATTACCAAAAAGTTGGAACGTAGTCCATAGTCATCCTAAAGAATTAATCATTGGTGAAGTTGAACGTGGAGTAAGCACAAGATCAAAGCTCAAGAACATCTGCAACAACATGGCGTTTCTCTCACAGATTGAACCAAAGAACATAAATGAAGCTATTGAAGATGAATCATGGATCTTGGCCATGCAAGAAGAGCTAAACCAATTTGAAAGAAACAAGGTATGGACTCTTGCACCTAGACCCAAGGACCACTCCGTCATTGGTACAAAATGGGTATTCCGAAACAAAAAGGATGAAGAAGGTATAATAGTAAGGAACAAAGCAAGGTTAGTCGCTCAAGGTTATAATCAAGAGGAAGGTATTGATTATGGAGAGACTTATGCTCCAGTTGCTAGATTAGAAGCTATACGCATGTTACTTGCTTTTGCATGTTTTAAAAATTTTAAATTATTTCAAATGGATGTCAAAAGTGCCTTTTTAAATGGTTTTATTGCCGAAGAAGTTTATGTAGAACAACCTCCTGGATTTGAAAATCATGAATTTCCAAACCACGTTTTTAAATTATCAAAAGCTTTATATGGTTTAAAACAAGCTCCAAGAGCTTGGTATGAACGACTAAGTGGTTTCCTTATTGAAAAGGGTTTTACACGTGGAAAACTTGACACAACATTATTTCTAATGTTTGATGGAAAAGACATGCTTATTGTGCAAATCTATGTTGATGATATTATATTTGGTTCTACTAATGAAAACTTGTGCAAAGAATTCTCTAAGACTATGCAGGATGAATTCGAAATGAGTATGATGGGTGAGCTAAAATTCTTTCTCGGACTTCAAATAAAGCAAACCGAAGATGGGATATTCTTAAATCAATCCAAATATGTCATAGACTTACTAAAAAGATTTGGATTGACAAATGCTAAAGCATATGGAACTCCCATGAGTCCTTCAACAAAGCTTGACAAAGATGAGAAAGGTAAACCGGTGGACGTTAAGCTATATCGAGGTATGATTGGTAGTTTACTTTATTTAACCGCAAGTAGACCCGATATAATGTTTAGTGTATGTCTTTGCGCCTCGATTTCAATCCTTGTCCTAAAGAATCACACTTAATTGCAGTCAAACGAATATTTCGATATTTGCTTGGAACCTATTGATTTAGGATTATGGTACCCTAAGTCAAATTCATTTGACTTAATAAGCTACACGGATGCGGATTTTGCTGGTTGCAAAATTGATCGCAAAAGCACTAGTGGTACTTGTCACTTTCTAGGACACTCACTAGTATCATGGTTTAGTAAAAAGCAAAACTCCGTGGCCTTATCAACGGCGGAAGCCGAATATGTAGCGGCCGGTAGTTGTTGTGCTCAATCTCTCTACATAAAACAACAACTAGAGGATTTTAAAATTCTTTTTGATCATATTCCCATAAGGTGTGATAACACAAGTGCCATAAGTTTAAGTAAAAATCCTATCCAACACTCTCGCACAAAGCACATTGAAATTAGATACCATTTTATAAGAGATCATGTGCAAAAAGGGGACATTGAACTTGAATTTGTGAACACCGATAGTCAATGGGCAAATATTCTCACGAAACCTCTCATTAAAGAACGATTTTGCCCAATTCGACGTGAAATAGGTATGGCTAGATACGTTGATATCAAATAAACTTGAATTTATTATCCTTCTATTTGATTCAACTGTGTTAAATCTATATATACCTTAAGAATTGAATATAAAATGATTTTATTCATATCATGTTCATAAAATTGTTCATTTTATATCTTCCTAGTTATATTGTTTGAACATTAAATTATATGCCCAGTTCTATGTATATTTGCGTATATGTTCATGCATAAAATAAGAAATAAAACTCATCATTTAAACAAACTTGAGTTTATTAAAAAGAAAGCCATAAAGGAGAAGTCACCACAAAAGGAAAAACCACTACACTTCCCACTACATTTATTTGGGGATAGAGCGAGAAGTCAATTCCTTCACCTCAGCTAGTAGCTTCTCGTACTGCTTCTGCAGCTTATTAGTGGTCTTGCTCTGCTCTGTGGACCGGATTACCAAATCATCGGCATAAGAATCCACGAGCGCCTTCAGCCTTTTGTTCTCCTCCTTGACCTCCCCTACTTTCTTCTTACTCTCCTTCAGCAACCTTTGTAAAATGGTGACTTGAGAACGCAGCGCTTTCACTTCCATATTCCTAACATGAAGACGACGTCCCATGTTAGAAACAGTGGCAGTACACTGAATCGTGAGTGCCAATGATTCATTTATTATTTGTGGGTCAGTCCTCCCAGCTAAAATCTTTGCATCCTCCGGAGTACAAAGACCGGCAGCTACTGCGGTGGCAGTCTCACCATTCAATATCACTGAATCAGTTACTGATACAGGGCCATTAATTGAAAGGAAGTAAGGACGCCAGACTTCTGGCATCACACTAGGCGTATCATTTAGATTAATTGTTTCTGGTTTGTTTTGAGAAGAAGAGGAAGCCATTCTAGAAAATCTAATAAGAGATTAAGCTAAGAGTTTGAAAATGATGAAGTTCATCGAAAATTAGTGTGTGTTAAATAAACCTCAGATTTTTGAACAACAGCCTGTACCTATCACCCGACTCCCGAGATTTTTCTTCAAAATTCAACGTTCAAATCTCGAGATTTAACGTATACGGAAATATCACTGACTCAGAACTCGATGCGTCGACAAAAATCTGTTTTCTGAAAAAGCAGATATTTTTTTTCAAACTTCCTGATTTATCGGTGTCTATGGCGTGCGTAATTGGATAAGTCTGACACATAGCAAAATCTGAACCCTTCATTCACACTTACGACACGTAGCAAAATCTGAACCATTCATTCACACTTATGACACATAGCAAAATCTGAACCATTCATTCACACTTATGACACGTAGCAAAATCTGAACCATTCTTTCAAACAGCGCGTCTGTCCTATAAATTCGCTTCACCTCTCCACTACATACTCACACCTCTCCAGATAATATTTTCTCTCATTCTTTAGATAAAACTCTAAGAGGATGCAGCATCATTTAGAGATTCATAAAATCAAATACTTGATCTTCTCAGAAAGAAGCAAAATTATTATTGATCAAGTTTCCACGAAGCAAGATTATTATTGATCATGCTTCTCGGTTGAAGTACCTCTCTCATACACCAGGTTGATGGGAAGATCTTTAGCATACACTCCAAATATATCTTCCTCATCAAAATCATCTCGTTCATACAACTGTTGATACACCTGAAGCTTTGTATGACAGAAGAGAGAGAGTACGTAATATATGGGCATCATCCCATGTCCTTCCCGGATTGCTTAAATCATCAGCATCTTAGGCATATGGCAAGGGACATCATATCCTTTCCTGAAGCATCTTCAACCGAACCCCTCAATCCAACCAAACCACTAGGATGAAGAATCTTACAAATATGAATGTATTTGTTTTATTTCTTTGTACCAAATAGGAGAAATATGTTATATTAGTTAGTTGTTCTATGTTTGAACTAAATCAAAGGAGAAATAAATTTTTTTTGGTTGTTTAAAATGTTGAATGATGTTTGGAGATATTGAATATAATATTTATTTTTGATGATGCCAAGGGGGAGAAAGATATGACATTTTTTTTTATCTATTAATGAATTATCATATCTATTGGTGAATTATCATATCTTGCAATAATTGGCAAAAATACGCATATATATTGATTGCTTGATAATACTTAAATGACAAATTGATCTATGCATAAAGATAGGGGGAGATTTAAAAATCTCTAATATAAAGATATGCATTATTTTAGGGGGAGCTTTTCAAGAAAAGCTTCAAAATCATAAATCGTATAAAAATATCATATCATATGTGTCATCATCAAAAAGGGGGAGATTGTTAGCCTCAAGGTTTCAATAATTATTAATTGGCTAATTAATCCAAGGACATTCATGTAGTTTTGATGATAACCATGATTTTAAGTTGTTCATTAATGATATTTTCATATGAACTAATGATTTATGTTTTAAAGCTTAATTTTGACTATTGATTTAATTGGACCAAGATGGCCAATTCAAATATCAAGCAAATGCAAAGTTGATAAGTTGCAAATTCATTGAAGATCAAAGTCATCAAGACTCAAGACAAAGAAATCAAGCTCAAAGACAATGATCCGAGACATATGAGAAGTAAGAGTTAGGTTTTGTAAAGTTTATTAAGATTTGATCTTTAAGGCTCAACTTTAAAACCAAACTTCAATTGAAAAATCTCTTAAAGTTTTCAAAAGACAAACTTGATTGGTTGAAATTCAAATGTAAGACAACCATATCAATTGAAAAATCTTTTAAAGTTTTCAAAGACAAACTTGATTGGTTGAAATTCAAATATAAGACAACCATATCAATTGAAAAATCTTTTAAAGTTTTCAAAGACAAACTTGATTGGTTGAAATTCAAATATAAGACAACCATATCAATTGAAAAATCTCTTAAAGTCTTCAAAGACAAACTTGATTGGTTGAAATTCAAATATAAGACAACCATATCAATTGAAAAATCTCTTAAAGTCTTCAAAGACAAACTTGATTGGTTGAAATTCAAATATAAGACAACCATATCAATTGAAAAATCTCTTAAAGTCTTCAAAGACAACTTGATTGGTTGAAATTCAAATATAAGACAACCATATCAATTGAAAAATCTCTTAAAGTCTTCAAAGACAAATTTGATTGATTGAAATTCACATGCAAGACAACCATATCAATTATGGTTGAAAAATCTTAAGAAGAAAAGTTTTCAAAGAAAGCAAATTGATTGATTGAAAATCAAGAAGAATGCAAGACAACATGATGGCTATAAATACTACCCTTTCTTCATTTCTAAACATCAAGCATACAAGAGAAATCAAAGATAGAAAAGATAACATCTTATACATCAATCCATCCTTCTCAAGCTTATATTTTCATATCATTCAAAATCCTTGATTGAAAATTTCTCTAAACACTTTTTGAGCCATATTGATCAAATCCTTGATATACTATTAGAGTGAGCATATTGTGTACAATTACTCTTTGAGAGAGCCTTATCTTGTACAACAAATACTTTGTTGAAACCATTGAGTGTTTTTGTTAGGGTTTTGGTATAAATCCTAAGTAGTGAAAAGGATTTTTCACTGGGTGGTTACTCTTCACCTTGTAAGGAAGATTTGTGGGTCTTGGTATAAATCCTAAGAGTGAAAAGGATTTTTCACTCGGTGGTTACTCTTCACCGTGTAAAGAAGATTTGTAACGGTTTTGATCTTCACCCGAAAGAAGATTGTCAAATTAGTGGAATTTGGGAATCCTCGAGAAGTGTTCTTGAGGCGGGGACGTAGGCACGGGAAGCCGAACCTCGATAACAATCATCGTGTTTGATTTTCTCTCTCTCTATCTCTTACATATTTAATTGCTTATATATGCTTGTGTTTGATTTTCTATCATATCTATATTGCAATTGAATTGTGTTCTTAAATTTGTTTTTGCTAATTGAAAATAGTTTTTAATTCCGCATTTAAATCGAAAAAGTTTGCCTCAACCTAAATCACCCCCCCCTCTTAGGTTGATATTTGGGTAACAATGGCTCAGATCCCGATCCATTAAATTATACAAGCTCCCACTCGCCCACACATGTTATGTTGATATGGGAAGAAGTATTTTGTGTAAGTTATTTCATGCAACATCCTCTCTCTCTCTCTCTCTCTCTCTCTCTCTCTCTCTCTCTCGCGTATGGAGATGAACCTATGTGAGAGACTTGTTGTTAGGAATAAAACTCTATTTATAGAACCTGTAAGATGTGAAAATTAAAGAACACGCAAAGAATCAAATTAGATGATACAATGATTTATGTGGTTCACCACTAGGACTATGTTCACGAAATTGTAACGATTTTCATTATGTTTTGAGAGAATTTTACAATGTACGGTTACAATATAGAAACCCTAATTCTAGAGCGACAATATATAGCATAAATGGGCCCGAAAATTTTCCTAGGGGTACTACTGTCAGACCCATAAATAGGTCGATGCTTAGTCCATGAAGTGGATGCTTATTTAAAATCATAACGCACGCTTCTTGTTAGGTTGGATTTAAACCAAATCAAGCAAAACCAGGCTCTCGAGCATAGGAGGTTTGGAGCTTTATAGTAAAGAGTAATGCTTTTCTTCAATGCTTTTGTGCATTAAATGAGATATTGACCCACATAGTTATAATTTTACATGTGCCTTGCACGTTCTCTTTCAGTGTATAAAAGCATTAAACGTAAGTCAAATGACTTATTGAAAAATGGTGGGAGTTGTGATTAGGCCAAAACCATCATGCTCAACCATGCACCTAGCCACACAATATCAAGTTTGGAGTTTTTTTTGTTTGAAATGGGGGATTGAGATCCCATGCAATATTTTGCAATACCTTTTGAGTGGATAAGATTAAAAGTTAAGAATGAATAAAAAAAAATTTTAAAAAATCAAAAAAAAGTAAAAAATTGAGAAAGTTAAAAGAGGGACGAGAGGATATTGCAACCCATGAAATAATTTTTAGGATCTCAAAGGAAACGGAGGATATGACAAATAAGGAGTAAGGAAAAAAGGTTAGGTGCCAAGAAAAAGTAATTGTTTAGGGA
This sequence comes from Fagus sylvatica, assembly GCA_907173295.1. Lineage (NCBI taxonomy): Eukaryota > Viridiplantae > Streptophyta > Magnoliopsida > Fagales > Fagaceae > Fagus > Fagus sylvatica. Next base: position 18,193,269 of record OU015761.1, read on the forward strand.
AAGCCACGTCTATGGCTTGATTTGCACATATAGAAAGAAACTAATTTCAATATTCTTAAATTCAAATAATCCATATCCACTGGGTAGTAGCCCAGTGGTGTTACTCTCCCCCTACTTGATCCCTATCACTCTTTGAGAATGTATTTTCGAGCTCTCAGACACACACTTAGACTATACTAGTTAAGAATTTCTATCTCCACTCCAAAAGGACACTAAATTCTAATAGTCCATGAAGCTTTATTCCACCTTATTTATACAATTCTATTTTAACAAAGAATTTGTAGTGTCGTAGACTGTAGTAGTTTAATAAGCTTATTTAGTATATTTAGTTACTTCTATTTTCTTAACCGAAGAAGATGTGAAAACTCACTTGAAAATTATTTTATTTTTAAAATATATTTTAGTAAGTGATAAGTCATGAATTACGACTTTTTAACTTTATTTTCAAATGGTTTTAATGGAATTTGCACTGCATCAAGCTCTCAATTACACGTAAAGTGGGACAATTTTCTCCACACCAGTGCTTATCAGGAAATTTATCTTTTTACATATTATTTTATTCAAAAATTTTAAACTATTATTTGGTAAAGAATAGCGGTGTCAAATGGGTTGGTTTGGGTGGGTATTAAATGGGTTGGGCCTTTAAAACCCAATAGCCCATTTAAACCCATTTAATAAAGTAGATATTATCCAAACTCAACCAAATCTAATTATCTAAACTAAAACCCAACCCACCTATTTACCCATTTATTTTATGCATATATATAATTAAAATGTAATCATGCTGTCAATCATTACAGGAAACTCCAATTGCATCTGTGGGAACTTTAGAAAGTCACAACTCTTTCAATAATCAGAAGAAAAAAAATATGTAGAAAAAATTGTGGATGGATATTCTCCAGTAAGATTTCCCATAAATGTAAAAGATATGCCAATACAAATGGTTCAAAAAGGTTCCAAAGCTACTCAACAAAATGCATCAAATAAGAAAAAGCTTGGAAGTGCAACAAAAAAGGAAAAGCATTAAAGATGAAAAAAAAAGAACTTATTACAAACCTTTTTAGAAAACATTGTTATTCTTAATACATTGTTTTACAATTACTCTCAACTATGTTTAGTTGTTTTATGGAGCTCTCAAACAAAATAGTTTATCCTACTACTACCATTTTATGCTATATTTTACCTACTTCACATATAAATTAAATTTTTGAGCATGATTAATAATAAAAATTATCCCGCACTTTGTTCGGGTTACACTAGCATTATTAGTTCCACAATGCTAACTTTTTTCTCATTGGCATTGAACATGT
>OU015761.1:18194678-18209560 GCA_907173295.1 Fagus sylvatica
TTCCTTAGAGCATCCCACAATTGCTTTTTGGATTGAACAAAGCTCTTCCGCTTTCGACTTGAGTTCCTTATCACACTCTTTAATCAAATTTTGAGTCGAATTTAGTTGAATTACTTTCGATTCAAGTTCCTCTTTGTGTTCTTCAATAGATCTACAGATTCCATTATATTCTCTCTCTTTCAACTCAACATCTTCACAATATTTTTTATACAATCTTTCGATTGAATCAAGTTGCTTCCCCTTGGACTCAGCTTCTTTCAATTTCTTCTCTATAAAATCCAATACCTTCTTTTTTGACTTAATTTCTTCCGACTTCTCTTTAATACAACCATCAATAGACTCGACTTCCTTCTCTTTCAGTTTCAGCTCCACTGTTTGCTCATTGATTAACCTCCCCATTTCATCATATTGCTTTTCTTTCACTTCAAGCTCTTCAAGTTGCTTCCACTTGGGCTCAGCATCTTTCAATTTCTTCTCTATCGAATCCAATATTTTCTTTTTTGACTTAATTTCTTCTGACCTCTCTTTAATACATCCATCAATAGACTCAACTTCCTTCTCTTTCACTTTCAGCTCCATTGTCCGCTCATTGATTAACCTCCCTATTTTATCATATTGCTTTTCTTTCACTTCAAGCTCTTCACTATTTTCTTCAATCAAAACCTTAATAGACTCCAAATGTTGCTCCTTCAACTTAAGCTCCATTGTTCTCTCCTCAATCAACTTTTGAACCCCACATAGCTCCTTCTTTTTCAACACAAACGCTTCAACACAATCGTCTAGTCTCTTTTTCGCCAACTTCACTTCCTTCCCTTTTACCATGACTTCATCACGATATTTAACTACCCAATTCTTCACCATCTCCAACTGCACCTCTTTCGATCTCAATTCGTCACAACACTCCTTTAACGAACTCTCCACCGAACCCAGTTCTTGTTTTTTCGACTCAAGCTGCTCCATTGATTTTTGCATGAAAACCATTTGCTCCTTATTCAACCGAATCTTCTCTAAAACCAAACCCACTTCAGTTTCCTTTTCACCAAGCTCTCTTTTCACTAAACCCAACTGTTCCTCCTTCAAAACCATCTCTTTTTCGTGCACCTCGAGTTCTTTGAACCGGGTTTCAATAGACTTCCTTGTGGAATCCAAGTGTTCCTCCAAGTCTTTCCATTGAAGTGTGAGTAAAAGGACTGAAGAAGCTTGAGAATTCAAGGTTTCAAACGCTTTATTCAGACCACTCTGCTTCATCTCAATGAGCTTTAACTCTGAAGAGAATTTCTCCATTGATAGAACCAAAAAAAATAACCTTTCTTGGCCAACAAAGAAAAGTAATAAACCGTTAAGAAAAATATTCAAAACCCAATTATAATAAACTGCATTGACACTGAATTTGAAGAAATATATATACAAAACCCAAGCAAAACCCTTAGAAGTGTAAATTTAGTATATTATTAATAATGTACAAGACGGTGCGTTTTGAATGAGATTGAATTCAATGGTGGAAAAGAGTTACAGTTTTACTTACAGAGAGGAAGAGTGGCTTGGCTAGATGAATCCAAGGTCGGAGAAAACAATGGCTTGAATCTTTGGCTTTGCTGCTGAGGATGAAACGTTGTGAATTTTGATTTTAGGGTAAAAAGATTTTCCACAGTCACTCACTGTCCACGTTTCTTAAAAGGGATTGTTTTTAGTTAAACAACATGACAGTTTGATAGTCAATCTGATTGTTCCTTAAATTTCGGTTAGGAGTAATTTTAAATTTTTAATCCAGAAATTTAAAGGGATTGTTTTTAATTTCTGTGCCCAAATTTAAAACAGACATATCATTATTCAATAGATACAATGTATTTTATTTTATTTTTGTACAATATTTTTTGCACGGTCAAAATTGAAAGTTGAAAGTTGATTTTTGACTTTTAATTTTAATTGTTTGCTCAAAAATTATTTTTTTAATATTTTTTATCAGATGATTGAAATAAAAAGTTTAAAAAATAACTTTTAATCTTAATTGTTGAAAAAATATTGTGGTATTGCATATCTCAATCTGATTTATTGATACAATTGAAGTCTAATATGTTTAGGACTCAAAAGTTCATATAGGAATAGGATAGGTTGGGTTATGATCTCTTTAGTATTCCTCAAGACTTCGGAGAAAAATTGAAAATAAAATAAAATAAAGAGTTCCTGTTGTATATCAAATGGCTTGGCACACATATGTGCTCAACTACTCTTATCACATGTGCTCAACTACTCCTATCATCTTATTACTATATATGTGGTTTTAGTTTTGTAAGAAGAAAGAGAAAACTATAAATTCTATAAGAGAATTCTCTCTAGTATGGATGACCACCTAATAAGAAAGTTTTCTTAATAGAGTTTCTCTTCTTCATTTCTCTTGTTATTTCACTTTAATTTTACAACACTTCCAATTAAAATGAAGAGATTAATTGATTAGGAGAGGCCTTTAATTAATTAATTAATTAATTATTATTATTATTATTTTCTCTCAATACATCATCAACTTTATTAAGAGTACAAAAACTAAAAGAAAGCATCAAGGAAACCTCTTTCATCAACCGAATCCTCTCAGATATAGGAAGGGATATCGGTGAATGGAATAGACATGTTGGTTGTTTACAAAACATGCCTTTCATTAATTAAACATGAAGTTGGTAGTGGACTACATGAATGTTTTGAGGCATTGCGCTCTTATTATATTTGAGACGCGATAGATTCATATCCTATGAATTGGTATTGCATGCAATACCAATTAAGTGGTTGAGCAATCTCAACCACTTAATAAAAAATTATTAAAAAATTCAAAAAACAAAAAGTGAAATTTTTTTGAAAATGTGAGGAAAAAAGGAATTGCACCACAATACTTTTTTAGTATTGCATGGGATATGAATCGGAGAGGCCATACCAATGAGATCCTATCCTCCCTCTCATTGAGATCATATGGATGATAGGATTCGTTATCTAAATAGCTGAACCATTATTAATTATAATACTTTATCCAAACAAAATATTCTGCCCACATTGTGAAAATCTAAAAGTGACCATTTAATGCAACAACCAACGTGTCTATTCTATCATCAACAACAAAAAATGCAATATGTCTAAGCAATGTAACAATTAAACTACTTAGCCTAATGTATAAATGTGTATTTAAATTGAGGAAGATAATTTTTTTATTTTTTATAAAATTTGATAGTTGGGGAATGTGAGATTTGAACTGTCTTCATTTGAGCAACCAATACATATTTTTCTATATTTTTTTATTACATTGTTAAATTACAAGACTCTTGGCCTAAGGATGAGAAATTCATATTTTAGTGGAAAAGAGCATGTCAGAAATTGAATTAAAAAAAAAATTCTCAAAAGAGCACTTGGAAAGAAATTGGGGTTGGGGAATTTACTGTGGGGAAGGTTTAGGCTAGTTTTTTGGACTATGGGTAAGCTTATTAGTTATTAGTTCAAGTGGGTCATTTGGGCTTGGGCTGTTAAGGCTTGACATGGTGTTGAATGTTGATTATGTTGGACTTGGTTTTAATATATGCTTATTTGGGTTTTAAAGTGATATTGCATTAATCATAATTTATCACTTCAACGGTTATGAAATATGTTGTGGGTAGGACAGTGCTACTGCTGTGATTTTGATTTGGTTGTGGAGTCAGCTTGGTGCTTTTGCAATGTTGGAGTTTTGGGTTAGAGGGAATTGGGTGTTGTCTTTGTGTGTGTGTGTGTGTGTGTGTGTTGCTTTTTAGAGGTTGGAATGTAATACCTGAGCTGCTGGGGGTGATGGTGTTGTTCCTTTGTTGTTGACATGTTGTTGCTTATTCTCTTTTGCTGTGTCTTTTTTGTTAGTTTTGAGAGTCTTCTAGTTCTGCCTCGTTGCTTGCTCCTCTGATTATTGTGTTTGTTGATGTGTGGATTGGGTTTTAGTGAGGTTACAAGGCTAGTGTTGAAGTTATTACATGGATGGTTGTTTTGGAATTGGAGCAGTATTTTTTAGTGAGGCTGTTTGTTTGCCTGAGTGTACTGCTAAGCTACAGTGAAGCAGTCCTGGACTCCTGGTGTATAGTCTGTTAATTGTGGCATTTTGTATAGTTGGGGATGAGGATGAGTGTTTGACAGGGTATCAAGGAAAATGTGTTTTGCAGAGAGTAAATCAGAAATGACATCAGGAAGCTGGGGGAACAAGGAAAAAAAAGCAGATTTTTTTATTATTTAAAATTGGAAAAAGTAATTAATGATTAAGTTTTTAGAGATAAATAAATATAAAAATTATTAGAAAGCTATCACATGATTTAGAGTCAGACACAGTTTGGCTACAAACCAGTTCGTAGTCAGCTGGCTACAACCCATTACGTGACAACTAATAAGATTATCCACATGTACCTTTTAGTCACATGACCTATTTAATGAGTCATGTGACTTGTTTAAATAATAAATGTGGATGGTCTTTATAAGTTGCCATAGGTTGTAGTAAGCTTGGCTACTAAACTCTTGTCCGACAGAGTCTATTTCCCATCTTTCTTTTTTTTTTTTTTTTATATATAACTTTTTAAACCTTCACTTTTTTTTAGATACAAACATCCTTTAATCAACGAACAAAAAATCAAAATAAATTGGTGTTAAAGGATACTCAACCAAAGATTACTGGAAATAGTTTACCTCCAACCCGATTTGGAGGAATCCTCCTCCAACCCACTACGTGGCAAATAAATAGATCATCTATGTATACTTTTAGTCACATGACATTTTTAAAGAGTCATGTGACTTTTTAAAATACACATGTGGATGACCTATTTGTTTATCACGTAGTGAGTTGAAGGAGGATTCCTCCAAACCGGATTGGAGGTAAACTCTGTCCAAGATTACTAGCTTGTTGAAATTAGCATAATAATTGACATCCTAACGAGGCTTCTAACTCTCAATGCCTAAATATGGATTTAGAGTCGTAATGGATTTAGAGTTCTTTACGACTCGGCCAGCTCTTTAAATGCAAAATGATAAAAGCAGTTTTTAAAAGCAAAGATTTCATGTTGCCTTCAGAATGAGAATTGGAAATGGCCTCCAACAAGGTTTGTGAAGACCTGGTTGATATTTTTCAGAGCGACTTGTTTTAACTTTTAGGTAGTCCAATGAGACTTGAGAAGGTGCTGCTTTCTTCATTTGGGAAATTTGGAGTGCAGTGACCATTTATTTTATGAATGTTCTTATACTAAAAGATTGTAGTAACAAATGTTAAACTTGTGCTTAATTAACAGGCATTTGAATTCCTTAAAAAATAAAAAATAAAACCAATTAGGACCACCATATAAAAGCTTGCTTGGGTTGGCTTCTGGATACAACTATTTTATGAATGTTCTTATGTTAACTTTTTAAAACTTCACCATTTCTAGGTACAACTTTACTTAGCTTATTTTTAAACATAATAAACTTGTCCAAACAAGATAGAAACAACAGTATTGAGCTGAGTTTGGGACAGGTCCAAACTTAATCCCAACTTATAAATTCAATTGCTGTAAGCTGATCCAATCAATACATGAATATTCCAATTTGATAGTAAACACAAAATCCCCTAAAAAAAAAATAGTACACACAAAATAAGTCAGATTATAATTCCAATTTGATAGTACACACAAAATCCCCTAAAAAAAAATAAAAAAAGAAGATAGTACACACAAAATAAGTCAGATTATAAGTTATTCAGCAAAAAAAAAAAAGCTGATACAGTATATGTCAATCTTCAAAATATAAGTGGTGAAAGGCTGGAAATTCAATGTTCCTTTTTATATGATATCAGCTTTTGGAAATTTTTAATTAAGTTACATCCACAGCAAAACAGCACAGTTATCAGATACCTTGTTGAGGCTATTTTTCATTATAAATGCATGAAGGTCATCTTCTTATATTGTTGCACTAGTAATTACTTTTAACAATCTTCTTACATTCTTAGCCACTGGCACCCTCATTACAGGGGAAAAAAAAAACAATCTGGTAATCATTCTAGCCTCCATAGTATTTGCATCTGAAATTCAATACATACATGCAACAGAGATTCCTCCCAAAATATTCCTGACTTTGAATGTGAGATGGCCTGATATTGGCGCAGTGTAGTTCACAAATCAAGTAACTGTTGCTCGAAAGAAAAATGGGAAGATCACAAGTCCTAATTTAAACAATAGCCGATACTTCAAACTGCAGTCATAACTCATAATCCCAATCTTCTGCTGAAGTGCTCATTAGGCCTTTATGCGAACCACAAATGAACCTGTTTGATAATTTCTAACAAGCATGATTACAAGAAAGCAGGCAAAAAGTAGTATTCAAGAACATTATATATGGAAAGACATAAATTTTAGGTTCAAAACAGAATATGCATTCTTTAGAAAGAAGCAACAAAAGTAATCAGAACACGACTCACAAGATAACTTTGCAGTAGTGCAAAACACATAGAAACGTATTAAAGTTGATTTATCAATGACATTAAAGATGCATATGGTACATCAAATGCCATAAAATCAAGAAAGTGAGATTTTTGTCAACAAAAGAAAATGAAAAAGCCACAGATTTCTGACACCACAATCAAAATCAGGATTTATTTATTTTTATTTTTTGCGATGTGAAGTACTTCATCATAAGTGATTTAGCATGGATCATTTTCATAAATGGTCCTGGTTTTCTTCTTTTTTCCAAAAATCTAGTTGGGCAAAGGTACACATAATAGGTGGTTATGGGGAAGGATGATAAATCAGTCGATTCAGTGCAGTTCCTACCATGTTGCATGCATCCTAATGGTAGTTTCAAGCATTCCATATACAATTTTGGTGAACAGCATTACCTCAGCCCTCATAACTCATAAGATATGCAGTATGTTGACAACAGGGTGCAACAGAGTTTTGCATACTAGAACTTTGTAGGATTTCCCAGGAAAAGCAATGTGCACAAAGGCCTGTAATTATGAAGAGAGGTATGCACGATTTGCACATACCAATATGCAGCCATTGAGCTCTAGCTCAAAATGGCACCTCCTCCTCCCCTTGTAAGAGCGAGGTGGAGGGTGAGGTCGTGGATTCAATACCCACCAGGTGCAAGAGTAAATTACCTATAGAAAACATACCAATATGCATGTGTAACAGTCTAACACTTAAGCTCATAAACAAAGAATTTTAGAATTTAAGGACATGGAGTTCGGGAATCAACCTCTCCAAAAAAAATTGGGGGATAAGGTTGGCTACCAATTTTTCCCAAACCCTACAAAAGTGTGGGAACTTTTTCTACAGAATACAACCTTTTAAAGTACATGGAGTTCTAATGGATTTTGGATCAAAAAACTATTGGAAAGTCAAAATTGGGGACAAAAGACAAAAGAGATCACTGATAAAGTTTTTGTATGATGAATGAGAAAAAAGTAGGGAATGGATAGTAGTAGAGGACTCAGCATTTAAGATACAAAAAGACATTAATTCAAATATTACTGTAAAAAAAATATGAAAAAGTTTAACTTATTGGTGGATACATACAACAAGGAGAATTTAGAAAAAGCATTGACAAGCTCAAGGTTTTGATGTTTGCATTATATATACAAATTCTTGGCCTTATTGAAAATAAGATAAAATGTGGAGGACTAAAAAGGATATTGTGGAGCAAGAAAATTCACTCTCTAAAAAAACAAAAAATAATCATATTAGTGAAATAGACCACAACTGACCTTATAAGGAATCAACTAAACAAAAGAGGTGAAAACAGTCTATGAACTAGCTATATTAAATGTTAAGTACCTAGTACCTAATATCTATAAAACAATATCATGTTGAATGTATACAATGATAAGTCGAGGCATGAAAAACCTAACAGATGAACTGAGGGGAGCTTATAACCTCAGGGAGATCAAGGGACTACTTAATCAAAAGATTTGAATACCATAACAAAAGAAGCTTAAGCAAAGATTAAGATCTTAAAGCATGGATAATTTTTAGTATATTTATATTTTAAGAAAAATTTCTTTAATAATGAAATAAAAAATTCATTATCAGTGTCAGTTGGCTCAATTGGTACAATCTCTTGTGGTCAAACAAAGACCTTTGAATTGAATTCCATCTACACCAGTGGAGAGGTACTTCAAGGGGAGGAATAACTTTATTTCCTCTTGTGTAGCCATAGGCACATTGAGCATCCAAGGGTCCAAAAAATTGAAAAAAGAGAAAAGTCCTGTACAAGTATGGAAATTATTTTTCTAATTAAAATTTAAATTGCTAAACCAATTAGGATAGTAAGAAAAAAGGGAAATTTGATATGAAAGACTTCTCTTATCTATTAGTTTTGTTTAGATCTAAGATAATTTTTTTTTTAAAGAAAGAAAAAAAAAAAAAAAAGGCATTGGTAGCTGCTTAAATAGGACTCAAAATGATTTGCTCAACTAAGTAAATCAACTCAAAGCCTAATATGAAACAAATAAAAAGAGGAAAGTTATGCCAAAACATATAGACGTGGCAGGAGAAACAAGAAAAGTGTGGAGATCATTGTGTGTACCACTATAGTCAATTTATCCAACTTTACCATGAAAATGAGTGAGTAAGCAAAGCTTGAATTACAATCAAGAAGTCATAAAGCATTTTTTACTTCATGAATGGATGATAAATAAAAATAATAGTAATGATTATCATGCAACGTCTTGAATGACAAAAGAAGCATATCATGGAATGCTTATAAAAGTAATACAATGTGCAAAAAGTATTTTCAATCTAAAGCACTCAATAACCAGTACTCACATGCAGGAAGGTTGGATATATCTGCAGTAACTGCACAAGGAATCCCCAAATTTTGAAGAGCCCCCCTTATGATTCCACATGGGAAATAGAGATGCATGCTTGTAGCTTGTGCAGATTTGCTTTCAGCCGGAGAATTATCTTGAGCTAAATCTTCTTTTTCAGGCGATGGATCGATTGACGTGCGTGCAAGCCAACGAAACCGATTATCTTGCAAGACAAATGTACCCTACAAGATGAACAAAATCCATTTTCTCAAATTCAAAGAAAAAGATACAATGTATATTCACTTTAAACAATCGAATTTACTCTATGATTGGTCTTCAAGTTGTCTATTTGCTTCTTGAAAAGCTCAGACCAGAAGTCCTTGCAGATGAACTTGATTGCCTCTAGATGATCACTGAACCGAGGCCGTTCCATGGTATACCTAAAAAGTAGTACTTTTACTATTATAGGCACTTTATAGCAAACCATACTGAGAACTATATTATGTATCACATAATCATTAAGATATACAAATTTACCTACAAAACTAACTATATCAGTAATAAGTATCAAGATCTAAATTAATTATGTATGATCTATGCTTCTCATTGCTTCAAACAAAGTTTTTTCTGCTGTTCTGCCATGCTCCTATATATTGATATCAGATTCAATGTTACCCACCTAAATAAAGAGCTAGAAATTCACAATAAGATTTTCGAAGAAAAGCTAAATACCAGTTAATCATAGATGCCTTAATAGCAACCACATTCAAATAATCATATATCCATGTGGTTGTCTCCCGTTTGAGTAATCCTTGTGTCGGTAACCACACAAAATGATTAGATAAGAACCAAGCTTCACCTTTAAAAAAGCAACCTTTTTTAAGAATCACATTCTGTATGCCCCAAAACCATACATATAAAATGCTTTTCAAAGAACTTCGAAACGATTCGCTTTAGCTTAGCTTTCAATAAGCATTTATTTTTTATCGGAGTCATCTTATACTATTAATGCGATGGCAAGTGCCTTCCACCAAATGCTATAGATCGCGGGTTTAAGTCCGGGACTCAGCCTCTCCAAACAAATTATTGGGGTAATGTTGCCTACCAATCACCTTTCCTAGACCCCGCAAAAGTGGGAGCTTTGTGCACTGGGTATGACCTTTTTTTGTAGTGATAATGCTCAAGAGAAAAAGCAATTCCATACAATCAAATTTGGACTAGCCTGGTATCAACATAGATGCCATTATGCAAATCCATGTAATGTAGCAGCACTTTGATCAAATTTCCCATTTGGGTTTTTTTTTTTTTTTCTTTTTTCTCTCTTTTTCATTCAAAGTCTTAAATAAAAAATATATATATATATCAAAACCAAAAAGTCTACCATCTTTTTAGTTAATAAAAAATTAAACTAAAACTAAACTCATAATCCCATAAGAGCAACTAGAGTAGATCCTTAAATTTCCTCAGGTCCCAAACAAACAAACATCTTTGAGTTTAAATCATACTAATACAATTACTTTTCCTTCACTTTCTTAGCAACCAAACAGCTCAATAATATATTTTTTTTTTTTTTTAAATATACATAAAACAAAAAATAAAATAAAAATTACATTTTTAACAATAAACTCTTTCAGATCTAAAGCCCCAACACTTCAAAATTACTATAAAATCTGCAATTACAGAATTTAAGAAATTATTGCAAAAAAAAAAAAGTGGTAAAATAGGGTTGGGATAAGGTGTGGGCAGGTGTACCGTTCGGAGAGCTGGAGTCCGACCTGAAAGCCAATGGCTTCGATCCGACGAGCAGCGAGTTCGGGCTTATTGGTGTAGAAGCGATCGCAGTACGAGGATACCATTTCGGTTAGTAGACTATCCACGCAGCTCTCTGAGACCTCTCTTCCCATTTTTTCTCTCTCTATTTCTCTTTGGTTCTCTCTCTAGATTTGCTCTTTGTTTTGTAAAGTTTGGAATGGTGTTTTTTTTGTTACTCTTCTTGCCCAATAGTAATAAAAGCCCAAAATTGGACTTATAAGGACATTTGCATCATGTCCAGCCCAATTAATGTGAGATATTTTAGGTTTAATTATTGTTTTGGTTCTCAAAATGGTTTTTGATGTTTCAAATGTGTCAATTTGATCCTGTGTCATTTCAGTCATTGTTATTAAGTGAATGATGAAAAATGCAGATGTGATTAACGGTTTTATTAAAATCCTTTACAACACCACATATAAGAACAACATAGGGTAAATATTTCTTTATACAATCTACTACTTAAATGTGGATAATATTATTTACAAATTGTGGACATTATTGTCCATAAAGTTGAATATGCTCACAAAGTATAGATAATATTATTCATATTTTAAGTGGTGTAAAATGGTGGTTGTGAAAATATCAATGCCCAGCAACATAATATGGATCACAACCATGGATCGGTGTCACTAATATAATTGATAGGCTATAATCATAATTATGATTATATATATCGAAGAAGGATCACAAAATATTTGTAAGCACTGAATTGCACCTTTTTAAAGACCAAAATTGAATTTAGTCGAAAATTTTAAAGACCAAAATTGTACATTTTTGTGTTTTTGGTGGTGGGTTTGATGGGATCCCAAAACCGTGTCTTTGGTGTCAAATTTGATGTGTTTAAGAACCAAGAATTCGACTTGAACTGCCTCAAATATGCAAGCAAGATAGAGATAGAGAGAGAACTGAGAAGAGAGAGGAGAGAGAAACAGGAGAGTGAGAGAGATAAGAAAAAGAAAAGAAAAGAGAAAAATAAAAAAGTATTTAAAAAAAAATTTAATTGTTGACATAATGATATGGATTTTTTAAATATTATTAAAATAAATTTTTTTTTTCAAAAATAAAATGACACATCAGCATTCCGTTAACCACATCAAGATTTTATTAGCCACATCAGCATTTTCAGTTAATGAGATACTGACAAGGACCAAAATGGAATCGGGTTGAAAACTCAGGGACCAATAAAACTTTTGAAAATACAAGGATCAAAATGAAGAAAAAAAAAAACCCAAGAATATAAGGACCAATATAGGATTTATGCCTAATTATATTTCCACCTTCAATATATTATTATATTTTAATCTCTTTCTTTTATAACCTTTTACACATTAAAAAATAAAAGGCAAATTGCACTTTTCCCCCTCTAACTATTCGGTACTTCTTATTTCTTACATTTATCTATAAAACCGAGCAATATCCCTCCTTAAATATTGAAAATATGCAAATAACCCCAATTGTCTAATTTTATATTAAATCCAAACAAAAATAATGGAATATAGCCAAAATAACATAATATTTTTATGTTATATTAAATATATAATGATAGATTTTGAGTATTATCAATTATGACTTAAAATTGACAAAATATATAAAAATAATAATAATAATTAATTTTGTTGGAATTTAACATAAAATTAGATGTTGGAGGCTATTTGCATATTTTCAATACCTAAAGAGAGACATTGTTCGGTTTTATAGATAAAAGGAGAATTAAAATAGACCCAATAATTTAAGAGGACTTTCCCTAAAGACTAAATAAAAAACAAGGGATAACTCAACTGGTCTAGTATTGGGTATGCTTTTCAATGGTCACTAATTCAAGTTTACTCAGGGCCACCTATTAAAGGCAAAGTCTTGCATCTATCGCGGTACACGTGTCCCCCTAGGATTAGTTGAGGTGCGCGTATCTCCAATAGTCACTAGTTCGGTACACCTTCCCCATCACCCAAGATTATCCAAAAAAATTAAAAAAATAAAAAAAAAAATAAAAAACAACAACTAAAACAACTCATCCCTTTATATTGTGTGTGATTCCCTTTCTCCATCAGCATTCATTCTTTTCCCTCCTTTGTATCAACTCAAGGCCCAAACTTTACATACCCCGCAAGCAAAGCAAAACACAAACTCATGGACTTAACCAATCCTATGCTTATTCTTTTCTTCTTCATCCTCTCCACCATGTACTTCTCTACCACACACAACCATTTCTTCACAGAATCACCAAACCTCACTCCAGCATCCCTCCAATCTGAATAGCCTAATGGAAAGTTGGAAAGTCTAGAAATTGAGGTAAACATCTCCATCCTCTTCATTTGGTTGATTGATTTTGTATTCCTTGATTGTTTTGACTGTTTATGACATAATCTTAGGTGGGTTCTTGAGTTGTAGAAAAAATATCAACTTCTTCACTTGTGGGGTATTGGGGAGTTTTCATTGTTGAAGCTTGGTGTTTTTGGGCTGTTGGGTCTTGTTAATTTGAGGTTTGAGCTGTAGAAAAAATATAGGGTATATCAAATTCTTTTCCATAATTTTTATTTTACTCTGTTAGAAGGGTAACACCACATTGTTGTATAGGCAAAGAACTTAGAAACATTTGGCAATTTTATTTACTGCCTTACTGGGTACTTGCTATAATTTGAAGTTAATGTAACCAATTTTTCTCAGTTTTTAATTTTCATTATCTGAGTTTCCTGTGAAAAATTTGTGCTATATAAACAATCCCAAGCTTAATTTATATAAACAATCCCAAGGTTTTTTTATTTGGTCCTGTTAATTTTATCTTTTACTGTATGTAAGTATACCTTGAATTAGCTAAATTTGGATGCAATTTTTTTTTTTAATTATTCGATATTTGCTGTGAAGTGTGTAACTGTGTTTGTTTTTTCACTTCATTTTTCATTTTGGGGTTTGCTGTGACTTGAGCCACATTGTTTAAGGAAATCAGGTACTTAGTGAGTGTTTTGTTTTTATTTATATATGTCTATTTGTTTATTATTCCCCTTGAGAAAAGGGTTGAAATTTGTTGGTGATTGTCGATTGGGTTTTTATGTGTTTAATATTACCTATATGGAATTTGTTTGTTTGTTTATACCATTATTATTGTTCTAATTTTAATTTGCTGCTTTATTTTTATCTACTTTTCTTATGTTGTTGTATTTTTTTAAAGATATTCTTTGGTAAATTATAGTAATTTTACACTTCCTTTTTATTTTATTTTTAAGTAATTGTTAAATTATTTAAGATGTCTTATGGTCTGATTTTAGTAACTCCTCTCCTTTTTAGGTTCTCTTTACGGCCAGATTTCAAAACCATGATTTTAACATCAATAGAGTGTGCTTATGAGTTATTGCCTGAAAAACTCTTAAATCTGCTGCTACCTCTGCTGTTGTTGTAGTTCTTCGACTCCGGCCGTGGACGACCTCCAAACCCTCAAAACGAAGGTGTGCATCATTGGAAGTGGCCTAGCCGCCCACACCGTTGCCATATATGTGTCCCGTGCGGAGTTGAAGCCAATCCTCTTTGAGGGTTGGATGGCGAATGGTGTTGCCCCTGGTGGACAGCTCACCACAACCTCTGAGGTGGAGAACTTCCCAGGCTTTCCGGATGGAATTAACGGCATTGAGCTTATGGATCGCTGCCGCAAGCAGTCGCTCCGCTTTGGCACTCAAATTCTAATTGAGACTGTCAACAAGGTGGATTTCTCCATGACCCCTTTCAAGGTCTTCACTGATTCTAAGGCTGTCATTGCTGATTCTGTCATTGTGGCAACTGGTGCCGTTTCCAAGCAATTGGACTTCTCGGGCTCTGGCAAGGGCCCATGAGGGTTTTGGAACCGAGGCATATCGGCTTGTGCTGTGTGCGATGGTGCTGCCCCCATTTTCAGGAACAAGCCCTTGGCAATCATTGGAGGTGGGGATTCGGCCATGGAGGAGGCTACATTCTTAACCAAGTATGCAACCATGGTGTACATCATTCATAGGAGGGATACATTTAAGGCTTCCAAGATTATGCAGTAGAGGGCCTTGACCAACCCTAGGATCCAAGTGCTATGGAACTCGGTGGTCGTGGGGGCCTACAAGGACGAAAACACTAATAATAGGGTCTTGGGGGGGTTGAAGGTGAAGAACATGGTGAGTGGGGAGGTTTCGGATCTCAAGGTATCGGGATTGTTCTTTGCAATAGGGCACGAACCAGCCACCAAGTTCTTGGATGGTCAGTTGGAACTCCATTCTTATGGCTATGTTGTCACAAAGCCAGGGACCACCCAGAACAAGTGTGCGTGGAGTTTTTGCTGCTAGAGATGTCC
>OU015761.1:18209660-18223235 GCA_907173295.1 Fagus sylvatica
TCATTGGCCATCATATAGAAATTCATGTTAGCAATGGTTTTCATTGCAGTATTGGCCATGGCATCTACCATTGTTGCGTTAACTTGTTACTGTCACCAATATTTGGGTTTTCTTGAACAACCAAAGTTATCTTTTAAAATGTAAATAAAAAGACATCCATTTAAGTTATGTTTTATTCACAATATAACATATATTAAGGTCTACTCTATCTAGCTGACCTGGTCTCTTTAATGATGCAGGTTGCATGGCAGCCTTGGAAGCAGAACATTACTTGCAAGAGATTGGATCACAGGAGGGTAAAGGTGATTGACTACCTAGGATGTGCCTGTGATTTAAAAGACGCTCAATTAGGAGCAATATTTATTCAAGGACAAAGAATTGTTTTCAAAACAATGACATTTTAGTATGTCCCTGTTGGATGCATTAATAGATTTCTACATTATACTGCATACACTCAACTATATTTTTTCTTAATTGATTGTCTTGATAATTTGGAAATCATAAGGCTTAGCTTTTACTCTTTTGATGGCTTTGAATCAAGCTGGCTGTAGCATTTTCTCTTGGCTACATTATTGGTTTCTTGAGATATATTCTGCTTAAGCGTCGGGTTTGATGACCTTCAACAGATTTTGATGTGTGTTGAACTTCGATCTTGTGGTCCAATATCCTATGGGTTATTTACTCATCACTTTTGTGAGAGGTCATGCTAATTTGAATTATGACATGAATCTTCATTAACCTATTCTCTGCGCAAAAACAACGTTGAAGACTTCGTCCAGTAACACCCCACCCCAATGGCCAGGGCAAAGATTTTGCCCTATCCCCACCCCATTACCTCTTCGAGGCGGGGAAAACCTACGCAGTATGGGGTGGATCGGGGCAGGTTGGAGTGAAATTGCTGTCCCTATGCATGAGATTTACGCCTATTTCAATTTTTTTTTTAAATGAATTCTTCTAGTATTTTGTAGTCATACTACTATTTGTTTCTCTTTTGATATTGAGCTAGTGTCACTATTTGCTTTTTTAGTTTGTTTGGAGAGAAAAGAGGGAGGAAAAGAGTAGGGAAGAGAAAAGTATAAATTGATTAATTAATTCAACTTGAACTTGGTTATTTGTGTTTGTTGTTTTTTATTGTTAAACTCAAGGTTTTTTTTTTTTTTTGGTAGAATTAAAAAAAAAAATTGAAATAGTAAATTTTTTATAGATGAAATAGTTATTGATTTCTAATCATCTTGATTTTGTAAGCATGGACAATATAAAGAGTCAATGTGATCTATGATCAACAATTTACATTTTTTAACTCTTTTTTATTTATTTATTTATTTTTTATAATTAGTAAGTTAAGGGAGTGAGGATTTGAACCCTGAATATTTTTGTTGGAAAGACTAAGAAGTGTCAATTGAGTTACAAGGCAGCTACTTGGTTTCTATTTCCATACAGGGTTAAATATATTAAGTATAGTTTGGTGTTTAGACAAGCTCAAACTATTTAAGCTTGAGAACTTGCCAAAAGTATCCTGTTATATTAAGTATAGTTTGGTGTTTAGACAAGCTCAAAGCCTCAAACTATTTGAGCTTGAGAACTTGCCAAAAGTATCCTGTTCGTGAGCCTGTAGAAATTAAAAAACAGAATACTTGAGTTCATTTTTTTTTTAATTCAAACCTATTAAATTGTAGTGGTACTAATATATTAATCGAGACATCAAATATTTAAGGGGGTAACTCCTATTTTAAAGGCTAAATCTTTAAAATGTTTAATAATTATATACATTATAAAATGATTTTTAAAATTTTGGGGTCAAGTTGTAGTACTATTAGTTGAGACAACTAAAATGTTTGAGGGGGCTAACTCCTATTTTTAAAGGTTAAAATCTTTAAAATTTTAGATAATTATATATATATATATATATAAGGAATTAAAAAAAAAAAAAATGGAACTAGACATGATTATTTATTTTCTGTAACCATAGCTAAAAGTGATGGGATTGGCTACATCGATCTATGCAACTGCTTCTATGACAGCCTTTTAGTGTTAGGGCCCAATTTGTCTCCCTCTCTGATTCTATTATGTGCAGTGTATGTGCGTGACTGAGTTAGAGAAATATTTAGTAGGATAAGCAACATGACATTCATAATAAATTGTCAAACTTAAAAACTTTTAACACTCAACGATAACACATAACTTCATGCAAATAGTCATATGGTCTTTCTGCACCTAGGAAAAGGCAGTTTCTAACACTCCAAAGAGGAATGCATCAAACATATACATTGTACTACTTTTCTTTTCTTTCTTTTTTCAAACATAGCAAAACAAGAAATAAAGAAACAAAAGTAGAACAAACAACAAATAGATGAACCCTGTTCATTTCAATAACCATGGGGATGACAACCCTCCGATCAAATGATCTCAGGAAAAAGAAACTTGATCCTCAGTACCACAAACTATAATTACAAGCCACATTCCTCGTTGCTGCACATTAAGAATGATCTTCATCTTCTTTAGAGTTCATAACCTTGCGTGATAGAAAACAACATATTGAAGATAAAAGCATCAATCATTATAATCGTTGACATCAAAGTATCATCATGGAAAAATAACTTTCCTTTTAAATATAATAAAATTATTTTTGTGTGTTTACGAGTCCATATGGATACAATTATATATATGTATGGTTGATAAATTTTTGTGAGATTTATGAGGATTGTACTGTTACTAAAAATTGGAAATGTTTATAATACTAATACATTTATACTATGATAAGTATCCTTTGGAGAGTGAAAAAGGTTGCTCGTGTTTATGCTTCAATGCTTTAAAAAAATTAAATCACATGGTGTGGGAAATTAGGATAATAATTTGTTGAATAGATACTTACCCTTACTCTGAGGAACTATTGCACAGTGGTATCATAGTTTGTCCTTCCAAAGCCAATGTACGCACGGTGGTATTCAAGGTCAACCTTCCAGTGCCATTCATCTTCTTCTGTTGCTTGTACTCTTTCTAGCTTTGGCGTACTTAAGATTCCATGACAGAAAATCTTCATCTCAGGGCATTTGCTGACAATTACTTCTTCCAAAGATGGGAACTCGAAGGAATAACTTCTCGAGCAAAAGCTTGTGAGGTTTGGCAAGCAATCGAGTTTTAAGTATGTCAATTGGCTGAAAGTAATCACCTCATTCCCTTCACCTCCCTCCCCTGCTACAACTTCTGTTATGCTTTCGCATTCACTTACACTCAGTTTCTTGAGTTGTACTAGACTTTTGGCTGTTGAGGGCGTAACTAAATTAATCAATCCATGACACTTCAATATTTCTAGATTCGTCAAATTTTGGAAAGATACTGAGGCTGGCACTAAAATTTTCAATTTGCCACATAGCGTCACATATAGATCTTCCAGACAATGAAAAATTGGGCTCGGTTGAGTGTCTTCTTTCCACAAATGTGTCAACATATGTAGTTCATTTAGGTTTAGTACTCTTAGTTTTGTGAGTACCCTAGCATGTTTTTCCTGACCAAAAAGTTCTTCATATGGGAATATTTCTTCCCAAGAACTTTCCTCCACTAAAAGTTTCTCCAGATTGTGTAATCTTTTAAGAAAAGTAATCCAATTAGAAACAGCTAGATAGCCCACTACCCCAAGATGTTTTAATTTGCCAAAGCACTCTTCCAAGAACTCGCCAAGCAGTATCTCCTTCATGTTGTAATTTCCACCCAATACCAAATACTCCAAGTTGGGGAATGTAGCCTATAAAAACTCAAAGCATTAAACAAAATAAAATAGGAGTTAGTATTCAACTCAGGTCTACAAAATGGATTATATCCGTGAAGTCCCTTACTTAATGGTGGGAAATATGGTCCCACCTTATTACCAAAATATATCTAGATGAACTATTAAAAAGAAAAACAAGAAAACAATCATAGAAAGTATAGATCAAAGAACAATGTCGTAAATAATTCCCATAGAACAAAATAAAATGTCTACAAAAAATGATGTGGCAACATGCTTTGTGCATCAAATTCAAGGTAGTGCAAGTGTGTAACTTTGTAAGAGTCATTTATAAGAAAAGCATTTTCCAAAACCATGTTCATCATTTATTGGACCAATTTTTTTTTTCAAGTTGTCACAATTTATCACCTGTGGTACTCCTATATTAACGGACACATAGACAAATAAACAGGGGTACACATATTTTCATGCAAGCACATAGATTTATAAGCTTTACTGATAACTCCAATTTGGAACCTGGTTTTTTAGAGGGGTCAATACTACTTCGAATAGGGTTATAATTTCTGGTAAACCTATATATTTTAAAAGAGTAGTTAAATTAGCCTCTTACCTCATCAACCAAAAAAAGTGGATGCTGAAGGGAGGTCTCAACTTGGCTCTGTTCAATTGTTTCTTGAAAGCTAAATTTTTTTAAAGGACATATCTCAATTTGATCACATCCATACACCTCCAAAGTTTTCAATAATGGCCATTTCGAAGTATGCACCCCTTGGTAAAACCATTTGAGCTTCGGCAATTTACAAAGGCACATGGTAGTTACTTTAGGGAAGACAAGTCGCGCTGCTGCTTCTGCACCATCTTCCTGTGCAACAATTTCCTCCACCCCACAATCGAATATCTGAAGATCCTCCAACTGCATGAGACATCTTGCCACAGAGGCTGGAAACAAACTTTTCAAACTCTCACATTCATCGACATATATTTCTTGTAGATTTTGAAAGCTGAAAATTCCTTGGGGATCCTTATTCCATACTTGCTTCATTTTCGGTAGACGACGCAAATCCAAGTTTTTCAACGGAATGGTTGTTACAACATGTGTTTCTCTAAAATCCTGTCCTTGCAATTCAAATATTTCTTGTAGTGAGCCACAATCATATACAAAGAGTTTCTCTAGACTCTGGAATCTTGTCAACATATTAGATTGAAAGATGTTCATAACATTTTCACAAAATTCAACCACCAACAATTGAAGTTTGAAAAATGAATCTTCAGCTAATTGATTGTGCCATATGATTTTCAAGTTCTCCATGTGGGAGATTTCCAATGTTTCCAAACTAGGGAATGCAACCTACAAAGTAAAATGCCATCATGCACATATATGAAGTTGCACTGGATACTCAGCGGTATGTGGTATAAAATGCCATCATGCACATAAAAATCTGAAACTTTTCTTAAAACATAAAGTAAGGAATAATGATTTTTTTAATTGATTAGATTATAAATATGCCTTACATCATATTTTTATCAATTAATTATTTTTTAGGTTCTTAATAATATTAAAACTATTTGTGCTATTAGCTTTTATCACAAGAAGATTTTATTAAAATTAATAAGGCTATTCATAAAGCTAATATGTGAGAGTGAGACCATACCCAATAGATGAGAAGTTGTTTGCAAAGTTTGCAAACAATTAATTAACATCCAAATTCAATAGTCATTTAAAGTCTCATTAAAAAATTTAATTAAATAATCGGGGTGTTAAAAATAAGTATGACCTTATTTTCTTCAATTAATAACTTTCAATTCCTAAAAATGCAATATTTAAATAGCTTAATAAATTAGGACACAGTTAATTTTCCTTCATCTATAAGCCTATAACCTCACTCGAGGCACATGTACAATATCACATCTATGAGGATTGCTACTGAAGAACAATTACTTGGTGGCAAACTTGGAAAGGTGCAAAGATGCTTCCCTTTTCACATAACAGTGGACAATTTCATGATAAAACCATTTATGTGGGGGAAGAAGTATTACATAAATATTAATTACTGAAGTATAACTATCCCAAATTGAAATTAAAATTGGTTGTTTTCCACGGACAAATTAGATGATCAATCTCGTAATTGACAAACTATCCCAAATTGAAATTAAAATTGGTTGTTTTCCACGGACAAATTAGATGATCAATCTTGTAATTGACAAACTAATAAAAAATTCTAGTTTGAATAACATGCTCGACACATCTATGTGGGTGTGTGCAGGATCATTATCTAGGAAATTAAACTTTAATGTACCTGGTCTAGTAGGATTGGCATGTGAAAATCCAGGTCGCATTCGGGAATGATTTCTCCAGCATCATTTCTGATTGACTTTTGTGTGCTTAAGAAGCTCATGAGCTTTGGAAGACGATGTAGTACTAAGTGACGCAATTGAGGTAACAAGATCATATCTCTGTCTTCAACTCCAGCTTCTTCTTTTAGGACTATTGCACCCATGATGCTGCATTCTCTTATCTCCAATTCTTGAAGTTGTGAAAGGCCCTTAGCTATGGATGATGAGAAAACAAATTTTAGTTTCTCACAATGTTCCACTTTCACAATTCTTAAGTTATGAAAGGATGTCAAGGGAAGTTGGCCATGACATATTTCTTCCAAGTTGATCATGTTTTTGAGAGAAACCATCTCCAAGGCAGGAAAGACAACATCATCAATAACCAACCTCCTTGGGTTGATGATATACTTGATCTCAACATTGTTTTGGACATGGAGATGCTTCAGTTGTTGGAAGCCTTCCGTATCTAATTCATAAATGATACTCTCAACACCCTTTAACTCATCCAAGCACAAATCTTCTATTCCATTCAACAACATTTTGATCCCACTCTCCAATTGAAAGCTTGTATTCAGCTTGAGTTTTAGTGCTCTTGAGTTTTCATGTTTATCAGACCAATCCCACATTTTCAATTTCTCCAACAACAGATCTTTTGGCAACATGTTGGCATCTGGAATATGTACTTCTAAAGTGGTTAACTGTGACAAATGCTTTAGCTCTGCAAGGCTAGCTTTTTCATTATTGAGTCCTTCAGCCTCCCATTGAGTGAAGCTATTGCCGACATACAACTCTTCTAATTGTATCAAGCGTGATAGGACATTGGATGGAATCACTTCAAGTTTGGTACAATTGCTCAAATCCAACATCCGTAAACGAGTCAAGAGCCCTATTTCACTCGGCAACTGTTTAAATTCAGACTTTAGAAGGCTAAGAATTTCTAAATTCTTCAGCTCTCCAATCAGAGATATGTCTTCCAACACACATTGATCCAAACACAATGTTTGCAGGTTTGTGAGAAGATCAAGTGAGAAAGGAAGTGATGAAATTCGCATGTAAGTCAAATCTAAAACTTTTAGCTTTGTCATCCCTTTAAAAAGTGTCTGAAATTTTAAAAGGATGATCTCGATCTTTGGCCCACACGTACAAGCATCTTAGATCTGGACATTCCAACTTGTCAGGAAGTTCATGAATATCCCTTTGAAGAATTGAGATTATTGTACACATTTTTATATCATCCTCGTCCGGCCATTCTACTGGACCCTCATCTTTCATGGCTAGCACATTTTGAGTCTTGTACGCAATTAAGAGGGCGGCATCATGAGCAAGGTCATGCATTTGGAAGTACTCACCAATACCAGGAGTATCTAACAATAAGCCAGAGTCTTTGAGGCCGCGAACTAGAGTACATATTCTATTTCTTGTTGCTTCCAATGTACTGGTGCCATGAAATAAACGCAACCCAAAACATTTTTTTAACAAGTCCATGTAGTAAATGTTAGAACCAATTTTAATTTCAGCACAAAGCAAAAAGAAGGACTGGAGCTCTGGACTTTCAAGATGATTGTAACTCAACTCTATTGCTGAATATATAATTTCCTGCATTCTTTTTTGATGTCGAGGGGAGGGTCTCCGTAGTTGCTGTAGGGCATCCTCCCATTCAAACAATGACTTGTTTTTTAATGCCTTTGCAACTGTTACAAGTGCGAGAGGTAGACCTGCACATGCTGCGGATACCTCGATTGCTCTTGATCGCGAATTTGAATCTTTGAGAGAATCACCTGAAAACTTCTCAAATAAACTCCATGCTTCTTCTTTGGGTAAAACATAAAGTCCAAAATTCTTTTCAGTGTCCATCTGAGAAGATAATATATCTCTATCCCTGGATGTTACCACTACTTTGCATCCCTGACGAGGAATTCCTATTTCATCTAAATCAAGTTTCTCCCATATATCATCTAGGATAATAAGTATCTTCTTATTCTTGTCTTGTGTTAACCTCTCCCTTAGAAGATCTGCTCTTCCGCTTAAAGTTTCCTTAGCAAGCTTTAGATCTAGATCTAGTTTGTCTGCAATTTCTCCTTGAATTCGTCTCTGGTCTGGGTTCTGCTTCACAATTGCTATAGCTACCTCATCGAATAACCTTTCTTCCTTGACTTTCTTAGCAACTTCTCTCACCAGTGTACTCTTTCCCACACCTGCCATGCCCCACACACCAATTATGTTGATATTAGAAGCTCGTAGCGTCTCCATAAGTTGATTCATAGTTGACATTCTTGACTCAAAGTTCATGTAATCCATAGAGCTGGTAGTAACTATCCCCTGTGAAGCATCACGGTAGGAAACTTTGTCAAACTTGCCATTTTGTAGGACATCTTCGATATCTTGCAGTATCTTCTTTGCTTTCTTACTCTGTTGATGTCGTTGTTTTAAGTTCAGGCATGCCCCATTAGAACACCTCATCTTTACTTTTTCTTCAACTTCAATAACTTCCTTGACCTTTCCCATAATAAAATCCACATTTTCTAACCACCTGTTAACATCAGTTTCAATTTTTTCAGCGTTATTTATAGCAGCATCAACGGAGTGTTGCACCCTTTCTCTAGCGTCCTGCAACTTCTCTTCTTGTTTCTTCACATTCTCCATGTTGCTGCTGTAGCGAAATGAATAACCAAGCCACTGTACAACTGGTGCAACAGTGTACTCAACGACTTTTGCTGCAATCGAAATAACAATCTCCATTCCTATTTCAATATCTTTTTCCTATTTTCCTTCGGTTTATTTTTATTTTTGGTGTGAGGAAGTAGGCACAAACTCAAACTCAAAACCAAGAAAACGACAACTAGAAACTAAATCATAGGGAGGAACAAGAAAATACACTCTTCTTGCGATATTGATTGACTAGAGTAAAGAGGCCGCTAGAATGAAGTTGGTAAAAGAAACCAACTAGAAAAGAAGCACATACCTCTCTTTCTATAGGAATGAATATGAGAAGCAAGATAGGGACTTTGGACTACAATAAAGATGGCAAAATGTCGAAAAAGTATGAACAATGAATCACGGAAGTCAAAGGATAGTAAGTATGTATGTCCACAAAGTAATAGATATGACTGATCCACCACACCAATCACGGTTTAGAACTTGCTTTTCACACCTGAATTAATTTCTTCACCAACTCATCCAGTCATGCCTAGTTCTGAATATTCAAAGTGTATAAAATTAGAAAACAGGACAGGGAGTTGATAAATAGTAAGATTAAATATATTAAAATTCAAATATAATGAAAGACATTGTGTTTCTTTTTTCTTTCATAAAGAAAAAAGACAACACTCAGCCAACTCATACAAGTAAGGATGGCGAAGGGACTTGACTAATGGATTTCTTGACTCTAATAATACGGGATAAATTTTTAAGAAGTTTAGGACGTATTTGGGCTCAAGTATATTAATTACTAACATTACTTATAGTAATAGCTTTTACAAAAAAAAAAAAACAAAAAAAAAAAAGAAACTTAGGTTTTTATTAATTCTAATTATCTTTAAATCCTTCTCATGTTTAAGCCTAGTATTACAAAATCCATAGATATAAATTATTTGAATATTATTTTGCGGTTTTAGAATAGTAGATAGTTTTTTTATGGACTTAATAGACACAATGTTCAATAAATTGTTCAATTTATGTTATGATTAAATTTAGTGCATAACAAACAATTTTGGTCCTTATATTGTAGGGATGTTTTTTTTTTTTTTTTTGATAATTTAGGGATGTTTTTATTTTGATTATTATGTTTTGAAAAGTTTTATTTTGGTCCTTGAGCTTTCATCAATTTTTCATTTTCGATTCTTCCGTTAACTTTAGTAATGGAAATTGCTTATGTGACACACTTCATGATGACGTCACTAATAAAATAATAATAAAAAAAATTAATTAGCATTAAAAATCAACATCAACCACAAAAAATAAAAGATAAAAAACAATCTTCATTTATCAATTTCAAAAAATATTAAAATTAAATGTTTAAAAACAAAGAATAAAATAAAAAACTCAATCACCAGCAAGAACTACCCAGATCCTACATTCTTGCCAACCAAACAATATCACCAAAAAAAAAAACCAGTAGCAGCAAGATCATTCAATGACCAAACCCAACCTCCAATCCAGGAAGTCAATAAGGATTCAGAATTTAAGAAAAATAAAATAGTTAAAATTCTTCTTATGTAGTTCTGCCTAGTTAACTATATGTAAACTGTTGTCCAACAAAAACTCTATGCAAACTAAACATTGAAGATGATAAAGTGTTCCTCAACCTGATAAAATTATTTCCTAGGTTAATTTTAGTGACTTCAAATAATATCAGTGAGACCCTTGGCTCCGTCAGCATGTGGATCTCCGCTATCTCTTCGCTAATCGCAAACAAAGGATCAATCTTCAAAATTAAATCCCTCCACAACCTCTATTAACAAAACCCACAATTTCAAGCGCCAAAGAAAATCAATTCTTAGAGAATTCCAGAAATAGCGGCATCGAGGACCCAAAATTAGCGATGACAACGGAGGAGAGCTAAAGGATCTTGGGCGTGAAGCCCAAGTGGAGAGGAAATCTATGGTGGACGGGCCATTCCCCCACCTTCTTCTACGACGGAGCCAGCATGGACGAGAACGGAGCCGCTACCTGTGGCCTCGGCACCGGCTCTGTCCACAACACTACCTCACAACAAGAACGCCCAGATGCGAAACCTCGGGCTTCACTATGTTCCCTCTCCCCACTATGCTAATCGGTGTTTGGGCTGGCAGTGGCTGTGGCGGCAGCGAGAGGTGAGACAGAAGGAGAGACAGAGAAAGAGAGATAATGCGTGTTAATAAAAAAAATAGATTTGGAAAAGAAAAAGTAAAGGAAAATTTAAATGATGACTTGGAATTTTATTAATATTATTTAAATAATTTTTATTATAAATTAATGCCATATAAGCATTCTGTTAGCCACATAAGCATTCTACTAGCCACATCATTAATTCTGGAATTGAAATGACGGCAAAGACCAAAACTAAAAATGGGATGAAAGCTCAAGGATCAAAATGAAATTTTTCAAAACACAAGAACCAAAATGAAAAGACCCCTATAATATAAGGACCTAAAGTGTATTTTGGCCTTAAATTTAGTGGTCATAACAAAAATTAAACAATTTAGAATAAAAGTGCACTCGCCGAAACAAATCACAAAAAAGGAAGAAAATTAAGGAATACGGATATAATTGATTATTAGAATAAATCTCAAAACCAAAGCAAAAAAATTTAGATGGACAAACCTTTATTTTGCTCCTCTGACTTTAAGAGTGTGGAGCAAAAATGATCACTGCAATGAAAATGAAAACCAATATCAGAGTTTGGTATTGAAATGTTACAGTCTAGTGAAGATGACATAATGATTAGGGTGTGAGGAACATACCATGAAGGATTAAAGAAAAGAGTAAAACAAAATAGCTAGTACCAACAAACAATAGATAACCGACCACACGAAATGCATTTCCAAAATTTTTCATGGAAACATTTTAAGATAAAGTTTTGGCTACTCAAAAATTGTTAGTGTTATTTTTTTTTAGAAGACTGTTAGTAAGATAATAATGATATATATGTTATAAAAAAAAAAAAAAACAGATATAATGATATATATGTTATACGAGATTGAACCCATGATTAATTTGACTCCAACCTTTCATTATGAAAGAAAATATGTATAGTAGTCAACTTTGAATATTGGCCACATGTCATAGTTTTATTGGCCAACTCACGTCACCTCAGTATATTTTTCTTAAAGAAAGATGAACGAGTTTTGGGCTAAGTTCATTTAAAACCCAAATCTTTATTCAAAAATCCAACCACATGGATTGGACTTTTGCCCAAAACTTTTTATGCCTAGCTGGTTGGGTCTAGGGCTCACATTTCTCTTCATCAAGAAATGGGTTCACAGTCCCATATTTTCCTACATCACATCCCATATTATTTCCTTACTTCACAAATCGAGCTTATGGCCCACATTTTTCTACATCATGAGATGGACTAACAAGTAACAACCCACATGTTTTTTTTGTACTTCATAGGTTGGGATCATGGCCCATAATTCTTTTACATCACTTATTGGACCTGCAACCCATATTTCTCTTGCCTCACGGATTGGACTTATGGGCCAAGCTATTTATCTCATCTCATCTCATCTCCTCATGGAATGAGCTTCAGTAATAAAGACATTTTTTTTTTTTTTTTGAGAATGAGAAAGACATATATTTATGACGGGATTGGAGGAATAATTTTTAGTTTCAAGTAGGGTGGTAAATGATTTTTCTTTGCTTGAACTTGGAATGGATTTTGCTTGAATATACCTCTATGCTTATTGAATTAGGGTGGTAAATGAATAAACTGTTTTTTAAAAAAAAAAAAAAAAAAAAAAAAAAAAACTTTTGACAAATCATTAAACTACAAAATTTTAAAATAATAGAAAAGAATCTTTTCACGCAATATTAATTAAAATTTGTTATATTTAAAATGAGAAAATCGTATAAATTGGTTTTATCAATGGAACTCGTGCGTTAAGGTCTAAGTTCTTTTTGTTGTCTTTACAGTCAATTAACCATACCCCAAATCCAATCAAAGCATCACCCAAGAAGAACTACTATAATATTATAGAGTATATATCCCATCAAGTTAAATCATTTTTATTCTTGTCTTTTTAAAATAATTTTTTTGGGGGGTGGGTTTTTCTTCTTTTGTTTCTTTTTTAGAGGAAGGAAGATTGGCACAAAGTTAAAACTGAGAAGATAACAAGAACAAATGTGAAAGTGAAACAGGAATAATATCGTAGGGAAGTGCATGGGAATTAAAGAAACTGGATAGTAATGTATAAATAATTAAATCTGGTCACTACAATAAATTTGAAAAGTAAAGCAAAGATGGATAGTAGAAGCACGTACCTCTGGATACTCCTCTGACTTAAAAGTGCACAGCAAAAATAGTTACTAGACTGAATACAAAAATCCAGATCAAAGTTTGGCAGTGAAAGGATAGCTTAGACTGAATATGAAGATGGCAACATGGAAGATGAAACACGATGAACCAATAAAATGAATATCATTGAGGGAAATGTACAAACAATCAATCAAAAGAGAAAAAAACAAAACACAAAAGCAACCAATCAAAATAAAAAGGTAAAGGCGAATTTAGAAAATAAATGATGTGAACCACTTGATACTACCACAACCACAGACCCAAAAAGCAAAGATAATGATTTGATTTTTTACCCAAAAAAATTAATGTTAGGTATGAAGAAAATTATACTAACTCCTTACATGTTTATGAAAAGTGGCCAAATTACAAAAAGGCTTTTTTGGGGTTTTGGCTAGTTACAAATATATCCTTCTAATTTTAAATTTTGTGTTATTGATTCATTAGTTATCTATAAGGATAAGATTGACCTTGTTTTATTTTTTATCAATTATAATTGATAAAAATTAGTTATTTATACTGTATA